>JAEIGF010000406.1:0-537500 GCA_018903485.1 Drosophila littoralis
ATACCAGCTGCTTGGCTCTTACGGTTTGGGCTTACGGTTTGATCACCAATCAGTCAGTCATTCAGTCAGGACAAACAGTTTTATATATCAATAAATTTCTAAGAATTTTAGTTTTGACAATACTGTCAGGTAGATCCTGTGGCGCCTTGCTAGCGGCTTGGGAAGAAACCGAAGGCAATCAAAGTATAGCTCTGCGGGTCTTCACTTTGCTTGTGAGTGAAAGCAGCAATGTCATCTTTGTAGCTTACACAATACCTTTCGCTGGACCATCGTGACATGTCTGCTGAACGTGAGTGTTCTGTCCAAAATGACCCCGAGCTATTTGTGTGCGGGCTTATGTTTTAATGTATAGCCGAGCAACGTTAGCTCTGGACAGGTCTCTCTCCTAGAAAAATTTTTTAATATGAGCAAAATTTCTAAATATGAAAATTTTATAAATTTTGTTGGCATAATTAATGAAAGTCAACCATTTGCGAGGTTCTAGTCGGGAGCTCCCGACTAGGGGATACCCTGAAACTTCTTCTTCCAACACCAAATGCAGTTATATATACTATTTTAGAAGCTACATGTCTAGTTTGGTGACTCTAGCTCTTATTATTTACCAAAATTGCTAATAATATAGGTTGTCGATATCGATTTTTATCGAGTTCTTGGAAACGGAGTAAGTTATCGATTATCGGAAACAAACTCGATCTGCGCATGGACTAGGAGGACCTACAGCTAAAATTTCTCTGGCTCTTATAGGTTCTGAGATCCTTGCGTTCATACATATATATACTTATATATATACTTTACGTGGTCGGAGATGCTTCCTTCTGCCTGTTACATACATTTACATTTTGCACAAATACATCACCCATTTTTAATGGGTTCAGGGTATAAAAAGGGAACTCTCTGCCTGCTGCTGGCAGTGGGCGTGGCAGGCGGTTAATCCTTTTCTTGTTAAGCACCAGGAATATATTGTATACTGTATATTAATTGCGCCCCGAAAAAGGACGCAAAAGTGAGCTCTCTTTTACCTCTTCGATTTAGTGGCCTTCATCAGGATGTTCAGGACCAGGAGCACCTAGGTGACACAAATAAATAAAGTGACGCGTGCGAAACTTAACAACCTGTTTGCTCGGCTCAGTAACAAGAAGAAGCTGTTCGTGACGCCCAGACAGTCACCTGGCCTGGTCAAAAGAGGCTGCAGCAGCGGCTTCGGGGTAGTCATGTAAAAGTCAGTCAATTAACGCATACGACATCAGCATTAGCTTTAGGCATGCCAACACGCAAACACACACACACACAAACACCCGTCCTCGCACACATAAATACAAACTTCCACCTGTCAGCTGCACTCTGGTCTCATGCATGAGCTGTGGGTAATGAGATCTCACATATACCAGAGGTGGGCGCAAAGTGGAGCGCAACACCAATACAAATGCAGCGAATTGGCAAGGCTTAATGCCAGCTAATTTATGCAAAGTTAACGAGGTAATATTTAAGTACATTATGACAATAAATGGTTTGAGTGGCTTTTTTTAGTAAATATATATTTATATATACATTTGAAATATTTAAGAATTCTTTTTACCCATTCAAAATGTATTTGTGCAAATATATGTATACATGGAAAGTTCATCAAGATCGGTTAAAAAACGTAAAAGTCATTCAAGACAACGTGTGGTTATATGTATATATATTGGCAGCCCATGTGTCAGTGGCAGCTAGCGCAAAGCGCAAGAATTTCGGTATGCATGTACACACTCACACACATGGGCGTCTTTATTAAATTATATCAACAGCATTGCAATTATTGCTATTTTAGTTCTTTTTTTTTTTTCACTGAAAATAATTTGTTGATGTGCCAGTTGAGTGGAGGCGATGGCTAGTAGTTCGGTTCGGTTCAGAATCTGGCGCTCTTTGCGACAACATAAGCAACGCGTTGTTTTCTTTTCCACATTACGATTGCAAATTCAAAAGTGCGTTTGCTTAAGCCAGACACAAGCTGAGTGGCGTGATACCAAATTACTAAAATACTTATCGGTTAACAGAGAATGTTTACGGTTAACTAACATCACGAGGGCTGGCAGCAAACTTTATACTTAACATAAGTGTTATTGGTCGATATGTAAGTCGATATATCAGTATTTTTAGTTTGTCTCATGTAGCCAAATGTTTGGAGACACCGCATTGCGCTGATACCATACATAAGTATTTTATACACCTTAATGGAGGCTGTGACGTCATACGCGAATAGAGCTCCAAAGTGGTGCACTTGTTGACGAAAAGGTCTCTGCATTCAGCTGGGTCCACTCGCTGTAGTCAAAATGAATTAACACCAATCAAATAGACAAAAAGCCACTAAGCAAAAGAAAAAGCGGAGAAAAGCGCAGCTTTCAGACGATTGAGTATAAACATTTCCATATAAGGTTAAAGATATTGATAATTCATAAGCGGCAATTACAATAAAAACTTTTAACATTGATAATCCCTTCTAATCTCTTCCAGAAATGGCACCAGCTCATCGAGCAGAATGCACAAGAAATCGCTGAAATCATGACAGCTGAGTCTGGCAAAACCCACCAATGGGGAAGTTTTCGGACCGATTGTGTCCATTATCAAACTTAAAGATGAGGGGGAGGCAGTGCAGTGAGATTCTGCAGCAGGTGTTCCGCGTGGCTAAGCGTTTAGAGGTAGGAATGGTGGGTGTTAATGAAGGCATAATTTCTGCACCTCAATTGACGTTTGGCGGTGTCAAGGAGTCGGGAGTTTATATATATATGGATAATTGAAAATATGATTAACATACCTATTGGCGCACGCTATAGCTTTGTAGCTTAAGTAGCAGTCTTCCAATGGCAAAATGCTTGTTTGTTGTTAATTCTAATTAAAAATATAACTAAATGTGCACAAAAAATACGAAGTTTTGAAATTAATATTCAACTTAACGTTATTCAACGAGCATAAATAGTTTTACTAACAAGTTGTTAACAGTGGTTATCGCTCGACCGCCACATATTTAACGTGGTGATTTAACATTTAAGAACATTTGGTATTTTGTCACGTTGATTTCTAGGCACATGTGCATTGTGTGAGCATGGTCACACCTGACCGCTACTGTCTATTCAAGTGCTGTTCTGCTTTCAAGTGCAATTTATTTTGAAGAAATGTCTGATATAAATAAAAGTAAATTCCTTAATGGATTGTTGAAAAGTGTTTATTACGGCCAGTGCACCAACAATCGGTGTGATCGAGCATTATTCGATTTTAATTAATTATATTAACTTATTTATCTGAATATATTCTGATCGGTTCACAGCTGCGGCATCAATCGCACTGAGATCTCGCCAAAATCACATCTTAAACAACTTTATGACAGCGTACAGAATGCACTCAAAGTCGATGGCTTTGGTCTGTTCACACGTAAGTTTCCATATAATCGTGTATTGATTTCATAAATAATCATCTGTGTCAACTTGCAGCGCACCTGCACCACAGCCATTGAGAACTTGTGATACAATAGTCTAAAATATTCAAAGGTTTTAAGGATAATCCAGTGAATGCCTACACAAAATGGAATTCAGCAGCATAAAATTATATATATTTTTTTATTTATTGATTTATTAATGGTCGACAAAACGAGTGTCTTCCTAATTATTCAATACAATACATAATAATATTTAATGCTAAAAGCCTAGTTAGAGTACACAATTCTCTAATAGCATCACCAACCGATGGAGGTGTTTTATTTGCCAGTCCGGCCAGCTGTGCACCTATTCACAGCTAATTTTGTCAGTGACGCTGTTAGAGCCTAAAGCTAAGAAGAAGGGTGTTAGTAGGGAAAATAGTGTTCTTTAGTTAAAATTAAAAATAATCATAATTTACTATATTAATTAAGAAAATACAATAAATGGGGAAAAATAAAGAAAAAGGTTATTAAAAAAGTAAAGGAATTAAACAAGATATATAGAATGTTATGTAGATAGGATAGAGAGATAATAATGGGAAATCACCGACCCGGTGGGGGAAAATTTATAGCCCGTCCGGCAAGCTATGCCCCTGCTCATAGCTGGGAATGGTCAGTGACTTCCCGAAGGTATCCTGAAAGCAACGATTTTATTATGCAAACTATTATAATTTTTACATAGCCCGCGAAAAGGATTGTGCATAGCGTATAAGAGGCGATAATTTCTAGTTGGTCTGGACGGAACAGAGAATTGAAGACGCCCTATCAGAAAAGGAGAATCTATATCGCCAATAATCAACTTATGTAGAAGGACAACACCAAGAATTGTCCTACGGTTGGTTAATGACGGAAGGTTAAGAAGAAGCAGCCTGCTGGAGTAAGATGGCAACCGAAGATTAGGGTCTCAATTTAAACAACGTAAGGCAAAAAGCAGAAATTGCTTCTGAACAGATTCAATACGATCCTGACTATTATTATATTGCGGAGACCAGATGCAAGAGCAGTATTCAAGGATAGGGCGAACGAGAGAGATGTACAGAAGTTTCGTTATAAAAGGATCGTTAAACTCTTTAGACCATCGTTCAATGAATCCAAGTACACCTTTTGCCTCATTAACGATGGTATCTATGTGAAGATTGAAACAGAGTTTAGATTCAAAAAGAACGCCTAGATCCTTAACTGTTAGTATACGTTGCAAGGGGTATTGTCGATTGTATAACTGACAAGATAAGGTAAAGTACGATATGTCATAAACATACACTTTGAACAATTCAGATGCAATTGATTGGCCGAACACCAAAGTTGCATAGCGTTCAAATCGTCTTTTAGACGAGAATGATGTAGGGGATTAGTGTATGATAGAATAAGTTTCACATCATCCGCATACATGAGTACACGGGCATGTGATATAACAGAGGGGAGATCATTTATAAAAAGAGTAAAGAGTAAAGGTCCAAGATGACTACCTTGAGGAACACCAGAAGTAACGTGAACTTGTTTAGAGGTAGTCAGCCTCAGCATTACTCTTTGGGTCCTACCTTTTAAATAAGAATTAATCCAAAGCAAAAGAGACGGAGGGAAACCTATTCGGTCAAGTTTAAAAAGTAAAATGTCATGGTGCACAGAGTCAAACGCCTTACTGAAGTCAGTGTAAATGACATCAGTTTGCATTTTCGAAAGAAAATCATCATTTACCAAGGAAGTAAACTCTAGCAGATTGGTCGTAGTTGACCGATTCTTTACAAATCCATGTTGAACAGGGCAGACAACTGATTTGCAGAAATGCTGCAAATTCGAAGTGATTATTTTTTCAAATAATTTAGGGATAGCGGACAGCTTTGCAATGCCCCTGTAATTTTGTATATCAGACTTTCCACCTTTCTTGTGGAGAGGTATGATATAAGATTCTTTCCAAAGAGATGGAAAGACTAAAGAGTCAAGGAATAGATTTAAAAGCTTTAGCAATGGACGAAGAAGGTAAGAACTACACTCCTTGAGAAGACAACTAGGAACATTGTCAGGCCCAGGAGAGTAAGAAAATTCTTAAGAATTTATAGCAGAAAGAAGAGAGGGTTGGGAAATAACAGGAGCAGGTATAGAAGCGGATGAAGTAATATTATGATAGTAAGAAATTTCATTACTAGCCTTATCCATCCCGAAAGAAAAAGAAGTTGACAAACTTAAAGATTTACGCTTCAAGTTTACAAAATTGTAAGACTGTCTCGGATTTTGGGCAAATTGCCTTTTACAACGAGTTAGATAATTCTCATAGTATTGAGAATTCAGAAGAAGTTCGACTTGGCTATGGAGTATTTGGCCATGTCAATACTCGAACCAGACTTATTAAACTTTTTGATAATCTGGGAGTAAACCAGGGTGGCTTTGAAGAAATAGTCGAAGGTATTGACTTGGGAATACACATATCTAAGAGGGAGTTTAGGTTGTTATAAAAATAATTAATAGCAGTATTCATATCAACCGCGTCATAAAGACCAATCGATTGCATGAATACGTTGATTAAGCAAGGGATAATTTCCTTTGCGAAAGCAATGGCGGGGCTTATATATAAAAGCTTTTAATGACCTGTGCTGAATTGCATAGAATTTTAACCTTATTTTTTAATAATTTACTTATTCGATCTTCATTCTTATTTACTTGTCCCAGTTGCCATCACAATGCCAAAGGTCGTTGCGTACACTGCACCCCGCTGGAACCCGTTGACGAGAGCTATCTCAAGGACCCCACTTCCCCTCCTTCCACTCATACATGCGCAAGCACACTTCAGGCATGGATCATTGCCGCATCAAGCCCGGCTGTCGAGAGAATCTTCCGTGGCCCAAGGGCATGTGCTCCAAGTGTCAGCCGTCGGCCAGAACGCTCAATCGTCGGACATATCGTCACGTGGACAACGTTATGTTTGAGACTACCAAAATAGTGGAGTGCTTCTTGAACTATTGGCGCACCATCCTCCATCAGCGCATGGGTATGTGCCTTTGGGAATACGCGCCAAAGTGGCGGCCATCTATGAGCTGCCGCAGGAATCATCAAGCGATTCGATTAGTATCTGGGCAGATGACGGCGCCGATGAAGTGGATGCCGTTGCCAAAGCATTAGGACTTAAAAAAGTGAGTGCCTGCACAATATTCTGTTTGAATTTATTGACGAATTATATACATGTGACAGATTAGCTGGATCTTTACGGATCTGATTACGGAAAATGCCATATCAGCGGGTGAGCTGCAGAATCGTTATCCCAATCCATGTAAATATGCCACAAATGCCAATATATTCAGTTTTTACATATACTATAATTCTTCCTTAATCTCTTAAAAGGTGATCAAACTAACGAGGTGCAGATGGAGGGCTATGCTGTTCCCGCTCAGTGCATGGCCCTGGTGCGGAATAATAGTCTGATACCCCCCAAGGATGCACCCGAATTGGGTTATGTGCGCGAATTTACTGATTAGCAATATGTTCCGGATGTTTTCTATAATGTAGGTGTCAGATTTGTGATGGTAAATATGATTCGTTATTCAAAAACAGAACAGTTTCTTACTATTATACACATGTGTATAATCTGGCCATATTTTGTTCTCTAAGAATTTCATGTCGGCTCAAATCTGACTTTTGTTTTTCCATAAGGAGGCAAGAGACGCAGGAAATTCAGGAAAAAGTACATAAGTGGTTTTTCCCCTTAGATAACATGTTCATAAAGAATGCATTGAATACAAATACCTGAATAAATATTAAACGAAAAAACATTTTACTACAATATTGAAATGTTATAATATAATCTGTTGGTAAAGATATAGATAACAATTAAGAGGTACTAGTCGGGAGCTTCCGACTAGGGAATACTCTAAGCCCTCTTATTCCAACATCAACTGCAGCTCGCTTTTGCGCCGCAAACACGTGTGCAGTCAAAATACCGAACAACAAAACAAAAACCGATCTTAATGAAATTTTCTACAGTATATCTTATTGTACCATAGTATATTTGTGTATCCTCAAAAAGTCTGTCCGTCCGTCCGTCCGTCCGCCCGTCCGTCTGTCCGTCCGTCCGAATATTATATATATGTCAAGTATCTTTCATTTTATACCTATCGACACCTCCCCTCTAACACTGCACAGCTATAAATCAAGTTAATAACCCAACTTATATTGCCAACCAATCTAAGCCACAATTTTAATGCAATTGACTTTTTGAGAATACACAAATATTCTATGGTACAATAATATATACTGTAGAAAATTTCATTAAGCTCGGTTAAGAGAAAATCAAAGTTATATGTAACTGCGCAATTGGATGGCACAGCTAGCGAAAACATCAAGAATTTGTTTACACACACACATTCATGCGCGTCTGCTTCGCATTCTATCGCATTCTACCAGCATTGTAATTGCGACTTATTTCTGTAATGTTATTTTAGTTCGTTTTTTTCTCAATTATACTTAATTATTGGTGTGGCTGTTGAGTAAAGGCATAGCAAGTGTTGCGGTCTGTCGCAAGTTCAAGCCCTACCTGGGAAACTATTTTTTTTTGTTTTTTTTTTTTGCTTTTTTGTCTGTTAAGTAGAGCGTCAGCAAGTAATACGGTCTTGCCAAGGGGACTTTTTTTTTTTTTATTTATCGTTATTACTTCAAACGAGCGCGATGCGCGAACTGCATTTGGTGTTGGAATGGGAGGGTTCAGGGTATTCCTTAGTCGGGAGCTCCCGACTAGAACCTCTTACTTGCTTTTTTTTTGGAGTTTCGGCGACGGCGATCGTGTCTTCCTAATTCCTCTTTCTAACTCCCATTTTCGAGCAGGCGAGAGAGAACGAACGATATTCGACGAACTGTTATAAAGCTGGGCTCAGCTGATTTAGCTATTTGCGTCGAGGCGAATAAAATTTTATTTTTTTTTATTTTTTTATTTTTTATAATAATATAATAATGAAATTTATTTAACAAAAGATAAGTGTGCTGCTACCTTACAAGGCAACTTAAACTAATCAGAAATTAAAATAAAAATAACAAAATAATTTATGATAGAAAATAACAATGAATTAAAGGCAACTTATAAGGGGGACTCTTAACGGGTGATACTGGGAAGATCGTCTAAATTTTATTAGGAGATATTTATGCCGGTTCAGGAGGTCTTGAGGGTGATGGCGTTTGAGTCTCCTCCTTAATCTTCTACGGTGGCAGGCAGTATTTAGGCGTCTAGCCAAACAGTTTGGATGAGCTCCTAGCCTCTCCGTGTATTTTTAGGCAATCACTTGGATTCTGTCTCCTATTTTGGGCACCTTAAGGTCGCGCTCAATATTACGTGTCCTTATGCACCATGGAGACCCAGAGATCATCCTCAAAGTCTTAGCTTGTAGCACACGGATCTTATACAGGTGCGACTTGGCAGTAATACCGTACACCTGTATGGCATAGAATAGGCTGGGAGCTACAATGCACTTGTATATTTTGACCTTGTTCTCCAGCGACAATTTGTTTTTGGCGGAGAGTCACCAGGACATCTTATTTAATTTGGCTCTATATGAGTGCTGCAGTGACATGACATGTCTTTCGAAGGTAAGGCTTCTGTCTAGGATGACACCTAAGTACCGGTACGCAAATGAATGATCCAGTACTCTTCCATTAAGTGATACGACCGGGCGGTTCTGCATTCGATTTGTGAAAGTCACATTTGCACATTTACCTGCGTTTATGCACACATTCCATTTCGATGCCCATTCCTGGAATGCGTCCAAAAACTACTGCAGTGCACTTTTGGCTAGAAGTATGCAACTGCTTTTTGTGAGCACCGCAGTGTCGTCGGCGTAGGTCGCTATTAGCGTATCGCTTTTATCAACTGAGGTGATTGCCATATGGTTTGGTATATCCGCTGAAAATATCGAGTACAATGAGGGGCCTAGAACACTGCCCTGGGGAACGCCAGCTTCGATAGATTTAATGGAGGACTTGCAACCATCGTCAGTCACTCGGAATGTGCGCCCTTCTAAGAAGCTCTATAACCTGGAACAGCTGGGGGGTTAAAAGGCTCTTGGCTTTGTAAAGAAGTCCAGGGTGCCACACCCTGTCGAAAGCTTGCTGTATGTGCAGGAAGACAGCGACCGCATACTCTTTCTTCTCTATGGCCTCTAACGCAAAGTTGACAACTCTATTGAAATTTAGGGATCGCAAGGGTAACAGTCTCGAGATCCAGCATTCTGTTTAGAATCAACCATTATTTTGCTCAGTGAAGGAAGAAGGCTGATCGGCCTATAAGAGTACACATCAGTCGGTTGTTTTCCAGGCTTGAGGATCATAATAATGAAACGGTGTTTCCAATGCCTCCGCAACTATCCTGCAGTGACTCGCAGGTGCAAAGTCGTGCGGCCTGAATCGTTGCTCAAGATTGTTTGCAAATACTTCCGATTTATCAAGACTAGTGCGGCACCAGCTCCCTGAAGGGTCCCTAATAGCCGATTTCGGTGTTGCCAATGTCTTATATCTTTTAGTAATTTTCCACAGAGAGTAATTAGTAGAGACATCGGTACCCAAGTTTTCCAACATGTTGTCAATTTGAATTCTTTTCCTGAGAGCCAGAACTTTGTGAAGACGATTAGCCAGCCTGTTGTGAATCTGTTGGATTCGGGCATCTCCTGTTCTTGCACACTGCTTTCTTTCTTTACGCTTGAGACGCAGGAGCTCAACGATTATAGAATGAAGCTGAGGCGGTCTATCTCCATGCAGATGTTGTTGATTCCTAGGAGCAGCTCTTGTTGCAGCATCTTTCAGCTTGCTCATAAAAATATCGATTGCGTTATCAATATCATCTGCGTCTTGAATTTCCATATTTAGATCAATCAGCTGCTCCAGATGGGCCCTGAATTTCTGTATCAGCACCGCGTGCTAGTAAACAAGAGCGCTGTGACTTGTTTATCGGAGTGGCGTGTAAATCAGCTATAAGTGGTGTGTGATCCGAAGAGAGCTCATGAAGCGTTTTCACATTAAGCCTGCTCATTGCGTATGCATTAATGACAAAAAAATCTAGCGCTGATGTTGACACTAGGGAGTTGGATGAGTAGAATAAGAATGTAGGCTCACCCGTTGCAAGAAATTGGTACCGATCATTCGCCACTGCATCCTGCAATATTTTGCCTCTGGATCAATTTGTTGAGTTGCCCCACCATGAGTGCTTGGCGTTGTAGTCACCACCTGCAATGAATTTGTTACCTAGCATGGCAAACAGGGATTCAAATTCCGCTTTAGTACAAGGCTCTTTGGGAGGAAGATACAAAGATGCTAGTGCGACGGGCCCTTCCGATGTCTGCAGATTCACTTTTGCTAGCTGTATGTTGTTTGTTGAGATGGGAGGCTGAGGAATGTGGCACATGCTGGAGCGCACAATGACTGTGGCGCCACCTCTGCTGTTACCGCTGGGGTGGAAGGCATGGTAGGTGGAGTAGCCTGGCAGGAAGACACGCTGTCCCTCTTTCATGTGTGTCTCTGTGGCAAACATTACATCTATATTATTTGCACTAAGAAACAGCCGGAGCTCTCCAGAGCCCCTAACTAGTCCCCGTGCGTTCCACAATCCGATTATAATGCATCATTTTTCGATACTTGAAATGAGAACCTGGACCAATTCTCGGAAGGCCTTGTTAGCCTCCATAGTCTCTTGAATCAACTTGAATAATTGGTCCATTCTGGAGTTGAGATCCCGTACGGAGCTCTCCAGCGCATCCAATTTCTTGTCAGCCAGTGAGTTTGATTCTCGCTGAAGATACTTGTCAGCATTTGGACCAGATTCCGCCCTGTTGGGCCGAGCAATGTCGGCGTAAGACATACTGCATCTGACAGTCTCAGTCGGGATGAAGCCACGTGATGGGCCTCAGCTATATTTTGGCCTGGCAGTGTTGCCAGTAGCAGGGAGCCTTGGGATCGGTTTTAGTTTTTTGCTTTTCTCAATCCTGACGCGGCAGTCTTTGTCGGTCGACGCGTGATCACCACCGCAGTTGACGCACAGGAAATTTTCACTCGTGCAAAGCAGAGAACCAGTCATATGAGAGCCAGCGCATTTGCCACAGATTGGGTCCTGAAGACAATAATTTTTGGAATGACCGAAGATGTGGCATCTCAGACATTGTAGAACTTCTTTTCTGCGAGGAGCACGCTCCACTGAGACTGTATCTGGCGAGTTGTGTAATTTTCAAAGCATAAGACACTTTGGGTCCTTGATTTAGATTGACAAAAAATTGATTTTGCCTAGTCTTGTAGTTGATCGTCGCTTCATCGTCTGTCTCGTTGACCTGAACGTTACGACAATCTGCCTTTCTTGGGCAATATATATTGAGAGTTTCGAAACCCTGGTCAGTAAAAGCTTGCGCAATTTGTGGTTTTGGGACGTTGGCATTAACGCCCTTGACGACAACCGTGTAAGGCTTTTCCTCCCTAAGTTGATGGTGCCAGAATTGACAGTTAAGTTTTGTCAAATGTTTTACAGCTGCTCGGAAAGCGTCAGAGTTTGCGGTGTATATCCGTGATACACCGAACTTAGAGGTGCGAATGCTATAGTTGTTGGCACCCACGCACGAGTCTAGTGCTTGTTCCATGCCTGAGGGATTGTTGACTTGTGGTACACATATTGCTGGAGGCTTTGAGAGCGTTTTTGAGGATTGTTTGTTCCCGTTGCCAACAGCACGAGCTTCATCTTCGTCGTCAGAACCGCTTTCTGACAATCCTTGCTCCATCATGTTGCCCGCTTCTTCGTCCAGAGATGCAAATCGGTTTTTACTCAGTGCTGCTGCAGTTGAGGTGGATGCCGTGTCTTTGGCTACTTCCTTGTGCAGCTCAGCGGGCTTCGACTTAGCTTTCTGTATAGATTTAGAAGTGTTTATAACTCCTTTGTTTTTTACTAGCAGGCAGGCCACGGTCTTGAAACGAGCACTTCGTCTTACGAGTTGCTGCTGACACGAATTCACCCAATGTGTTGTCAAGTGACGTAGTCGAGGAAATGTTAGGCCCCACAGTTGCCGCTACAGTATACGTAGATGTAGATGTCAAACTTGTTGTTGTTTTCCGCAGAAATGAATTCTACGCTACCGCGGATTTAAGAACGTAGAGTTTCAGGGCTTACCCCAGCTGCTTTTCTCATCTCCTCCAGTACAGCTTGCCTATTACTAGGTAGCGACTGATTCGATGAGTTATTGTCCATAGCTTCAATTGTTATTATTTAGAGTCAAATAATGCAATTGTCGTCCACTTTTCCAGATCAAATGATAAGAATTAGCGGAACCAACCTCTCGCTTGCGCAGAGCGCAGGGCGAGGGGCAAACTTAGCATCGTTTAAGTCTGGCTTATCTTAGGTTAAGTACCGCAATAAGCTGCCGCCACCGCAACCAGTGGCTAAAAATAGTGCAAGAAGAGCACAAGGAGATAAAGAGATAAAGAGATTGTGTTGATCA
The DNA here is from genome assembly GCA_018903485.1 of Drosophila littoralis. NCBI lineage: Eukaryota > Metazoa > Arthropoda > Insecta > Diptera > Drosophilidae > Drosophila > Drosophila littoralis. The sequence goes on from JAEIGF010000406.1 coordinate 12,895, forward strand.
CTTGCGAAAATAACTTGTCAAACGCGCACGTCCGAACGCAACGAGCTGAGATCTGAGACGAACTAGCAATAATCGCACCTCAGTAGAACTTCATTGGTTACGATGTCGCCTCTGCGCAAAGATAACCACAAACAGCCAGGCAAAAGGGTTTCCATACAGCAACTACTTGAGGCGAATAAATGAGGGCAATTACAGGTGTACTGCATATTTGGGGTAGGCAGCCGAAAAAGAAATTGGTTGCCGCTGCTAATAGCAGAATCCCGAAAGACTATAATACCTCAATATAGTAATTTGTTTATTATTTATTATTTTTACTAAGCGCCATGCCTGTAACAGACAGGTTGAGATAAAAGTGCTTTTTAGTCTTTTGGGTCAAAAAAAAATTTGTCTAGCAAAAAAATCGAACTTACCCCTGATTGCTGATTCAGCGATACGCGCACTTAGATATATTTTTTTTTTTCGTTTGCAACTACTTCTATACTTTTTTTCTCTTAGAGGTTAAGCGCGAATGTACATAGGCGCACTGCTCACTTTTTATGAGTCAACCTTTCTCCACGGTGGACAGAATGTAAAAGAAAGTTCTAAGCTCCGGTCGCCTAAGGGAAAGCTATTTACAGCGACACCAGGTCAGACTTATTTAAATTTAAACAAATTGTTCTTGCTTTAAGCGCTACTGCAAAAGATACTTGATATATACATACTATTTTAGAATAAACATATCAAGTTTGGTGACTCCAGCTCTTAATATTTACCCAATTCGCTCAAAAAACAGGATGTCGATATCGATTTTTATCGATTGCTTGGTAACGGAGGACCTACAGCTAAAAAAAAAGTCTTTAGCTCATAAAGGTTCTGATATCCTTGCGTTCATAAATACGGACAGACGGACGGACAGACAGACGGACATGGCTAGATCGACTCGGCTATTGATGCTGATCAAGAATATATATACTTTATGGGGTCGGAGATGCTTTTTTTTTGATTATATGTCAACTATACATATGTGTGAGGTTGTTGACCATAACAAAATCTGTAGCAAAAGGTTGACCTATTTGCATACATATTACACATTGTATATGTCGTGAGATAAACGTGGTAACTTTCAATAAATATACCAATATGATTTTCGTTTTGCGAATTTATGGCTATATTCAAAAAATAAAAAATAAAATCTCCGTATCTGAAATAATATGGAAATCGATATTAATTTGGATACCGATGCAGAATAAATCTCGATTTCAAACTGAACCCAAAATAGTAAACTTCATTAAAATTGGTAGTTTGTGGTTTTGTATATATTCAATGAATGACTTAAACCTTTCAAACCATTATGAATAAGGCTTTACCCACTCCCCCCTCTATTAAGAGGACAATCCTCCAATATTACCCTTTATAGCCAGGAGCCCTCTAAAAGGCACAGCCCCACAGACCTTACAGCAATACCTGGGTAGCTTCGAAATGTGGGCCCACGAATGGAACAGCAGCATCAATAGTAACAAATGTGAAAATGTTACTTTTGCTTCTAGGCGAGAGACCTGTCCAGAGCTAAATTTGCTCGGCTATACATTCAAACATGAGTCCGCACACAAATATCTCGGGGTCATTTTGGTCAGAATACTCACGCTCAGCAGACATGTCAGACATGTCTATAGCTACAAAAATGACATGGCTGCTTTCACTCACAAGCAAAGTGAAGACCCTTCGCACAGGATGTACCTGACAGGATTGTCTAGGGTAAAGTTCTTAGAAACTCTTTGATATAATCAATATAACAAAAACTTCGCATTATAGCGTTAACTTTGTAAGTCTTGTCAATAGTAAAATATATACATATTAAAAAAAAATGATAATAATTATAAATATTTTGATTTAACTGCCAGCACATTTGGTGTTGCATCTTTAAGGCGCACGTTGAATCTATGTCGAATTTATCCCGGCCCAATAAGCACAACTTACATTTTATGTTTTAGTTTTTCGTTATGTTCAATCAATTTTTGATCATTTTATGGTCACCTTTTTGTTTTAATACTGTGTATAAATACATAAATGCACTGTTTCCTTATTTAGCAACAGTTTATTTTACCATAAATAAAGTTTAATTGTAACGTGCCAATTATTTTTAAGTCTTCATTTCGTTCATATATACAAATAATTTGAATTAATTTGTTCCCGCCTAACACTGTTTAAAATTATTCAACACTGATTTCAAGCAGTGGTTCGGTTCCTGTTGGAGCTAGTAGTTCGATAGGCCTTTTAAATGAACAACATCAGGTGTGTTTACATTTTATTATTCTTTTCTAAAAAATTGGCTGGCTGTTTAGAATTAATGCGTAAGGCTTCCTAGAACGTGTATCTTCAAATTGGTATAGCGTGCATTGAGCGCCATTTTCCTTGAGAACAGATATTAGGTTTCAGGTGCAAGGCTAATTTTTTACCTTTCATACTGTTATACAAATATCTTTAAAACGTGCTTATCGATTTTTATAGTTTTTTCAAGATTGATTATGTGAAGCTATAGGCTTTAATTTTGTTTATGAGGCTGTCGGGGCTATTATCCCTAAATTAAGATATTTGAAGAATGGTGAAAAAAAGATTTTTCAACTCCTTGTCTTACCCATATTATAAGCTGAAATTTTAAAGCAAATGAATGTAGACAGTAAATAATTTAATTTTTTGCAATTCTGCATTTAAATTTATTTGAATTTGTGCTAAACAACTTGTATAAATGCATTTAAATGTGTTCGATTCCTTTTTCGATACCAAGTACCAAAAATCGACGCTAAGTTGACACACATTGTGTTTTGCATTTCGCCTATCGTAACAGGCGCCAGCTCCGGCATAGGAGCAGCTACTGCCGTGCACCTGGCCAGCCTGGGCGGACTGCTGGTGATTGTGGGTCGGAATGAGGCCAAATTAAAGGAAACAGCGGACAATATTCTGGCCGCTGGCGGCACGCCGGCGCTGCAGCTGAAAGCTGACATGGACAAGGAGGCGGATGTGGAGCGCATTGTGGCAGCAACGCTGGCGAAGCACGGACGTATCGATAACTCTGGCCAATATGACCGCGTGATGAACACCAATTTGCGTGCGCTCTACCAGCTAACCATGATGGCCACCCCAGAGCCGGTCAAGACCAAGGGCAGCATTGTCAATGTGTCCAGCGTGAATGAATGTCCAAGGCAGCCGTGGATCAATTTACGCGCTGCGTCGCCCTGGAGCTGGCTTCAAAGGGAACCCGGGCGTAATTGTAACCGAAATACATAAGCGCGGCAGCATGGACGAGGCTACCCATCAACAGTTCCTAGAATGCTCAAAGACCACACATGCATTGGGTCGCGCCGGCAATGTGGAGGAGGTGGCGAAAGCGATTGCTTTCCTGGCCAGCTTCACAACGTGCGTCAGCCTGGCTGTGGATGGCGGCTTGCATGCCTTGTGCCCGCGCTAAAATCTAAAAAAAAAACAAACGCAAATCTGTGTATGGACACTGTTGGCATATGTATGTGCGTCAAAATAGCGGCGGTAACTTAGCGTCGATTTTTGGTACTTGGTATCGGAAAAGTATCGGTCACTTTTAAATGCATTTATTTATGTTTTTAAGCACAGAACCTAATAAATCTAAATGCAGAATTACCAAAATTTAAATTATTTACTGTCTACAATCATTTGTTTTTAAATGTTAATTTATAATATGGGTAAACCAAGGGGTTGAAAAATTGGGTTTCCACCATTCTTTAAATATCTTAATTTGAGGATAATGGCCCCGAAAACCGCATATACACGATTAAAGCCTATAGTTTCACCTAGACAACTGTGAAAATTTGATTAAAATCGTCGGTACTATTTTTAAGATATTTGGAAAACAGTGCAGCAACCCCCTTGCCAGCCCCATATAAAATGACCGGAAAAAATCAACCTTGTTTTTGAGCGCTAATTTCGGAATTCTGGGACAATGGCCCTCAACGCACGCTATACGCTCTTGTAGATACATATTTTAGGAAGCTTTAGGCACAAATTTTTATGTAAATGGACGGTACAGATTTTAAGAAAATAAATTAATTGTAAGCCAACCTCATATAGTTTATTCATAAAGTCTATCGAACTGCTAGTTCCTACGCGAACTGAATGACTAACTGGAATCAATGTTGAACAATTCTATAAAGTATTGGGCGGGAACAAATCAATTTGAATGATATGTATTAACGAAAAAACGAAAAGAACTCAAAAATAATTAAATTAATACGGCAAAGCAAATTATATGAAAAGCATTCAGTCATAGTTAATAGTGCAGTTTATAGAAGAATTGCATTTTTCTATTTTTCGCATAACATCCTATGTAAATGCAAAAAAAACAAGCTGGCAATATTATATACCGAACTGTAAAATGGCGGCAATATTTTGACCTTTATTATTTAATTTCTCCGATAATTTATAATATGGGTAAACCAAGGGGTTGAAAAATTAGGTTTCCACCATTCTTTAAATATCTTAATTCAGGGATAATGGCCCCGAAAACCACATATACAAGATTAAAGCCTATAGTTTAACCTAACCAATCTTGAAAAAATTATAAAAATCGATCAGCCCGTTTTTAAGATATTTGGACAACAGTGCAGCAACCTCGTCGCTAGCCCCATACAAAATGACCGTAAAAAATTACCCTTGCACTTGAACCCTAATATCTTTTCTCAGGGATAATGGCCCTCAATGCACGGTATACCAACTTCAAGATACATGGTTAAGGAAGCTTTACGCATTAATTCTAAACAAATCGATCCAGCCAGTTTTTTAGAAAAATAACAAAATGTAAACACACCTCATGTTGTTCATTTAAAAGGCCTATCGAGCTACTAGCTCCAACGGGAACGGAACCACTGCTCGGAATCAGTGTTGAGCAATGTTATACAGAATTGAGCGGGAACAAATTAATTCAAAATATTTGTATATGGAAAGAAATGCAGTAATATATGAAATAATTGGCATTTTACAATACAACATTATCTTTGGTAAAATAGACTGCTGCTAAATAAGGCAACAGTGCATTTATGTATTAATACACAGAATATCAACAAAAAGGTGGCAATATTTCAACCTTTATTATTCAATTTCTCCGATAATGGCCCCAAATGCACGGTAGTTTAACATAAAGCCGTAGAGCCAGCGCTGTTTAGGCCTAATAAAACATTCTTTTGTGCAATTGGGATAATATTTGCAAATGGTGTTTGCTATGGTAGCCGTCACAGTCCGGATACAGATTTTTCATACGTTGCACTCACATTGAATTTACACTTTGGCTGCAAATAACATACATGCACTTGTCGGCAAGTTTGCAGTTGGAGAAGGAATTTCATGGAGGAAATTGTTGAATCCACGCTGACGCTAACTGCGCATAAAATGAGGCATAAAAAATATATTTGTGAAAATTTGAGTAGTCAAATATATCATTAAAAAATTAATTTGCATATATTTAAATGGACTGAACGCCACAGCAATAACAGAAAATGTCGCGTTTATTACAGTTTGTTAATTAACAAAAAATATGTTCTTCAACTCTTTCCACGCCACCATTGAGGTAGAGTTAACAGCGCGTTTTTTTTAGTGTGGTATCCCCAGTAGGCCTAGTCCACAATATATAGGTAATTATAAATTTACAATATTTATAAATACATCAACTATTATAAACTATTACTATGACTATTTTTAATATTAATAACAAATCAATTTAGATTAAAACAAAAGAATTTGTGTTCATACGTAATAACAAAGTGTATATATTATAATATTGGCATGCTTAAATATTTTAGACGCATATTCTGCACCACAGCATATTTAAAGCTGGACCAAAAGATATCGTAAAATTTGCATGCTGATATTTTACGATATAAGTAATACTTGTTGAGAATCAAAATATAAACTACCGAACTATGACGTGAACTTCTACTTAACTATTGAGTGTGGTCCCACTCATTGTCAAGAACACTTTGCAAGTATGGAATTAAGCTGGTCGTATCTAAGCAAAGCTCACATAACTTGCAAATAATAATTGTTTGATCATTTTGATATTGTTTTCTGACACATTTATTACATATAAAACGATCGCATTTGGGTTAGCGAGATTCTAAAGGTCCTTTACTCTTAAACGAGCAGTGCAAACATAAATCATTTAATGAATCTCCTAAATTGAGAATTTTATCAAACATTTCATTTCTAAATAGGTCATTAGACTTTTAATTTGTAATTGTAATATCAAAATGCCACAATTGTACGCATCCGACTGCACATCATGTTGTATTTGAGCCCCTGAATAATTTACATTTGGCTTCAAACGTTTCAACATTTGTAAATAATAATTTTTAAATACACGAGTGCTTTGAGAATTCCCAAAGGGGTCTAAAAATAGTATTTCTTGTCTCTTTTGATTTATAATTAACACATAAAAATGATTTTTGTAACAATGAGGTGCTATTAAAATGGAATTATTTACTAAACAATCTTCAATTTCCTTTTCATTGTAAAAGCAATAATCATTAAGTTGACAAGGCAAATTCATAAAAGATTCCTCTCTATTTTCGTATACAATAGTTGTTAAGCAAGCCAATTCTGGCCATTCAACGAAAATAAATCCTTAATAGTAAGGTAGTGCATGAAACGACTTGAATTGGAATCGCCGTGCACACACTTAAACAATGATTCACAACTTAAAATGTACAATTCTGAATTAATGTTAAACTCACTATGTTGTTTTGAAATAGACAAATCTCTTTTATATTTTCCTTCCATTTTAAAAGAACTCTTGTCTTCTACGATTGTGTAGGAATGATCATGGCATATGGATTCAAGACTTTGTTCTTGAATTTTTAATATTTTAGAAAAATCTTTTTTAAAAAAAAAATCTTTTATTAAGCTGCGATTAAGCAGCAGTCTATTTTACCAAAGATAATGTTGTATTGTAAAATGCCAATTATTTCATATATTACTGCATTTCTTTCCATATACAAATATTTTGAATTAATTTGTTGCCGCTCAATTCTGTATAACATTGCTCAACACTGATTCCGAGCAGTGGTTCCGTTCCCGTTGGAGCTAGTAGCTCGATAGGCCTTTTAAATGAACAACATGAGGTGTGTTTACATTTTGTTATTTTTCTAAAAAACTGGCTGGATCGATTTGTTTAGAATTAATGCGTAAAGCTTCCTTAACCATGTATCTTGAAGTTGGTATACCGTGCATTGAGGGCCATTATCCCTGAGAAAAGATATTAGGGTTCAAGTGCAAGGGTAATTTTTTACGGTCATTTTGTATGGGGCTAGCGACGAGGTTGCTGCACTGTTGTCCAAATATCTTAAAAACGGGCTGATCGATTTTTATAATTTTTTCAAGATTGGTTAGGTTAAACTATAGGCTTTAATCTTGTATATGTGGTTTTCGGGGCCATTATCCCTGAATTAAGATATTTAAAGAATGGTGGAAACCTAATTTTTCAACCCCTTGGTTTACCCATATCATAAATTATCGGAGAAATTAAATAATAAAGGTCAAAATATTGCCGCCATTTTACAGTTCGGTATATAATATTGCCAGCTTGTTTTTTTTGCATTTACATAGGATGTTATGCGAAAAATAGAAAAATGCAATTCTTCTATAAACTGCACTATTAACTATGACTGAATGCTTTTCATATAATTTGCTTTGCCTTATTAATTTAATTATTTTTGAGTTCTTTTCGTTTTTTCGTTAATACATATCATTCAAATTGATTTGTTCCCGCCCAATACTTTATAGAATTGTTCAACATTGATTCCAGTTAGTCATTCAGTTCGCGTAGGAACTAGCAGTTCGATAGACTTTATGAATAAACTATATGAGGTTGGCTTACAATTAATTTATTTTCTTAAAATCTGTACCGTCCATTTACATAAAAATTTGTGCCTAAAGCTTCCTAAAATATGTATCTACAAGAGCGTATAGCGTGCGTTGAGGGCCATTGTCCCAGAATTCCGAAATTAGCGCTCAAAAACAAGGTTGATTTTTTCCGGTCATTTTATATGGGGCTGGCAAGGGGGTTGCTGCACTGTTTTCCAAATATCTTAAAAATAGTACCGACGATTTTAATCAAATTTTCACAGTTGTCTAGGTGAAACTATAGGCTTTAATCGTGTATATGCGGTTTTCGGGGCCATTATCCTCAAATTAAGATATTTAAAGAATGGTGGAAACCCAATTTTTCAACCCCTTGGTTTACCCATATTATAAATTAACATTTAAAAACAAATGATTGTAGACAGTAAATAATTTAAATTTTGGTAATTCTGCATTTAGATTTATTAGGTTCTGTGCTTAAAAACATAAATAAATGCATTTAAAAGTGACCGATACTTTTCCGATACCAAGTACCAAAAATCGACGCTAAGTTACCGCCGCTATTTTGACGCACATACATATGCCAACAGTGTCCATACACAGATTTGCGTTTGTTTTTTTTTTAGATTTTAGCGCGGGCACAAGGCATGCAAGCCGCCATCCACAGCCAGGCTGACGCACGTTGTGAAGCTGGCCAGGAAAGCAATCGCTTTCGCCACCTCCTCCACATTGCCGGCGCGACCCAATGCATGTGTGGTCTTTGAGCATTCTAGGAACTGTTGATGGGTAGCCTCGTCCATGCTGCCGCGCTTATGTATTTCGGTTACAATTACGCCCGGGTTCCCTTTGAAGCCAGCTCCAGGGCGACGCAGCGCGTAAATTGATCCACGGCTGCCTTGGACATTCATTCACGCTGGACACATTGACAATGCTGCCCTTGGTCTTGACCGGCTCTGGGGTGGCCATCATGGTTAGCTGGTAGAGCGCACGCAAATTGGTGTTCATCACGCGGTCATATTGGCCAGAGTTATCGATACGTCCGTGCTTCGCCAGCGTTGCTGCTACAATGCGCTCCACATCCGCCTCCTTGTCCATGTCAGCTTTCAGCTGCAGCGCCGGCGTGCCGCCAGCGGCCAGAATATTGTCCGCTGTTTCCTTTAATTTGGCCTCATTCCGACCCACAATCACCAGCAGTCCGCCCAGGCTGGCAAGGTGCACGGCAGTAGCTGCTCCTATGCCGGAGCTGGCGCCTGTTACGATAGGCGAAATGCAAAACACAATGTGTGTCAACTTAGCGTCGATTTTTGGTACTTGGTATCGAAAAAGGAATCGAACACATTTAAATGCATTTATACAAGTTGTTTAGCACAAATTCAAATAAATTTAAATGCAGAATTGCAAAAAATTAAATTATTTACTGTCTACATTCATTTGCTTTAAAATTTCAGCTTATAATATGGGTAAGACAAGGAGTTGAAAAATCTTTTTTTCACCATTCTTCAAATATCTTAATTTAGGGATAATAGCCCCGACAGCCTCATAAACAAAATTAAAGCCTATAGCTTCACATAATCAATCTTGAAAAAACTATAAAAATCGATAAGCACGTTTTAAAGATATTTGTATAACAGTATGAAAGGTAAAAAATTAGCCTTGCACCTGAAACCTAATATCTGTTCTCAAGGAAAATGGCGCTCAATGCACGCTATACCAATTTGAAGATACACGTTCTAGGAAGCCTTACGCATTAATTCTAAACAGCCAGCCAATTTTTTAGAAAAGAATAATAAAATGTAAACACACCTGATGTTGTTCATTTAAAAGGCCTATCGAACTACTAGCTCCAACAGGAACCGAACCACTGCTTGAAATCAGTGTTGAATAATTTTAAACAGTGTTAGGCGGGAACAAATTAATTCAAATTATTTGTATATATGAACGATTCATTTCGACTTAAAAATAATTGGCACGTTACAATTAAACTTTATTTATGGTAAAATAAACTGTTGCTAAATAAGGAAACAGTGCATTTATGTATTTATTCACAGTATTATAACAAAAAGGTGACCATAAAATGATCAAAAATTAATGGCTTTTAAAACTTTCCTCCCTGTCCACTGCCATCTCCGAGCTGGTTGTTGGCATGTCAGCCTTATGAATTGTATGGAGAGTGGGATCCGGGACGCTGCTTATAAACGACCGGTGGGTTATATTGAAGGATTGTCCGCCTAACAGAGGGGTAGTGGGTACAGCCTTATTCATAATGGTTTAAGGGGTTTCCGTCCATTAGGAGTGTCTGTTAGGAAAGTTTTCATTGTAAATGAAACAAACTACCAATTTTAATGAAGTTTACTATTTTGGGCTCAGTTTGAAATCGAGATTTATTCTGCATCGGTATCCAAATTAATATCGATTTCCATATTATTTCAGATACGGAGATTTTATTTTTTATTTTTTGAATATAGCCATAAATTCGCAAAACGAAAATCATATTGGTATATTTATTGAAAGTTACCACGTTTATCTCACGACATATACAATGTGTAATATGTATGCAAATAGGTCAACCTTTTGCTACAGATTTTTTTATGGTCAACATACTCACACATATGTATAGTTGACATAAGTATAATCAAAAAAAAAAGCGTGACTTGCGCTGAACACTTCGGCGGTGGGCGTGGCAGGCGGTTTACCTCGTTGCAGTATTAATCGTTTTCTTGTAAAGCACCAGGAAGAAATTGTGTATTGTGTATTATTGAGCAGTGAGCACGCTTTTACCTCTTTATTATTTGTGCTGGGCTGCCCTAGGGGCCTACATCCTGAGCAGGAGACACCTAGGAAGTGACGTATGCGAGGCTTTACAGCCTGTTTGTTCGGCTCGGCTCAACGAGCGACATTCAGGGTTATCAGGTCAAGGTCAGTAAGGCAACGCATTCGTCATCATCATTAGCATCAGCCAGGCCAATAAACTCACACACACACACCCACACACAAACTGAGAGCTAGCCGAGCCTGCAATTCAGTCCAAGTTCAAAGAGAGCGGAGATTCGAAGAGACAGCGCTAAGAGCGCGCTCTCTTAAATTTAGATTTTCGGACTAACCTGCACTCTGGTCTCTTGCATGCGCTGTGCATGTTAGGCTCTCACACATATGCACATATGGAGCACACACCAATACCAAAGACAATATAAACACTAAGATGAGTAACGCCCATACATTTGAATGCGACGCAAAATTTCTAGCCTGGCCTTTCATCTGGCCTTTGAGGCTTCGTACGACATGCCTGCCGACTGACTGTTCGTTCTCCAAAGAGCAGACAAACGAATGCCGAAGTCGCGGCTTGCTGATGCTGACACGAACAACGAAGTTAGTCGCCAGCCTGCCTTCAGCAAAGCTGGTCGATGGTGCTTTGCGTCGCTTTGTTTTCGAAGTACATTGAGCGAAAAAGTTTGAAATTACGATCGACGCAAAGCACTTTTGCTATATCCATGAAATGCATGCTTAATTAAAATGATATATTACGTTTATGTTTATATCGTCTTTGCCAATACAATAGCAAATTGGGCGGACTAAATTCAATTTAAGTGGCCTTTTTTTAGTAAATGTGTGTGTTATTACATGTCAAATATTTAAGGATTCTTTTGACTGTCTCAAATTAAGGGTTTTTTATGTAACCTTTTTTTTATACTGAAAATAAAATCTATAGACGCTTCTTATATAGAACAATTTTCACTTTGATCAGTGATTTTGAATTTGCAAAGATTATAATATGTTTCTACATATTTATCTAATTGTATTTTTAATAGAAAATCCATCTTGTTGGCGCTACAGAGCTGAAATAAGTACAGCAGTTAAAATGACACTAGAATGGGAATTTCGAAAATTCCACGAGCAAGTGTGAAAAATTGGTGGGAATAGGTTATGTATTACTCTGGCTTAATATACAACTAGTATAAAACACATTTTAAAATATCTTTCTGTAAGTTTAATATATAAACTGTTTTCACATTTATCGAAATATCAACTAGTACAGGAGGATATATTGGTGCCTTTTTTAAAAAACATTGCTTTAAGTAAGACAGAAGCGTGGCCGAATGCCCGCTCTAGCTGTGTTCTTTTGGGAACATGAACTGTTGACTTTTTTGGAAAAACGATGTTTTCTTATTAATTTATTTATTTATTAATGGTCGACAAAACGTGTGTCTTCCTTATTATTCAATGCAATATATGTACATCCATTATGAAAATTATATGCTAAAAGCTTAGATAGAGTACCCAATTTTCTAATAGCATCACCGACCGATGGATGTGTTTTATTTGCCAGTCTGGCCAGCTGTGTCCCTATTCGCAGTTTATTTTGTCAGTGACGCTATTAGCGACTACAGCTGAGAAGAAGGGTGTAAGTCGAGAAAAAATTGTTGTAAAGTAAAATGAACAAGTAAGAGGTTCTAGTCGGGAGCTCCCGACTAGGGAATACCCTGAACCCTCTTAATGAAATGTTCTACAGTATATCTTATTGTACCATAGAATATTTGTGTATTCTCAAAAAGTCAATTGCATTTAAATTGTGGCTTAAATTGGTTGGCAATACCAGTTGGGTTATTAACTTGATTTATAGCTCTGCGGTGGTAGTGGGGAGGTGGCGATAGGTATAAAATGAAAGATACTTGATGTATATATACTAGAAGCAACATATCAAGTTTGCTGACTCTAGCGCTTATTATTTACCCAATTTGCTCCAAAAAACAGGATGTCGATATCGATTTTTATCTATAGCTTTAAAACGGAGTAAGTTATCGATTATCGGAAACAAACTCGATCTGCGTAGGCACTAGGAGGACCTACATCCTTGTGTTCATACATACGGACAGACGGACGGACGGACGGACAGACAGACGGACATGGCTAGATCGACTCGGCTATTGATGCTGATCAAGAATATATATACTTTATGGGGTCGGAGATGCTTCCTTCTGCCTGTTACATACATTTACATATTGCACAAAAACATTATACCCCTTTTACCCATTTTTAATGGGTTCAGGGTATAAAACTAGGGAAAAAGAATGTAAGTAGTTGGTCATAAAGTAAAGAAATGTATGCTAGATATATTTGACGTACCCAATTCCAAACCGGAAAAAGATCGTTGAATGCCATTTGGCAGATTTTCTGTGGCCATTTCAGAAATGAAACTGCATTTTTGGTAGAAGCTGGAAAGTTTTGCGGGCAAGACCGTAGGAAACAGAATTCTCGCATTTCATATACTTAGTTCAGATATGCACAACGTTTTGTCCTTCCATTGGTTTGGCACTCATTCAACGAAGGACAGCGAAAACAATTGGCTGCCAGGCAACGCAATTGGTCGAACCACTAACCAAACAGCAGATTCCTGTAGTGTAAGCGAATGAAAACACATCATATGTATATCTTACTCCCTTGCTCGCGATTTGGACCAGATGTCTTCGATATGTTTTTGCCCACTTTCCCTCTATGACATGCCCAGTCTATATGCTGTTTGGTTAGTGGTCGAACTTAACTGACACTCTGCCTTGTGGGAAGGACAGAGAAACCCGCAAGAAACACAGTAGCATTATTTGTCCCTTTTCCTTGCACAGAGTTTCCCATGTGCCATTGAGTTATAAACAGATACTGAGGAGGCTGAGGAGGCTTGGATCAAAAGCTCTTTTTCAAAATACTTGGGGCAAGATACCCATGCCCAAAATTCAATGACAACTTCAAAACATTTTCCATAAGAACCAACAACAACCATAATCAAAACAAATGACTCGACAATAAAAACGGCACACCACAAGTTCTATCCTTGCTATCCCTTTTTGTTTGAGGCTACAGCCCATTGAGTAATAAAGAGTCAGAGCTGAAGGCTTGCTCCGAGCTTTTTTTTGCCGTTTTGAAAATCCCGAGAGGTAGATCGGGATGGTCCGCAAACGCAAAATCCAACTCAAAAATAAAGCTCATTTACTATAGGAAGCAACAACAAATCACTCGCAAAACAACAACAGTGCGCATGAAAACCCATTTGTTTTTTTCGTCGTCCGTCTTGATCAAAAGTTTCTGCGCGATGATGAGGACATAGGAAACTCAGTGCAAAGGAAAATGACAAATAATGCCACTGTGTTTGTTGCTGGTTTCTCTGTCGTTCTAACAAGGCGGAGCGTAGAAACAACAACAACACTATTTGGGTTCTAATGTTGTTGTTGCATAGCCGAGTCTCGGCGCAAGTAGGTAGAAAATTTGAATGCCATGCCATTCAACTCAAAGGGTTACGCATACGGCGCGTCAACATCATATACTATTACGTCACGTTTTAAAGAATTTCATATCTTGTGATGCTTAGAATATGTGACGTCACATGCGCAACAGAATATTGCAATCTTCTTAAATTCATATACTTCCCTTGGCTTCGAAAACACACACATGCATATTTTTTGCCAATGTGTGATATGAGGCACACATGCCAACAACTATTTGGCGCGTCGAGGCATTGATACCCTTATTTATAGAAATGGTATAGAATGTTTCAAGAAAACAATTATTATTGATTGTACTAATAGTTGCACACTAAATAAGATATTATATATTTCTCAGAGATTAGATAAAAATGTTTATATGAGAAGGTTAGTGGTACTTGGTTACAGAACTTATGAATAGTTAAAATATCCTATTTTGAGCAAGGGTGCCTTGCTGATCGAAAAATTAAAAATTATAAAAATCTGCCGAGCTGCTTGCAAGTTGAAAGTGAGTGGAGAAGATGAAGACATGACTTTGCGAATTATAGGCATAGCAGTGCTTAGAAACCACAACAATGAGTTAGAAGGGTGCAGAAGCTAAGATCATAGGCTGTAGCCTCAAACAAAAAAGGGATAGCAAGGATAGAACTTGTGGTGTGCCGTTTTTATTGTCGAGTCATTTGTTTTGATTATGGTTGTTGTTGGTTCTTATGGAAAATGTTTTGAAGTTGTCATTGAATTTTGGGCATTGGCAGAATGGCTGCAGACAGCCGAGTGTTGTGTTTGCAATTTTTCTTTGCAACCTCGTTTTCGCTCCGAAAGTATTTCGAAAAAGAGCTTTTGATCCAAAAGCCTCCTCTGTCTCTTTATTACTCAATGAGCTCTGTCTCTTTATTACTCAATGAGGCCTAGCAGTGCTTAGAAAGCACAACAATGAGTTAGAAGGGTGCAGAGCTAAGATCATAGGCTGTAGCCTCAAACAAAAAGGGATAGCAAGGATAGAACTTGTGGTGTGCTTTTTCATTGTCGAGTCATTTGTTTGGTTATGGTTGTTGTTGGTTCTTATGGAAAATGTTTTGAAGATGTCATTGAATTTTGGGCATGGGTATCTTGCACCAAGTATTTTGAAAAAGAGCTTTTAATCCAAAAGCCTCCTCGGTATCTGTTTATAGCTCAATGGCACATGCGAAACTCTGTGCAAGGAAAAGGGACAAATAATGCCACTGTGTTTCTTGCGGGTTTCTCTGTCCTTCCCACAAGGCAGAGTGTCAGTTAAGTTCGACCACTAACCAAACAGCATATAGACTGGGCATGTCATAGAGGGAAAGTGGGCAAAAACATATCGAAGACATCTGGTCCAAATCGCGAGCAAGGGAGTAAGATATACATATGATGTGTTTTCATTCGCTTACACTACAGGAATCTGCTGTTTGGTTAGTGGTTCGACCAATTGCGTTGCCTGGCAGCCAATTGTTTTCGCTGTCCTTCGTTGAATGAGTGCCAAACCAATGGAAGGACAAAACGTTGTGCATATCTGAACTAAGTATATGAAATGCGAGAATTCTGTTTCCTACGGTCTTGCCCGCAAAACTTTCCAGCTTCTACCAAAAATGCAGTTTCATTTCTGAAATGGCCACAGAAAATCTGCCAAATGGCATTCAACGATCTTTTTCCGGTTTGGAATTGGGTACGTCAAATATATCTAGCATACATTTCTTTACTTTATGACCAACTACTTACATTCTTTTTCCCTAGTTTTATACCCTGAACCCATTAAAAATGGGTAAAAGGGGTATAATGTTTTTGTGCAATATGTAAATGTATGTAACAGGCAGAAGGAAGCATCTCCGACCCCATAAAGTATATATATTCTTGATCAGCATCAATAGCCGAGTCGATCTAGCCATGTCCGTCCGTCCGTCCGTCCGTCTGTCCGTATGTATGAACACAAGGATCTCAGAGCCTATAAGAGCTAGAGACTTGAAATTTTAGCTGTATGTCCTCCTAGTGCCTACGCAGATCGAGTTTGTTCCCGATAATCGATAACTTACTCCGTTTTAAAGCTATAGATAAAAATCGATATCGACATCCTGTTTTTTGGAGCAAATTGGGTAAATAAAAAGCGCTAGAGTCAGCAAACTTGGTATGTTGCCTCTAGTATATATACATCAAGTATCTTTCATTTTATACCTATCGCCACCTCTCCGCTACCACCGCAGAGCTATAAATCAAGTTAATAACCCAACTGGTATTGCCAACCAATTTAAGCCACAATTTAAATGCAATTGACTTTTTGAGAATACACAAATATTCTATGGTACAATAAGATATACTGTAGAACATTTCATTAAGAGGCTTCAGGGTATTCCCTAGTCGGGAGCTCCCGACTAGAACCTCTTACTTGTTCATTTTACTTTACAACACTTTTTTCTCGACTTACACCCTTCTTCTCAGCTGTAGTCGCTAATAGCGTCACTGACAAAATAAACTGCGAATAGGGACACAGCTGGCCAGACTGGCAAATAAAACACATCCATCGGTCGGTGATGCTATTAGAAAATTGGGTACTCTATCTAAGCTTTTAGCATATAATTTTCATAATGGATGTACATATATTGCATTGAATAATAAGGAAGACACACGTTTTGCCGACCATTAATAAATAAATAAATAAATAAGAAAAAATCGTTTTTCCAAAAAAAAATCAACAGTTCATATTGCCAAAAAAACACAGCTAGAGCGGGCATAAGGCCACGCTTCTGTCTAACTTAAAGCAATGTTTTTTAAAAAGGCACCAATTTATCCTCCTGGACTAGTTGATATTTCGATAAGTGTGAAAACAGTCTATATATTAAACTTGCAGAAAGATCTTTTCAAATGTGTTTTATACTAGTTGTATATTAAGCCAGAGTAATACATAACCTATTCCCACCAATTTTTAACACTTGCTCGTGGAATTTTCGAAATTCCCATTCTAGTGTAGTTTTTACTGCTGTAACTTTTTTAACTGCTGTACTTATTTCAGCTCTCTAGCGCCAACAAGATTGATTTTCTATTAAACATACATTTAGATAAATATGTAGAAACATATTATAATCTTTGCAAATTCAAAATCACTGATCAAAGTGAAAATTGTTCTATATAAGAAGCGTCTATAGATTTTATTTTCAGTATAAAGAAAAGGTTACATAAAAAACCCTTAATTTGAGCCAGTCAAAAGAATCCTTAAATATTTGACATGTAATAACACACACATTTACTAAAAAAAAGGCCACTTAAATTGAATTTAGTCTGCCCAATTTGCTGCATTTGTATTGGTGTGCGCTCCATATGTGCATATGTGTGAGAGCCTAACATGCACAGCGCATGCATGAGACCAGAGTGCAGGTTAGCCCGAAAATCAAAATTTAAGAGAGCGCGCTCTTAGCGCTGTCTCTTCGAATCTGCGCTCTCTTTGCACTTGGACTAGTTGCAGGCTCGGCTAGCTCTCAGTTTGTGCGTGCGTGCGTGTGTGTGTGTGTGAGTTTATTGGCCTGGCTGATGCTAATGATGATGACGAATGCGTTGCCTTACTGACCTTGACCTGATAACCCTGAATGTCGCTCGTTGAGCCGAGCCGAACAAACAGGCTCTAAAGCTCAGCACACGTCACTTCCTAGGTGTCTCCTGCTCAGGATGTAGGCCCCTAGGGCAGCCCAGCACAAATAATAAAAAGGTAAAAGCACAATGCACAATTTCTTCCTGGTGCTTAACAAGAAAAGGATTAATACTGCAACGAGGTGAACCGCCTGCCACGCCCACCGCCGTAGCGTTCAGTGCAAGTCACGCTTTTTTTTTTGATTATATGTCAACTATACATATGTGTGAGTTTGTTGACCATAAACAAATCTGTAGCAAAAGGTTGACCTATTTGCATACATATTACACAGGTAACGAGGTAACTTTCAATAAATATACCAATATGATTTTCGTTTTGCGAATTTATGGCTATATTCAAAAAATAAAAAATAAAATCTCCATATCTGAAATAATATGGAAATCGATATTAATTTGGATACCGATGCAGAATAAATCTCGATTTCAAACTGAACCCAAAATAGTAACCTTCATTAAAATTGGTAGTTTGTGGTTTTGTATATGTTCTATATTCAATGAATGTCTTAAACCTTTCAAACCATTATGAATAAGGCTATACCCACTCCCCCCTCTATTAAGAGGACAATCCTCCAATATTACCCTTTATAGCCAGGAGCCCCCTAAAAGCCACAGCCCCACAGACCTTACAGCAATACCTGGGTAGCTTTGAAATGTGGGCCCACGAATGGAACAGCAGCATCAATAGTAACAAATGTGAAAATGTTACTTTTGCTTCTAGGCGAGAGACCTGTCCAGAGCTAAATTTGCTCGGCTATACGAATGTATACATGTTTGAATAACATGAGTCCGCACACAAATATCTCGGGACCATTTTGGTCAGAATACTCACGTTCAGCAGACATGTCAGACATGTCTATAGCTACAAAGATGACATGGCTGCTTTCACTCACAAGCAAAGTGAAGACCCTTCGCTTCCTTCCCAAGGCACTAGCACTAGACAGGATTGTCTAGGGTAAAGTTCTTAGAAACTCTTTGATATAATCAATATAACAAAAACTTCGCATTATAGCGTTAACTTTGTTAGTCTTGTCAATAGTAAAATATATAAATATTAAAAAAAAATATGATAATAATAATAACGAGAAAGAAGGGCTATCTTCGGCACGCCGAAGATTTAATACCTGCAGACCCAACCTTTTAATGCCGAGAAAATGGTTAAGGCCGAGTTTGGTCAAGGTATATTGATAAACAAAAAAAGGCTTTTAATCAAAAACCGATGTAAATAAGATTTAGCAAAAATGAAGGGAGCATAGTGAAATCTTTAAATGCCGTGTTTAATGGCAAAATCATGAAAAACAAAAAATTCTCCATACAAAAACTTAATAATATGATATAGTGGTCCGATCTTAATACGATTTTGCATATATATGAGGAGCTTAGTAAAACTAATAAATGCCGAGTTTGGTCAAGATATCTTGACAAACAAAATGTTTTTTCATACAAAAACTTAATTTTCGACCGATAGTTCCTATGGCGGCTATATGATATAGTGGTACGATCTTAATAAAATTTTGCATATATATGAGGAACATAGTAAAACTAATAAATGTCGAGTTTGGTCAAGATATCTTGATAAACAAAAGGTTTTTTCATACAAAAACTTAATTTTCGACCGATCGTTCCTATGGCAGCTATATGATATAGTGGTCCGATCTTAAAAGGATTTTGCATATATATGAGGAGCTTAGTAAAACTAATAAATGCCGAGTTTGGTCAAGATATCTTGACAAACAAAATGTTTTTTCATACAAAAACTTAATTTTCGACCGATCGTTCCTATGGCGGCTATATTATATGGTCCGATCTTAATAGAATTTTGCATATATATGAGGAGCATAGTAAAACTAATAAATGTCGAGTTTGGTCAAGATATCTTGATAAACAAAAGGTTTTTTCATACAAAAACTTAATTTTCGACCGATCGTTCCTATGGCAGCTATATGATATAGTGGTCCGATCCAGCTGGTTTTGACATATGTGCTGCGTGCAACAGAATTAGGGACTTCTGCAAAGTTTCATTAAGATAGCTTTAAAACTGAGGGACTAGTTCGCATAGAAACAGACAGACGGACAGACGGACATGGCTATATCGACTCGGCTGTTGATGCTGATCAAGAATATATATACTTTATGGGGTCGGAGACCCCTTTCATTTCTTTCACGACAAAATTATAATACCCTCTGCAAGGGTATAAAAATTTTGATTTAACTGCCAGCACATTTGGTGTTGCATCTTTAAGGCGCACGTTGGATCTATGTCGAATTTATCCCGGCCCAATAAGCACAACTTACATTTTATGTTTTAGTTTTTCGTTATGTTTAATCAATTTTTGATCATTTTATTGTCACCTTTTTGTTATAATACTGTGTATAAATACATAAATGCACTGTTTCCTTATTTAGCAACAGTCTATTTTACCAAAGATAATGTTTTATTGTAACGTGCCAATTATTTTAAAGTCTTCATTTCGTTCATATATACAAATATACTGTTATACAAATATCTTTATTTGTTCTTATGAATACAATTTCAATTGTTTCGTTAAGTACACATTTTACAAAAAATGTTGCAAAATCTAATTAACTCCTGGGCATTTATTATCTTAGTGATTTAATCATTTGAAGGCAAATTCTAAAGATGTTTTTTTTTTCTTTCATTCATATTTTAAGTACGTTTGCGTGATTAAGTCGGACGCTTTTCGGTTGTTTTTTTTATAACATGTAAAGTGGCATAGAAAAATAAACAAGGCATGTGAATCCATATATGTGTAGAGTATACACTAACTATATATGGTCATGCACATATATACAAACACACATACAAAACGAACCTAGGTAAGTACATACACATACGTACATATACATATATATATATATATATATGTATACATATAAAAGTACATTTTAAATTAAATGTACCAAAAGAAAACCTGTAGTAGTTGCTTCCAGTGTTGCTAAGTTGATTAAAAGCTAAAAGCGGCCTAACTAGTTCTAGTTCATTTTGTTTTGTTGTTTTTTGGCCACACTTTTTTTTTGAGTTTCGTCCATGTTTATGCTAAAATACTAAACAAGATTGGCATCCTTGGCCATGCTGTAGAAGGCCGACTTCGGATCGGCCAGCAGTTCATTCGGTGGGGCAAACTCTGTTATCTGACCCTTGTCCAGCACAATGACCTTATCCGAGTCCAAGATGGTATTCAAACGATGGGCTATGGTCAGCACGGTGCACTCCCTGAACTCGCTGCGGATGGTTTTCTGTATAAGGTCATCCGTTTCCAGATCCACAGCTGCTGTGGCCTCGTCCAGCACAAGTACCTTGGTCTTGCGCAGCAGCGCACGCGCCAGACAAACCAATTGACGCTGGCCCACGGACAGATTTTCGCCACCTTCGGAGATTTCGTGATTCAAGCCGGTTGCCAGACTCTTGGCGAATGCCTTCAGATGCGACAATTCCAACGCCTTCCAAATTTCATCGTCGGTCTTAACCTCAAACGGATCGAGATTGGAACGCAGCGAGCCGGAGAACAGCACCGGATCCTGCGGTATGATCGTCAGGCGCGAGCGCAGCATATGCAGACCCATGGTGGCAATGTCGATGCCATCAATCATGATTTTGCCGCCAGCAGACTCGATGATTCTGAACAGAGCCAGAGTCAAACTGGATTTTCCGGCACCAGTGCGTCCCACAATGCCGACTTTTTCGCCGCCGCTGATGTTGAAGCTAACGCCGCGCAGCACCAGCTCGAGACCCTCACGGCAGCGCACTTGGAAATCTTTGAATTCGACGCGTCCATCTTCGGGCCAGTTCTTGGGCTTCTTTTTATCCTCCTCCAGCTCCCAGGCAGCCTCCTGCTTCGTTTCGCCATACTCCTTGATGTGCTCCACGGACACAATGTTCGTCTCAATGTCCGAGGACATGGGTACCAGCCAGTTGAGCGTTTGGGTTACCTGCAGCGCATAGCTGACCGACAGACCCACCAGGCCGGGATTCGTTTGGCCGCCCAACACCGTAAACAGCGAGGCGAACAGAATGATGAGATTGCCGACCATCTCCAGGCGCACGGCGATGGATACTTGCACACCTGATTCTTGTCCACCTTGCTGTCCGATTCCTCGATGAAGCGATCCTGGACCGTGTAGGCGCGTATCGTAGAAACTCCCGTCACAGTCTCGCCGAAATGCGATTAGATTGGCGATCGGGAAACGGACTCCAGGCGCATCAGCTGACGCGAGGTGGCCACTTAGAAGCGTTGCGCGAAATAGTAGATGAACGCAATGGGCACGATGACGGCCAGGAAAATGGGCGTCGAAATGCTAATAACCACAATTGTGGCCAGAACCGAATAGCATGTGGACAAAAACTGAGACAATATCTGGGGCAGCACATTATCCACCGTGTCGATATCCTTGGCAAAGCGACTGAGTATACGACCCAAAGGCGTCGTATCGAACAAATCCATCGGCCATTTAAGCACCAGCCGTATCAGCTTGGTGAACACGTCCAGGGAGCAGTACAGGGCACCCATGGCCAGGGCTAGGCCCGACAAATAACGCGACACAACTTGACCGAAACCGAAGTCTCCATAGACACCCAAGTACATGTTCCTAAGGCCCGTATCGTGCTCGACGGCCTTGTCGTTGGACCATTGGGTGAGCCACAGATTGGAACCGATTTGGAAGGCTTGGAACACAAAGTTCAGCACCAGCGTGGCGATCGATAAGAATATGCCAACGCTCTTGATATAATGCTTGTAGACGGCATAGTCAACGCCGCCCGTTTGCGATTTCTCCGTCTAGATCAGTTTGCCTTCGACCTCTTGTTTCTTTTTCAGCGAGGCGGCGGATGCGTTCGAATCGTACGAATCCTGACGCTTGCCGCGGCGACGCAGACTGCCGCCCATCAAGCTGTCGGCTGAGGTGACAGAGATTGAGTCCGAGAGGCTTTCGGTGCGCGCCAGTAGAATGGCCTTATCGAAGGGCGCCACCAGAGCGGGATCGGTTTGCGATAGCTGACGTTTGATTTGATTCAGTTCCTCTTCCTCCTCCTCGCCCTCCTGCAGATGCTGCATCAGGAATTCGGCAAAGGCGCCCCTGTTCTTCAGCAGCTCGGCGTACGTGCCATTCTCGCTAACCTCGCCCATTTTCATCACATAAATCCTATCGGTCTATCGGTGGGTAACCAGGACACGTGTCTTTTTGGCCAGCATGCCTTTCGGTCCGATCACCTCCTCGAAGATGTGTTTGCGGATCGTCCAGCAGATACAGATCCGCATCGTGATAAACGGCGCGCGCCAACGAGATGCGCTGCTTCTGGCCGCCGGATAAATTGATGCCCTTCTCGCCGATTTCGGTCAGATCGCCGGCGGAGAGTATCTCGATGTCGGTGCGCAGGGCGCAGGCGTCGATCACCTTATTATAACGCTTGCGATCGTACGGCTTGTCGAACAATATATGGTCCCGCACGGTCGCGTTCTGGATCCAGGCCTGTTGCGGCACATACGCCATTTTGCCGACGGTGTTGACCGTGCCCGAGATTTTCTCCATTTCGCCAAGGAACGCTTGGCTCACCGAGGACTTACCGGAACCGACGGTGCCCACAATGGCAACCAGATTATTTTTCGGCACCTGCATATTTATATTCTTGAGCGTCACCTCGTCCTCATCGCCCCACGAGAAGTTTATCGTTGGACAGAAACTTGCGTTTGCACCAAGTTGGTGATCAGCATGGGCAACACGGTTAACGGAAAGCGAAGTATGTTGAATAATGATAATGAGACAAAGGTTTTTTTCGCATCGAGCACATTGTTTTCATCGATTAGAACATATGTATGTGGCAAATGTGACTAATGATACCAAAAACGGCGCACAGGACCACAGAAAGGATGTGCTGGCATTCAAGTAGGCGGTCGCGCGCAGCGTAGCTATTTCCTTGTCACGTATATCCAGCACCTGCTGGATATGCTGCCACTGAGCACCTCGTTCATAAGCTTGACACGCTCGACCTTGTACTTCATTTGGCGTATCTGATAGGTCTTGATGCGGCTAGCAATGAAGCCGTTGAGCGGTATCATGATGATCATCACGGCGAGACCGGCCAGCACGGAGGGACCCAGCTGCTGCCAGAGGAAATAGAGGGCCAGCGCGATTTGCAGCGGTGCGGACCACAACATGTTCAGATAGGTGGTTAGATCCATGAAACGTTGCGCATCCACGGCCATTAGATTGACAATTTCACCGACTGTAGACGCTTTGCGGGCGGCGTTCGAAATGCGCAGCGCCTTGCGGTAAAAACGTGCTTATCGATTTTTATAGTTTTTATGTGTATTATCACTAACCATACAATGCATAGATACTCCAAACAGCATTTTAATCGAAGCAGGATTTTTCGCAACGAGTGAGCCCCATGGGTGTCTGAGACCATTTTAGTGTGCCCAGATAGAGTAAGACTGCTGAGAGCGGCAGCCGAACGCCGGCCTCGAAAGCCGAACGTTCAGTATGAAGCCGCATCTCGCTCAGCGCACATCGTCGCTGCGGCTGATGTCTTTTCTTAATATGTGTATGTATGTATGTATGTATGCCTGTTTTAAATGCTTACAGCCCAAATACATATGTATGTGTATACGCATTTGCATCGCCCTCACTCATTGCTTTGCGCACATGGGTGCATCTCTTTCTCCCTGCATATCTTCTCACAAAACCCCGAGATCTACACACACACATGCATACATATGTTTGTGTTGTGTGGATATGCACACAAGTAGATCACGGCGTTTGTCGCGAGCCAGAGGTTTTTCTTCAATTGTGTGCCCTTTGTGCCTGTGGTAGCAAAAGGAACACACATTCAAATGCTCTATCATATATTTCTTCGTCCAGTCAGGTAAAATGAGAAGAATCTGATCTATATTTATTAAATAAACAATTCATTGACCCAAATAAAATAAATATATTTATTTTCTATTTACTGTAGGGACTTATTTTGCTTAAAATAAAAATAAATCTAAGTCGTATTTCTGCAAGGGTAATTCATCGTCGGCTTGTCGAAAAATTCTAAGAGAATACGAAAAATTGAACATTTTCAAATTTTGCGACTTGCTACTTGTGCACACGCACACTCTTTCGACGGAGCAGTCGTGTGATATTATAAAAGGGTTTGGCCTGTTTATCTGCAAATTTGCTATTTTCCATGCTTGTTGTAGGGGTAAGGGTACCTGAACGTTGGCATTTGTGCATGATAACTTTTTGGGCCTGCCAAACACGCATACTTACACACTTTTCTATATGGATGGAAGCATTTATGCGTTTGTGTGCGTGTTGGTTGCCTGCCTGCCTGCCGCCCGATGCAAATTTCATAAAATTTTAAGTTTTTGGCATTTCTTAACTTCGAGCTCTACACACACCCATACACACACTCACAAATGCGTGTGAATGAGCCGATCAAGGGTTTGTCGTGAGACGAGATATTTTCATCAATGGGTGCGTAAATTTGTGCGACGGGCACGGTCTTTGTTATTTTGGCTTGCCTGCGGTGGGCTTGCGGCCGCAAAAGGCACAAATGTGTGAAGGGTCAATAAAAATCGGAGAATCTTGAGAAAATTTCACTATTTACCTTTTTCATAGATATATAACAAGGGAGAAAATATATAAAAAAATGTCCATAACTGCCAAAAAATTCTCAAGAATGCAATTGATCTGTTTATGCATTTATTGACATTGTATAGAATTTTAGTTAAAGGGTTTTATGGCAGGTCATTACGGTCGAAATGTCTATCAAGCGTCTGTATCCATAACAAAATGCAAACGAACGACAAGTGCGACAAGTGAGTGTGTGTATGGGTGTGTGTGTAGAGCTCGAAGTTAAGAAATGCCAAAAACTTCAAATTTGGTGAAATTTACATCGGCAGGCAGGCAACCAACACGCACACAAACGCATAAATGCTTCCATCCATATAGAAAAGTGTGTAAGTATGCGTGTTTGGCAGGCCCAAAAAGTTATCATGCACAAATGCCAACGTTCAGGTACCCTTACCCCTACAACAAGCATGGAAAATAGCAAATTTGCAGATAAACAGGCCAAACCCTTTTATAATATCACACGACTGCTCCGTCGAAAGAGTGTGCGTGTGCACAAGTAGCAAGTCGCAAAATTTGAAAATGTTCAATTTTTCGTATTCTCTTAGAATTTTTCGACAAGCCGACGATGAATTACCCTTGCAGAAATACGACTTAGATATATTTTTATTTTAAGCAAAATAAGTCCCTACAGTAAATAGAAAATAAATATATTTATTTTATTTGGGTCAATGAATTGTTTATTTAATAAATATAGATCAGATTCTTCTCATTTTACCTGACTGGACGAAGAAATATATGATAGAGCATTTGAATGTGTGTTCCTTTTGCTACCACAGGCACAAAGGGCACACAATTGAAGAAAAACCTCTGGCTCGCGACAAACGCCGTGATCTACTTGTGTGCATATCCACACAACACAAACATATGTATGTATGTATGTGTGTAGATCTCGGGGTTTTGTGAGAAGATATGCAGGGAGAAAGAGATGCACACAAGTGCGCAAAGCAATGAGTGAGGGCGATGCAAATGCGTATACACATACATATGTATTTGGGCTGTAAGCATTTAAAACAGGCATACATACATACATACATACACATATTAAGAAAAGACATCAGCCGCAGCGACGATGTGCGCTGAGCGAGATGCGGCTTCATACTGAACGTTCGGCTTTCGAGGCCGGCGTTCGGCTGCCGCTCTCAGCAGTCTTACTCTATCTGGGCACACTAAAATGGTCTCAGACACCCATGGGGCTCACTCGTTGCGAAAAATCCTGCTTCGATTAAAATGCTAATTGGAGTATCTATGCATTGTATGGTTAGTGGTATTATGTATTATGTGAAATTATAGGCTTTAATTTTGTTTATGAGGCTGTCGGGGCTATTATCCCTAAATTAAGATATTTGAAGAATGGTGAAAAACAAATTTTTCAACTCCTTGTCTTACCCATATTATAAGCTGAAATTCAAAAACAAATGAATGTAGACAGTAAATAATTTATTTTTTGCAATTCTGCATTTAAATTTATTTGAATTTGTGCTAAACAACATGTATAAATGCATTTAAATGTGTTCGATTCCTTTTTTGATACCAAGTACCAAAAATCGACGCTAATTTGACACACATTGTGTTTTGCATTTCGCCATGGCAACCTTCAAGGACAAAGTAATTATCGTAACAGGCGCCAGCTCCGGCATAGGAGCAGCCAAGTTAAAGGAAACAGCGGACAATATTCTGGCCGCTGGCGGCACGCCGGCGCTGCAGCTGAAAGTTGACATGGACAAGGAGGCGGATGTGGAGCGCATTGTGGCAGCAACGCTAGCGAAGCACGGACGTATCGATAACTCTGGCCAATATGACCTCGTGATGAACACCAATTTGCGTGCGCTCTACCAGCTAACCATGATGGCCACCCCGGAGCTGGTCAAGACCAAGGGCAGCATTGTCAATGTGTCCAGCGTGAATGGCATACGCTCCTTTGCCGGCGTTTTGGCCTATAATGTGTCCAAGGCAGCCGTGGATCAATTTACACGCTGCGTCGCCCTGGAGCTGGCTTCAAAGGGAACCCGGGCGTAATTGTAACCGAAATACATAAGCGCGGCAGCATGGACGAGGCTACCCATCGGCAGTTCCCAGAATACTCAAAGACCACACATGCATTGGGTCGCGCCGGCAATGTGGAAGAGGTGACGAAAGCGATTGCTTTTCTGGCTAGCTTCACAACGTGCGTCAGCCTGGCTGTGGATGGCGACCGGCATGCCTTGTGCCCGCGCTAAAATATAAAAAACAAACGCAAATCTGTATATGGACAGTAATGGCATTTAATCAAAAATAAACAATAATCGTGATAAACAGCTCAATTAGCGACTAACAGCAATTCTAATTTCACAACTTCGAGCTTCGAGAGAGCGCCAGCAGAAAAAAAGCGAGTGTTTCTCTTCGATTTTATTGGTTATCGAAAAAATTCCAATTGGAATTTCACAAGTTTGAGTGTTGCCACGTTAACTATTTTTGAACAAACTAAAACTAGCTTATTTTAAGTACATGTTTTGATCAGAAGCTCGTCAATATAAAACTTCTGGTGGAATAATATATATATATATATATATATATTTATCTGCTCTATACTTGGTCATATGTACTTATAAAAACAAAGAGAGATTGAAAGAAGTGTTAGCTAGTTGTCAAATCAGCCATTTTTAGCTATTTTTACTCATCAATGGTAGGGCAGCACTGACAGCAACAAAAGCAGCAGGCCTGTTATCGATATTTCTTGATATCGACTTGGTCACTTTGCGCGCTGCTGTCAACTTCAATGTCAAATAGAGATATCAGAAGTAGTTGAGCCGCTGTCGAAGGTAGACACATAAGAAATATGCCCAATTTCAAAGATAAGGTGATTATCGTGACAGGCGCCAGCTCTGGCATAGGTGCAGCTACTGCCGTGCACCTGGCCAGCCTGGGCGGACTGCTGGTAATTGTGGGCCGCAATGTGGACAAATTGAAGGAAACAGCGGATAACATTTTGGCTGCAGGTGGCGCGCCGTCGCTGCAGCTACAAGCCGACTTGGACAAGGAGGCGGATGTGGAGCAAATCTTGGCTGCCACACTCAAGCAATACGGGAAGCTGGATGTGCTGGTCAACAATGCGGGTATCCTTGAGATGGGCAGCATAGAGAACACCAGCCTGGAGCAGTACGATCGCGTGATGAACACCAATGTGCGTGCGCTGTACCAACTGACCATGCTGGCCACCCCGGAGCTGGTCAAGACCAAGGGCAGCATTGTCAATGTGTCCAGCGTGAATGGCATACGCTCCTTTGCCGGCGTGCTGGCCTACAATGTGTCCAAGGCAGCCGTGGATCAGTTTACGCGCTGCGTCGCCCTGGAACTGGCTCCCAAGGGTGTGCGCGTGAACTCTGTGAACCCGGGCGTGATTATTACGGAACTGCAAAAACGCGGTGGCCTGGATGAGGCGACCTATGCCAAGTTCCTGGAACGCGCCAATGAAACGCATGCCCTGGGCCGACCCGGCGATGTGCATGAGGTGGCGGCAGCAATCGCATTCCTCGCCAGCAACGATGCCAGCTTCACAACGGGCGTCAATTTGGCTGTGGATGGCGGTCGTCATGCCATGTGCCCGCGTTAAGATGGGCAAAATAAACATTATGTACATATGAGCTGCAGTATATGTTTAATTATATAGTTGGATAACATGAGATCAATGTGGATCTCATTTAAAAAAAATGTTTCTGTTTAGGGACTTTGTTATTCTTCGGATCTGTCTGTTGCTGTTGGATGAGGGTTGGATGAGTTTTTATCAAAAGGCAAAAAATAAATGCATTTAGTTATGTTTAGTCAGGCTTGGTTAACGCGGGCACATGGCATGGCGTCCGCCGTCCACAGCCAGGCTGACGCCCGTGGTGAAGCTGGACAAATCGCTGGCCAGAAAAGTAATGGCATTGGCCACCTCCTCTGGGGTGCCGGGTCGGCCCATGGCATGTGTGGTCTTCGAGTGCTCCAGGAACTTCTGATATGCAGCCTCGTCCATGCCGCCGCGCTTGTGTAGATTTGTGACCGTAACGCCGGGATTGACGCAATTGGCGCGCACACCCTTGGCCGCCAACTCGAGCGCCACGCAGCGCGTCAACTGATCCACGCCCATTTTCGAGATGTTGTAGGCCAGCACGCCGGGAAATGAGCGTATGCCGTTCACGCTGGACACATTGACAATGTTGCCCTTGGTCTTGACCAGCTCCGGGGTGGCCAGCATGGTCAAATGATAGATGGCACGCAGATTGGTGTTCATCACGCGATCGTACTGCTCCAGGCAGGTGTTCTCGATGCTGCCCGACTCAAGGATGCCCGCATTGTTGACTAGGACATCCAGTTTTCCGTATTGCTTTAGCGTCTCGCTCCACACACGCTCCGTGTCCGCTTCCTTGCTGATGTCGCCCACAACCAGAGCTGGTGCGGCACCAGCTTCTTTACATTGTTCGGCCACCTTGTTCAGATTCTCCACATTGCGTCCGTTAAGCGCCAGGCAAGCGCCGTATTTGGCGAACTTAATGGCTGCGGCGGCGCCTATTCCGGAACTGGCGCCCGTTATTAGCACAACTTTGCCGGCAAAATTCATGGCACACGAGAGCTGCTGATTAGATTATGTAAGCACTTGCTAGGCTTTAAATGCGCATCTGCCGCAGCTTTTATTCTATTTTGTTTTGTCTTATTGCCTTATTGTTTTCTCGGCGTTCGCTTTGATAAGAGTGAGAGCACAAGATCGCTGATCAGCTGTTGGCAGCGTTGCCACACCGTGGTAACAGCAACAGTTGCGCTGCCTGCCGATGTGATCGACATGTGAGGAAAACTAAAATTAAGAAATTTTAAAAGTTGTTGATTATGGCGTTTTAATTTTTTGATAACTATACGTTTGCTTTGATATTGATATTATTGTTTTCTCGGCGTTCGCTTTGATAAGAGCAAGAGAGCAATATCGCTGCACAGCTGTTGGCAGCGTTGCCACAGTTCGTTTTTTATTATGATAACTATACGCCGGCTGTAATATCAAGAGCGAGAGTGGGAGCGCAGTTGGCTGCCAGACCGCTTCACAACATCTGGCAGCGTTGCCAGCCAGCTGCAAACGACAGTTTGGCGAGCTGTTAAGAAATTTAAATTGAAATGCTTTTGCAATTACTCGTACATATTTTTGTATTTATTGAATTATGCAACTTGTTCATCACCTTTACATGCACATGCCACAGCACATATACTTGTGTGTCTCTGCATGTTTTAATACTATTTATTATGTGTGTTTTTTACAGCGCATTGATATATATCATTTCCATCTCATTATTAAATCTCAGACAACAAAACTGATTTGCGTTCCTCAAGGTTTTTTTTTCTCCATTTGTTTAAAGCGCGCGTGTTTTGACTGCTACAACTTTAGAAAAATATATAGTATATGTATACCGTTATATATGTGTATGGTGTAGTTAGCATAATATTCGATTACATGGACTGGGTACAAATTTTTGTATACAATTTCCTTTTGTTTTTGTTTTTTTTTCGTTTTCATTTTGTGTTTTAACAACTTTTCGTTATATATTTTGTTTCTTTATAGTTTTTGTCAAGTTCTTACAGCTTAATAAATGTTACAAATGGAAGTAAAATTCATTTATAGTTCTCTCTACAAAGCTTGCCATAAAATTGCTCGAAATTTTTTCTGTTTTTGAGGAGAGAGTTGGAAGGGGGCGTGGGTTTTGGGGGTTTTTATTTTTTTAAATTTAACTATTTCTTCTCTAAGGCGAACACTTTCAGTGCATAGCAAATGAAAACTAGTATAAAGCTGTAATAAAAACAAAAAAGTGACATATTTGTTTTTAGCGTTTTTTTTTTCTTCTTTTAATGCATAAATAGTTGTTTTTTGTGTATGTTTTTCTTTTTTGTTGTTTAATGATTCGTTTCGGTTTTTTCTATGCTTTTGCTTTTAGTACTATTATGTAATACAGAATTTTACGCTTAATACAGTTATTAAAAATTTGTAATTTAAATTAAACTAATTTTAAACTTAGACATTTAATAAAGGCGCGCCTCAAGCGTGCGCTGATTTCTTTTGTTTCTTATTAATTTCAGCTGTTCATCAAACACAACAAACAATCTGTGTGTGTGTTTGTGTGTGTGGGGAAAATGATCAACTGGCATTTGGCATGAAAATCGTTTTGAATTTTCAGACAAATATATAACGCATTAATATCATTGAACTTAAACAAAAGGCAGATTCGACAGAAATTAGTAACATTTTTAGGAGAGAGGGGCGGGGCGGGCGGGGAGGATCCAGTAAGGCGAGTGTGTGTGGATCTCAACGTGTGTGTGTGTGGAACTCATTTGCAGCTCGGCATGTTGTTCTTGTTGTTGTTGTTTTGTGTAAACTAAAAATCTAGAAAAAGTACAATACATATATATGGATAGTTAGGCGCGAAATCCTGCATTTAACAAGGCGACAGCTTAAGAATTGAGATTTAATATGAGGTTCTCAATCAATTCACGAGAGCACACAACAAAAATTACAAAATGTGATGAGAACATGCGATAAACATGCGTTCCACATGCCATAATGTGTGTGTGGATGTTGACTGTGCGAGTATGCGTGAGAGGGAGAGTATGTGTGTGTGCGTTTACAGCGTAAAACATATATAGAAAATACATTCAGGCCGCAAAAATAATCCACTCGGTTTGAGGTTTAACTACTACCACCTTGTCCCTTATCATAGATAAGCTCCTCGCATATCTTGAGCAGATCCGCATTCTCCCGTGACTTTTGCTGCAGCTGTTCGGCCGTCGAGATGCGCGAGACTTCCTCCTTTTTGAGTAAAGCTTTCAATTTTTTCACCTCATCCGTGTGCTCCTTTGTTAGGGTGGCCATCTTTTTATTGGCACTGCAAAAGGGAAATAAACTGTGAGCTAGCGAATTTGGGCAAATTGTGTAGAATTTTTATACATTTCCATTTGCTGCATGGCATGGCTTTTCATTTGCTCATATCGCTGCTCTTGCTGTCGCAATTTGTCCATTAATTTCTTCTTCTCCTCCAGCAGACTCTCCTCGATCTGCTTTAGCTGTGAGGTCATCTCCTTGCTCTTTTCATATTTGCTAAAACCAATTTAAAATTAGTTTAAAAATATATAGACAGAGCTTTCCAGTTGCTGTCTTCTTACACATGGAGATCGGAGAATGTCGTTTCCAGCGACGTTAAGTGATGATAATTCGAATCACGATCTGTTTGCACTTCCAGCATTTGCCTTTCATGGCTTTGTACCAGCTGCTCCTTGTCATGGATCAGCTCTGCAATGGCTTTCTCGTACGCCTCAATGACGCCGCTGTGGATTCTCAGTTAAGTGAATGGAAATATTATTTATTTAATGGTTACGCACTTGAGTTTTGCGTTTGTTTTGTCCTTTTCTGTAATCCGTTTGACCAGCGCCTCTTCGCGTTGTTCGGCATCTTTCAGTTTCTTTTCAATGTCCTCGGAGCGGGTGCTACGGGTAAATAATTAATTAACAGTTTTCAATACGTTCCACACCATTGGCATCCACTTTCACTTACACTTCATTTTTGATTTTTTTCTCCAGCTCATCCATGTTGTTGTATTTGTGTGTTTTGTCCTCCGAGTTCAGGCTGCGATATATAAGAAATTTGATTAACATTTACGTTCCACAAGGTTTTTTTTTTGGCGCCACCTACTTTGAATTATCGAAGGTCTTGTTGCAATCGTTATCGATAACATCCACACTCATTTTTGCATGCTTCTGTGAATAAGATTTGGTATTATTACTAGCTCCTTCTCCACACTTGGCTGCCACAACTTACTCTTGTTCTATCCACTGGCGGCTTGAAATCCTTTTGAGCTGCAGCTGCTGCTCCTTTGGCACAGGGTTCGAATGTGAGCGACTGATTGCTGCCGCTGGTCTCGTGCTCCTCCAATGTGGGACTCAATGCACGTGTTAAATTGTTGTTGTTGTTGTTGCTGCTGAGTATGTTGAGCAGCGCCTGCTCCTGCTGCTGTTGCTGCTGCTGCGACTGATTCACTGGCACCGGAGCACCCAGAAGCGGATCAAATTTCAATAGCAACGAGCTCCGATCGATGGGCGCATTGTTGCTGCCTTTTGTGTACAAATAATCGAAATCTGATGAATTGAGTATAACTGTGTGCGCGTGTGTGTGTGTGTGTGTGTGTTTTTTTTGACAGTTATGAATGTGTGCGTGAGTGTGTGTGTGGATTTGAGATGCGAGTGCATGCGCGTGCATGTTTGTTGTTGTTGAATGAAAAAGAGATAAACACAAAAGTTAGTTGACAAATTCGTAATATATATACATAAATATCTAGTACATCTTATTAAATTGTATCAGATTTGGCATATTATGACGTTATTTCTTAAATACTTATGCATATGTATGTATGTATGCATGTATAGATAAAGCAATAGAGACTGGGCACATGACAATGATTGACGCTGGCGGGTTGGGCATAGACGACTTTGAACTGCGCTACAATCAGAATTAGAACTAATAAGCATCGCATGTGCGCAATTGGCGAATGAACACCAGATATTCCAATATTCGGCACTTCAAACAATAAACATTTTAAATTATGTTTAAATGTTGTTTCTCTGTGCCAATGTACCCCACATATTTGTGCATGTGTAGCGCCCCAATGCCCAGCACGCATCTGAATGTGCTCTCTTGGTCTTTGTGCTTCACCTTTGAAAACAAAAGTGGCAGGAAAAAGGCGAAGACGACATTTAAATAACGGCATGACTCAAACTGGGCGCTACCCTGTAAAGGGGCAACTTCGAACAAGTGTGGCCAAACCTTAAATCTTAAAAAAAGCCAAAAATAGCTGAATCAGCTCTTGCAGCGGTAAATGCCAAAAATATAACTGTTTACGGCTGAAATTGTCCAAAACTAGCTAGAAAACAGCTGAGCTGGCAGCACTGCGCCTACCCCGCCCTAATTGGGCGAGGTGTGTCGCACAGAAGCCGCATTATTTGGCCAACATGCGCGCAATATAAACAAATGTCAAATGGAAGCGGCTTTAAAAATAGTAAAACGTGGAAACCCGGGCAGGCCCAGATAAACACAGATACACGGCATATAAGAATGCGGGTCACTCAACTGCAGGGCGCAAGGAAACCAAAACAAAAATAATATTATCCAAATACAAATCGAGAACAAAACAAAAGGCGAAGCCGCAATTGCCATTTGTGAGTCATTTTATGCAATAGTAGGAAGGCACGAAGTGGGTTGATATTTTGTCTTCTTCTTTTTTTTATTATGTACCGTGAACCAATTGACAAACGGATGCATTGACAAGACACAATGGTAAAGGAATGAGCGTGAGAGCGCGCGTGCGAGCCAGAGCTTGGTGAGAGTAGTTCTCGCGCGAAAAGTTTTTACACTGGGCTGCGTTTTAATTGCTTGTCCGTCTGTTTCTTGTCAACTTTTGCATTTTCAAGATTTTTTACAGTTATTAAAATACTCAATGTTAACCGTGACCACGCAGCACCCACACGCACACACAGACACAATCCAAAACACATGCACAGCTACACACAGACACACACACACGCACACACGCACACACACACACAATCAATTTTTACGCTCTCGCTCTCATTGGAAAAAATACAACTTTTTACTTCAGTCTACGTCTTCAGCTTGTGGCTTTATTTATGCTTCTTTTTGCTTTTTTGTTGTTTTTTTTGTTTCTTTCGCATTTTGTCATTGACACTTTTGTGTAACTGGGCAAGTTGTTGTTGTTGTTGCTGTGTGACCAGCTGCTTTGTATTTGAGCGTATGTGCACAAATTTCACCAGGCAAACATATCGCAAACATATGCTATACGCAGCCAATACAATAAATATTTGTTTTTCTATTAAAAATTTTCAATTACATTTGTTGGTTGGCTAGTACTCCACGAAAAGAATAGGCGCAGACGTTGTTGTTTAGCGACAACGCGACGCGGACAGAGGCTGTGGCTGTGGCAGCAGCGACAACGTCAAAAGTTGAAAACTAACTGAAATGGAATGCTAATATGCTTACTTTTCTCCGATGCCAATAAGAAAACCAGCGCACGCACGCACACACACCTACACACAGCACACACTCACACGAACTGAGTCAGAGAGCGTACGCGGAGAGTCGCGAGTCAAGTTGGATTCTGACTGGAGTGTGTGACAGTGACGCGTATGCAATGAGCAAGTGCGATGCGCCAGCGCCAAGAGAGAGCCTCGTCATATGATGAGCGTAAAATAACGTGTATGTGTTAGTGTGTTGTGTACACGTTGTGGGTTCTGGGGCTGCTTGCTCACTAGCATAGTAAAAGTGCATGAGCAAGTTCTATGCAAGATTCTCATGCTTGGAGTGTGAGTGGGATAGTGAGAACGACCAGCTACGGGTACAATGCGCTATGAAGGGACTATAGTGATGAATGGGCAAAACAAATGTTTCACTTTAAAATTTGTTTTAAACAAATGCAAAGTATTCTATTATCTTTTTTTTTTTTTAGAAAAGATGATTATTCGTTTCAAGCGCTTTCTTTGTTAGCTGGGTTCCACTGTAGTTGCGTCCCCCTCTGCCAACTAGACTTGACCGAGAGGCAGTCCTATCGATATGCACTTATCTGATTTGTATTGGGATACAGAGGTGCATTTGTTTAGGAAACGATAACGATAATTGCGGCAAGTTTAAAAATTAATTAATTAATGGCAAATTAAGTGAAGTGTAAAGCGTGCAGTGGGCGAAACATTAAAAGAAATTATTTTGCATACATGAGCAATTTTCCAATTAGGCAACGCCTTACGTTAATAAGCCAAAAATACAAATGCGCTCATCGGGGCACACACACACACACACACACACGCGCAGAGGCAGTCAGACAAATGGACAAACGACAGTTCATCAATTGGGCAGCGTGACGTCACAGCGGAGACATTTGCGTTTATTTTGTTGCGGCGATTACGGCATACTGATAAGGGTTCGAGTGCGCAGAGAGCGCGAGAGTACAAGTGAGAGACCAAAAGTGCTGTCAGATTGGGAGCGTAAGTGAGGGCGCACAAAAAAACGTGCACCCAATTTGACTCCGCACGTGTGTGTGTGTGTGTCTGTGTATGTGCAAAGGGGCAATGCGGCATTTCGAAGTACAGCGGCTGCATTAAAATGCATTTAAAGCAACAACAACAAAGGAACAAAAACACAATAATAACATGCAGACAGCTGCGCGGCAGCCAAAAATTATGCGCTTAATTGACGTCGCATTGTTGTTGCGTTGTTGTTGTTTTTGTTGTTGCTTCCTTTCCTGTTTGTGTGCCGTTATGTTGTGGTATTGAAGTTCAGGTTCATTGCCTTGCATGTGGAGATTTATTTTTACAGTTAGACACAGTCTAGGCAAGCGGGTGGCACATGCAAACGAACTATCCTGGGCCCTGGCTTGTGCCCACATTTCAAGTTCAAATGCCAAAGCCGAGGTAATCTCCCCCCCATCTCCCACGCACTGGCAGCTCATGAGCTAAGGTCACGAATATAGCAGACGACGTTGATTTTAATAGAGAATGCGAAAGGAACGGAAGGGAGGGGGTGGGAAGGGGGGGGTTGAGGGACGTGCACGATTATTAAATGAGTATTGCATTTAGAGTTGGGTGCGTGTCGTGTCACGTGCAACGAGAACGAAATCTAGCTATCACGTTAATGTTAATTTTGAAATTGGAAATTATAAAAAAATTATTTTTATTAAAATTATTATAAGAGAGAATTGAATATTATTCAACGAATGTCGCAGATAAAAAATAACAAAAAGTCTACAAAAGGTTGGCTTTCGTGCTCGTGTTAAAAAAGTGCGACACGCGCTCATCTCTAATTTTGTGTAATGGACTTTTAGTAATCGGATGCAATGCAAATAGAACGAGGCGTATGTTAGGGGGCGTTACTTACTGTTGTTGTTGCTGGCTCCGTCCTGGAACTCTGCATCATGGAACTGTTCATCGGTTACGCTGGCTTTCTTGCCCCTGGCCAAGCTGGCCAAGCTA
Organism: Drosophila littoralis; assembly: GCA_018903485.1. Lineage (NCBI taxonomy): Eukaryota > Metazoa > Arthropoda > Insecta > Diptera > Drosophilidae > Drosophila > Drosophila littoralis. Next base: position 50,307 of record JAEIGF010000406.1, read on the forward strand.
CCGATGCACTGTGGCTGCTTGAAGATGTCATCGGAAATGGGCGACACGGCGCCAAAGTGGTCCACATAGACATCCTCCTTTTCATCGCCGGCACTGAGCTGCTCCTTAACAGATAGCTTCTGCTCCTCGACATTAGCCGGGACATCCGCGTGAATAGACGGACGCTTGAGTTGGACGGGAAGCTGTTCCAGCTGAGGCTGGTGCTCTTGCTGTTGTGAAACTGCTTGAGGCTCGGCCAGCTGTGCGGTCGGCTCCTTGTCAACGCTGTGCATCGACTGATCCACATCCATGGGCTCCAAATCATCGGCCATGATGTTCTCCTCGGTAGCCTCCAGTGCCGGCGATGCGTCCGGATCCATGCAAAACGTGCGTCGCATTTGATTCGATCCCAATCTGCGCTGCTGCTCCTCCTCCTTGTGCAGATCCTCTACGGAGAAGGTGCGCCGCTGCTCCTCCCGAGCTGCTTGCAGTGGAGTGCCATAGGTGGCATTCATATGATTTTCCTCCTGGCCCCGGTCATACGCTTGGGAATCGCTGAGCCGCTTGGCCGCCTGCTGCTCTGCTCGATCCGTGCTCACCGAGAAGGTGCGTCTTTGCTGGCCGCCGGCTGCAGCCAGCGGCACGCCAAAGGTGGCACGCGACGGGCGTCCAGTTGTCTCAATCGTCTCCGGACTGGCGCTGTCAAAGGTGCCGTTGAGTGGGGAATTGCCAGCGAGGGGCACAGTTGTGTTTAGCTGGTGTTCCCTCTGCTGCTGCGGCTTCTCGGGGCTGGCGCCCGTCACGGTCAATTGTATGGGCAGCGGCGACCTGGCTATTACTCCGCTCAGGCACAAATTAGGCTCCGCCTGGTGCTCAATGTTTGCCTGCTCAAGATATTGCATTTCCTCCTGCTCCGCCGGCGCATGCGGCGAGCGTGGAAAGTGCCTCGGTGAATCCGCCGGCGATCTTACAGGGAAACTGGGTGATGTTGGCCCAGAGCAGCCATTTTGCGAGCCATCACTTGTATTCAGTTCGAGTGCTGGCAGCGGGTTGGGCAGCTTGGGTACGGGCGCCACAGTTGCCACGGGTTTGGGCGGCGACGCTTGCAATTCTTCCACGTGCCTGGCTGCACTCGCCATGACGTCTGCCGGCTGCTGTGGCTCTTCAGGTGGCTGGGCGTAGGCCTGCAAGGCCAACAGCTCCACCAGCTCCTCGGGCGTCTTCATGCGATGTGTGGGTATGGGCGGCGACGTGGGCAGCAGCTCAACTGGCGGCGCCTGCAACGTGGGCGAGATTGCAGCTGCATCGGTTTCTAGTATGGACTGCTCCAGTAGTTGCTCTACAGATTGTGGAGCAGAGACTGGCACTGCTTGGGGCATCTGCATTGGGAAGAGTAGGGCAGCAGCTGCAGAGTCTGGAACTGGTTGCTCCACATCTGGCTTTTTCTGGTGTGTGGGCAATGGTGGTGAGAGCGGAGCAGGAGCTGGCTGCGACATGGATTTTGCATTTGGCGTTAGATGGTCCTCAATTTTATCTGCATCTGAAGCTGTGGGCACTGGTTGCTCCAGCAGTAGGTCCACAACTGGAATCGTTTGCTGTGCGGTTGGAGATATTGGAGCTGGAGCAGGAGCTGGTTGCGACGTGGCTGGCTCCTGCTCCTTCTGCATGGATTGTTTCAGCTTTAAGGACTTTTCCAGTTTTGAGGATTGCTCCTGCTGCATGGATTGCTCCAGCTTGAAGGATTGCTCCTGCTGCATGGATTGATCCAGCTTGAAGGATTGTTCCAGCTTTAAGGATTGCTCCTGCTGCATGGACTGCTCCTGCTGCATGGACTGCTCCTTTGGCACGGCTTGCTCCTGCTGCATGGACTGTTCCCTTGGCACGGCTTCGTACTGCTGTTGCTCCACTTTCGGCATCTCCCTTTGCTGTGGCGGCCCCTCCTCTTGCTGCTGCTGCATTTCCCCGTCCAGCAACTGTTGCTGCAGCAGCTGACGATCCTCCGGTGCAAGCACATCCTTTAGCAATTCCATTGTCTCATTTATGTCATCGACATCCATTGGCTCGCAGCTGTCGTTGTGAGCTGCATCGCTCAGCGTATTCTCGAGCGTTGTTGCTGTCGCATTGGACAGCTGCTGCTCCAGAACCTCATTTAAGGCGCTCGAGTAGGCCTCCAGCTCGGACTGGTCCGCCGAGAGCTTGCCGCTGTTCAGGGAAAGGCACTCGGCATAAACATCCGAATCGGAGTTGTATTCGTGCTCGCTCAGCTTAAGCGTCGTCGAGCTGAGCACCGGAGCACATGCGTCCGCCTTCAGTTGAGCTGTGGGAAAATGAGATTTATTAAAAAGCCAGATTCGTCTTTGTTCAAACAACGGACTCTCACCTTCCATTTCGACGCTGAGCGGCGCCAGTTCTGGTATTTGGGTCTCATCGAACTCGGGCAGACCCGTGAATTTGAGCAACGGCTGCTCCTTGTCCCGCGGCGTGCTCGGCTGCGATGTGGAACGCATTGCCGCGACCAGCGCCTTCTGCTGCTCCAAGCTGTGTCGGGCCGGACCTGGCTTTACGGCCAGCGGGCTCAGCTGCAGGCGGCGCATAAAAGAAAGAAAACGAACAGATCGTTAATCTTAAAATTAAAATTCAAAAATTAATATATTCTGCATTTTGCGCATCGCGTGTCAAATGCAAAAAAAAAAAAAAAACAAAAGAAAAGAAAAATGCAAAACACAATCTTTGGGAGACTCTTGCGAGAAAAAAAGAAGAAAAATTGTGAAAAATAAATAAATTAAGCGGGACAGCTAACGTAGTCCAAACAATTGGCAACCGAAACGTAAACAAGCCAAAAGCCAATTAAAAACTACGAAAATAATGATCATCAACATCATCATCATCATAAACATGGGCGGCAGCAGCTGTCCGGCTGAACCGCTGACCAATTGGACGCAGGGGCGCGGCAGGGTACACAGCTGGTGACCAAAATAGGACACAATCCGGGTGAAAAGATCACGTAAAGTTCGCAAAACGTAGACCCTGAAATATAAAATACCCTAAAGAGACTGAAAGACATCCGATGTGGAGCCTATTCAACTTGCACCTAATACAATCCACACTCAATTGATATGAAACTTTAATTGCATTCCACTCTTGCTGAAATATGTTCCTTGTGGAATGCATTGATCACATTCCTTGCTAATTGGAGTGGAACCAATTCAACTTGCATTCCATACAATCCACACTCAATGTATATGAAACGTTAATTGCATTCCACATCTACTGTAAAAATACACCTCTTTAATAGCATTTATCCAAATGTTCCTTGTGGAACCCATTCATCACAATCTATGTTAATTAGAGTGGAGCCTATTCAAGACAATCCACACCCGCCTTATCCGAAACGTCAATTGCATACCGCTTCTGCTTAAATACACAACTATAATAGTATTTATCGATATGCTCCTTGTGGAATGCATTCATCACAATCTAATGCATTAGTACCAAGGAAATGGAACGTATTTGAATGACAAAACAGTACAGATTCAATTTATGTTCCAGCATAGCTCAGCATACATGGACCTTATAAGAATATCTTCGATTTCATGTTAGTACAGAACCCGAAAGTTGTGTGGAAAAGTGAAATCTGCTCAACTCACGTTCCACCACAGCTAGGCATATGTGGAACATATTAGAACCTTAAGCTTACAATAAAATAGAGCTCGAGAGCTAGCTATGCAGACCCTATATACTTATAGAATAGTAAAAAATAACAGCTTAAGCTGGCGTTCCACGACATCCAAACGCACATGTGGAACGCATTTGGCATTAGGTTACCTTCTGAGGAACGAATACTAATGACACAGAATTCTATCAGAACTATATTATGGGCAAAACATATAACGCTCGCCGCAACTGACCAAGTTTGAGGCAGTGACACGCCCACACACACACACACACACTCTCATTTCGCACACACTCTCGTTAAGTTGCCCGGCCGGGCACGAACGAAAAGCAAATGTCATTAAATTTAAAAGCAGCCCGAAACTTGGTGTGGGGGGGAATCGGGGTAGGGTGAGGTTAGGTGAGGCGCAACCGGGGTAAGTGGGTCGCCTGGCGGCGTCTGCTTGTTGGCAATGCAAAAAAAAAAAAAGAAAAGAAAAATGAAAAATAAATATCTGAATAGGAATTAAATCTGTGGCGTGTGGCGATGTCGGCGGCCAATTGCAGGCGACGCTGTTGGAAGGCCATGCGGCCCGTCAATGCAAGCGAAATTTAATTAGAGCAATTGCAAGCCGCAAGGTTAAAGTCAGACGGGAGCGGGTCATAAGGGAGGGGAAGCAGGGCAGGTGATTTACGAACGGGGTGCGCCTAGGCACATTAGCATTAGGCACGATGACAAATTGCGTTTTGTGTGAAACAAAATTGGACTAATGGGAATTTATCTAGCGAAACGTGTGGATCCTGTTGTCCAGAAAAGGTGCAAATTAATTACATTTTCATAATGCAAATTGAAGTAAACATAATCCACAAGCAGCTAGTCGTGTAGTCGTGAGATGTAGCCAATAGCAAATACATTACAAATCTGAAGCTTCTAGAACCGAGAATTTGTGCTAGATCTCAATTGATATAATCTACAAGTCTATAAATTCTGAAACACAATCTAAATCCACAGAATTCTTACCTACAAACCACACAGTCTAAACATTTAGATCGCGCCCTATCTCTTACCCATAACCCACTTTCACTCTTTTTACGTTCTTCACTCTCAATTCACAGAAGCCCCTTTTATTAATCCACCCGTTCCCAATTTACACTCAATGTCCACATCTAAGATTCACACATTTCCCGCCTACATTTGAAGCTTCTTAAGCGATTGCCTACACCTACAATCCGGTCTATCTCTCACCCACAACCCACTTTCTCTCTTCACTCCCTATTCACAGAAGCCCCTAGATAAATCCACCCGTTCCCAATCCGCACTCACTATCCACAACTAAGATCCACACATTTCCCACCTACATTTCACGCAGATTACGAGTTTACAATCCACGCATTTCCCACCCACAATCCACATTCGCTCATCATTCACAATCCACACCTACCTCAAGGCTCATTGCCTGTAAATGTTCCATTTCACGTGCAGTTACTTGATCCAAATTGAAATTAATCTCACTGAGTAGCTGCTTGATGGTTTCCCTAGTGCTGTTGTTGGGCTTGGATGCGGAGTCTGGACATGGCACAGGCGCATCGACGTGCTCGATCAAATCTTTGTGCTGCCGCTCCAGGCTATCCAAATCCTGGGCAGCTGAATCAAATAGACTGTCCAGTTCCGGGTCAATCGAACAGCGATCCATGGCTAATGTGATGAACGCGGTGGGGCTGGATGAAGAGTGCCTGGAGCTGGAGCTGGGCACAGCTGTTGGGGCACTGGAACTGCAACTGGGCGAGGGTGCGGATGCAGACGCGGGCTCGGCCTCCGGCAGCACAATGCTGTTGGGTCGCTTTATGAGATTCGATAGGAAATCCATTTGTTCGAAAGTATTTTTCTTACGCACGATTTGCTGCACGTTCTTTTCGGTTCGGACTACGGTTCACTGCGCGTGCCACAAAACGGGGAAAACAAAACAACTTTTGGCGCTTGGCTTTTCCACTTTATGTATAATATATATATATATATATATAAAAACTGTATATATTTATATATATCTAGCTAAACTTGTGTAAAATCTGTAGTTTAGAGTTCTACTGTCGCCGCCTGCTACTCGAACAGTTGGCATTCAAAAATATTTGATTTTTCTGCGCTCATCATTGAATAATAGATCCGATTCGTGCGCGTCGTCCGCTCGCGTTTGTCTTGACTTCCACGTTTCGTGTCGTTGTTTGAAATCAATTTAAAAATATTTTTCGTTTCAATTTGCCGTGCGGTCGCCGCGTGTCTGTGTGTGTGAGAAAGAGAAAGAGAGCGAGAGCACCGTCTATTCGAACGACATCCACAAAACGATCGCAACTTTTGGGCTCTGCGCACCCCCAGAAGGGGTTCTCTTTCCTCTCTTTCTCTCTCTCATCTCTCTCTCTTTCGCTCTCTCACACGATCGTCTTATCTCTGATGATCAATAGAAGGTTGTGTATTTTTAAAAGTCGCGCTAAATTTTGTGATCTACTTTGCAGTCTTTTGTACGATCTTGGTAATGATCTCTGATCTATGTTAGGCGCTTTCTTCACATAAAGATCGTTGCAAATGTTTTTAAAATTTGTTTGAATAATTAAAACGAATCGATAAGTCTCTTTAATACAGCGTAGATCACTGATCTTAAGCTATTGGGGTTCAGTTCTAGAGAGTTGTAGATTAATTTATAAATTATTATCGTTGATCTATGTTAGGCGTTTTCTTCATATAAAGATCGTTGCAATTGGTTTTAAATTTTTCCTTAAATGCTTTAAACTTATGTAAAAGCTACTCCAATGACGTGTAGATCACTGATCTTAAGCTTTTAGAGTTTAGATCTAGAGATTTGTAGATGCACTTATGTCTTACAATTTCTGTGCTTTTGATTAGAGATCATAGCTAAGACAATTCTTTAATTACATGTAGATCACCGATTGGACTTTGCTTTAAAAGACGCTGCCAAAGATCAGCTCTATATAGTAATTGTTCAGGCTTTTGATCACGTATTGGTAGATTTACGATCTTAGTAGGAGATGATCACTTATTTATAGCTGTATTAAAGACGCATGCTAAAACATTGGTTCATGTTGATCACTTTCTTAACTATGTGATCATTGTTTTTTTTGTCTAACTGACAAAACAGTCTAATGTATATATCGCCATGATCACATTCTATATTAGTAAACTGGGATCACTGACCAAAAGATCACTCTTTTTGCTCGAAATATTTGATAATGAATTCTTTTTCCCGCGTCAAATGTTTTCACACGTTTAGCACAGTATAGATCAGCTGTTAAAGATCACTTATGTTGGTCATTTGCTATACTTATGATTATACATTTATGTTAACATCCACTCGGCGAGTCGGAGCTCTCACTCTGACTGCTGACCACGGAAAGATCTTTGTCTAACCCTTAAAAGCTTAAACATTTGGTTCGATAATCATTTAACTCGCGTCGCGTGGGTTTTTCGTGGAATGCAATTTAATTAGTTGCCTAATTGAACCTGCAGCCAATTTATTGATCTTGCCACAGGCGAGTGGGGCACCACAAGGCGACCGTCTTGGAGGCGCAACCGACGCCAACTAATCCACAGAATGCAAAGCGAAAAAAATGCAACCACAAATAAGCAGAGAAGAGGAACCGAGGCACAGCGAGAAGAGCAAGAGAAGCGAAATAATAGGGCAATGCTGCTTGGGCTAATGAAAGAAAGCCACGTTTGTTAGAGCTCAGCTGGGGCAGCACCCTGTATGCGCCATGTGGATGCCAAGTGACAGCCAGAGACATGCAATGCCCCAACGTCCATTGTTGCGCATCGTGCACTTGAGGAAGTGCTCCCCACCTGGCCGCACCCTTTAGCTGCTAATTTTGCATATTTTGAGGGAAACCAAATATCAGACGATCAGCCATGACGAGCCGAAGGGTGGGGGGGCGAAGGGCAGGCAACTGCGTGACAGGTGACAAGATATGATACCATACTGAACATGGCAGCAGCTCCCATTTCACAATTGCAGTTGCAGTTCCAGTTGCAGTTAACCAGTTGCAGCTGCATTGCATTTAAGTGCAACATTAGACAGCATTTGGCCAGCGGCACAGGCAGACACAGTCAAGGCATAAACTATAAACAACACAAGAGCGCTCGTGTTGACAGTGAACGACTGGCGGATACCCTGTAGCGAGAGAAACAAATTCACAAATTGATTCCCTAATAACTACAATAGCTATGACATTTTCAGGACACAAAGCTAGTTTTAAATGCCCTGTATATACCTAAACTCAAGGGTCTACCTATGACATTTTCAGGGCTAGTCTTAAATGTCCTGTAGATACCTAAACTCAAAGCTCTACCTTCTAATATGGATCTCTTAATAGGCATAAGCAATAGGGTCTCCCATTTAGTATCTGTTCCAAGTAAAGGGTATCAAAACAAACAAGCCAAGGGGACGCCAAAGACAACAACAAGGCGACGTTGATGTTAAGGAGGGAAGAGTGCAGCCAATTTGAACCTAGCCTAAAAATAGACGAATATAACAAATGCAGACGGCAGCGTTTCATGTGGGGGAGGCGACAACGTCGACGACTTGTCAATGAACTTTGCCATGCCGGAAAGTAGCCCAAAAAGCGCCGCAGATGCCACTCAAAAGTGCCAAGAGCTGGAAAGAGTTGTCATAGGAAAACATGCGACAGGAGTTAAGCTTCCAGGAACAGATCATAAAGCAAATATGTTTGCAGACTCCGACGTGGCCAGGAAACATATTCTTTTATACATCTATTTTTTTTTTTTGGCACATCTGGTCGCTGGACGCCGTCCGGCATAAACAATTGAACATGTCAAGTGCAGATGGCAAATTACAGTTGAAACAGGCACAATTAATGCGTATATTAAATACATATATGCATATTGAATATATATTCGGAATTTGCGCACTTCGCCTACCGCATTTGGTGGCCAACGATGGTCCAACGATGCGGGCTCCCTGGACTTCAAGTGCTTGCCCGGCTTGTTGCCCATTTGGCTGGGTATATCGATATATATATGTGTATATATACTGCGCGTTAGTCAACGTCCGATCGCCACGACTTGTAGAACGCACTGAACGTCAAACAACAACAGGCAACAGCAGCGGCAGCCAAAAGCCATTATAAAAAGTAACAGGGTCTGCCAGACTAACAGAGACCCTGTATACGAGCGCAGCAAATTGTGCTGCTTCTTGCTTTAGCCACACACTATGAATAATATGTGTTTAAATAACTTTTGAGTTTATTATTAGATAGAAGTTTCAATGCGTCAACATCACAAATCGGGACAATCCCTTATGGAATACTGCTTCATAAAGAGGGGCGTGTATTATTGGTCCAATATTCCGTTCCATACGCAAAACTGTGTCCTTGGCAGTGTTGCGAACTGTCGCAGCTGAATCATCTGCTGAAAGTGCTGAATAAGCATTCTGAACACTAATCAGCAACGCGCCTGCCAATACTGGTCAACACACACTGGGCTGCGGCTGTTGATCAAGAATATATGTATATACAATATAGGCTCTCGACAATATACCCCAATGCTGACAACTGTAAAGGGTATAAAAACAAGCAAAATGTAATGTAAAGCATCAGGAGCAACAAACACAACAACAACAGCGACAACAATTTTTGGTTTGCAGCGGGCGTTCAGCGAGAAGCCCATCGATCACCAGAAGCCAGCGTCGCAGTTGCCAATAAAGGCAGAAAACTGCAGAACGCGCGATCACTGCACAAGCACACACACACACACACACACACACACACATACACGTACATGCATGCTACACACACATATATATACATACGTGCTCATGTTTTGTATTAGAAAGTGAATGCTAATTGTGTCTTATTTTGTTTTTAACGGCACGCCCACTCGCCGGCGGGGGCCTGTAACACGCTCCGGCAACGCTGATTGATTAATTATTTGGCCTACCTTTGCGCCGCCATCGTTTGTATTGAGCTCCTTTAGCACGCTGCGGCTGCCGAGACTCACGTTCAGTTGGGCATCCGGGGCATCTGCTGCATTTAGTTCCATGACATGGGATTTGTGTGTTTACCCGAAAAAAAAAACAACACTTATTAATGCAAATTATAACAATAACAATTAATTTTAGCGCAACGCGTAAAAAAATGCCGCTACAATTTAAAGTCAGACGCAGGGCAGAAGAAGCACAACTCTGTAACATTAACATTTTGCTAAGCTGTTATTAACAGGGAGCCTAGAGAAGCCAATAAAATTTCTATTAAGTAAGTCTGCCTAAGTAACACTGGAAAACATTACTTAAATAATAACAGCACATGTCAAATTTTATATATCAACAACCTTCCGGCCAGAAAATCGCTGAACAAAGATTGAGTTTAAATCTAACAGCCGCCAAGTAACTGCTAATCAGGCGATTCAACAATTGATAACATAGGCAGAGCAGTGCCATAGGAGCTCAACTGTTATTTAACATATCCGATGACGAAACCAAACAGGCATGTTTTTGGTCAGCTATCGATATATTTTTTACCCGGCTCAACAGTTGCGCCTCTGATATGCTGCGTAATTGCAAACGGTTAAACAGCTGTTGCAGAGCAAAATTTTTATAGGCGCTAAATTTAAAATTAGCCCCAAATACAGTTATATAGAATAATTTGGTATGCTTTATTAAAAAAATATTGCTCTTCTTGCCATGCATAACATTACATTTCATATAGTAACCATAATTATATAACATTCAAATATGACTCTGTTAAAAATATATGTACGTTTTCTTTGAGTAATTAGGTACATAAATTATTAAATAATTGAAAAGCTACTAAGTGATTAAATAGATAAAAACTAGCTTTGTTTTTTTATGCTGCATTTGATAATACATAATGGTAATGAAGTATTTTGAATTTAATGTGTACGTTGCTTTAAAATTATTATCGATTTAATTAATTAATAAAGAATTAAGTGTAACTATCAAATATGTCTTTTCATGTAATTCTCTCCAGGTGTTTTCAACACAATCACTTAAATGTGGAACAGCTTTAGGGTACTCAAGAGGACTTTTTAAGTACATATTATCATCAGTTTGGTTGATATAAGTTCATATATAGGAAACAATGCTATACACTACATTAATACGTATCTACATTGTGGAATTTGAGACATATTTTACAGATTCATCGAGGACAAGTTTAATACTGGGCTGCTCTCGGCATGTTCCACATTTGACTTACTAACTTACGTGTCTATTATATGGCTATGCTGAAGCTATATTAGACCCTTTATCTATGGTCGTCTTTTCGGTGTCCAACAGCATACGTTACGTTATTTGATTGATCAAAATTATTTGCAAATTATATGCTAAAACTTAGGGCTATACATTCTGCATGTTTTTACCTACGAGCGTCTTTTCTGTTAATTAAAATATTGTATTTAGCTTTAAGCTTAAGAGTTTGACTACTTAAAAATGTATATTTGACATTTAAGATAATTATTGGTTATCATTTTTTTCTCCTTTCTTTGTTTGAGCATTCAAATTGAGTTAGTTTGTAAATTGTGCTTGGGCGAATAGCGCACAAATAGCAAAAAGTTTGGGTATGTGCATTATAAAAGTTCGATTTTAGACAAATCTTGATAGTTAATCATGTGTATACAGCACAAAAGACTGGCTTATAGAGTATATCAAATTGTTGGACTCTCTGTTTGTACACTGCCAAACTCAAATTGAACAGCTTTTTTGATCGCCCGCATCTCATTCTGCACGTACAGCTGTGTTTTATCAAAGACAATATAAACACTAAGATGAGTAACGCGCGTACATTTGCTAAATTTCCAGCCTGGCTTCTCATCTGGCTTTTCCCACTTCACACGACACGCCGACTGGCTTTTCGCTCTCCAACAAAGCAAGAAATATTACATTGGTGGCCCGTCCTCGTGTATTTTGGTCGTCCAAATGCCGGGCATTAGTTGAGGAGGTAGATTCGATTGAGGGGTGGTCAATTTCCTAAAAGTATTCGTAGTGTAGATAGTATTTGAGTTGGAACTGGGCACATAGCCCTTGTTGTCCAGTCCATCGATGACCGTGAATTGTGTGGCCATGTTCTGAGCGCCATGCGAAACCGGTGAGGAAGGCCTGGAGATGGGATGTGTGCGTGGACTGCTGATCAGGGACATGCAGATGCCGCCAATGACAGCCAGCGCGGTGTAGGAGGTCTGCGGTATTAGCTGGCCAATGACAACGGTAGAGCCAATGAACGGTGCACCCAGCAGCCAGAACCGAGCCCAGCAAATCGTTGAAAAGGAGGTGATCTTACGCTTCTCCTGGCTAACCAGTTCCACGGTGCTTGTGGTAAGTATGGAGAGTGACGTAGAAATGGCCATTTTGGACACCATTGCCGTGCACATGAGCATCGCAACGTTCGCATCCAGCGACACCACGCCCGGCTTAGGCACCAGCCAGCAGCACCAGGCAAAACAGCCGGCCACAATATTGAATATGCCCGCCCAGAGCCATTTGCGTGTGGTGTTCATTATCAAATAGAGTCCAATAAATGTGCCAATCATCTCACTGAACCCAGCCACAAAGGTGTTGATGTACAGATGATCCCGACTGAAGGACCGTATGTTCAGCAGGCAGCCGTAATAGACGCTAATGTACAGCGACCAGGCCAGATGCACGCAGATCATGTGCCGCACCGCCTTCTCACCCTTCCAGATGGACCACCAGCCGGCCGGTGGAGGTGCATCCATCGCCGTTTGTGCCTGCAGCTCCAGCTGCTGGTCAATGTCATGCGGCAGACTGAGCCGAGTTCCGTTCATTTCGGCGCACTGCAGCAATATCTTTTTGGCATCCTGTACACGGCCGCGCTCAATCATCCAGCGCGGCGAGTCGGGTATCCATCTGTAAATAAATTATAAGAAATTAATTATCAAAATTGTTGGCAAATTATGTTTACTTTTCTTTAGTGGTTGTTTATTAAACTAGTTTTTAGCATTTAATTCACCACACTTGCGCAGCGTTGCCACCCAGGCAGCATGCGCAGTCTTTAGAGTTTGGCACGTGCAATCAAATTAGGATTTAAAGTGATATGTTTTGTGTTATAAAAGAAAACCGTTGTAATAAACGGACTGCAGCTACTTTAGAGTATGTGTTGGTGATTTTGATTGAACAATAAGACTTTGCTACTTACTGCCACAGGTAGATGAGTATGACTGTGGGCCAGGAGATGGCCATATAGAGGTGAGACCAGCTGGACCAAAAGCTGGCAACGCCCGGCAACATCATGACGCCAATCGACCAGAATTGCTCGAAGAGCGTCGATACGCACGTACGATATTTGCCGCCCGTAATGTCGGACACTAGAATATAAGAGATGATCAAATCTATTGTGTACTGTGTAAAAGTGTGTGCAATAAGAACCTACTTATCATGCCGCCGGCGGTGTACATCTGAGCGCAGCAGACAGCGGAGAGGCATCTAAAGAATACATGAAGCTCATAGGAGGCCACATGGCCAGTCAGATTGCCGCAGAAGATTTGTGTGATCATGCCAAAGAGCATAACGCTGCGTGGACTAAAACTAAGGGGGAGAGCCACAGAGAGAGGAGGTGAAAAAGCTTAGTTGGATTTCGGTAAGTTCTAATCGGTCCAATTGGACTTACTATTTCAATAAGTGATTGGCCAAAATGCCGCCGGTGAGAACGCCAAACAGATGGAAGAACTGCGTCACCGAGACAAGTATATCGCGCGAGCAGACCAGATCGTATTGCGTGACCACCGAATGGTAGTCGCTCTCGTGCTGGAACTCCGTGCAGGGTATCACATTCGAGTTGCGATTGAGCGGCTTCTCCCAGACGCGCGGCTCCTGTGCACTGTCCTCGTATTTGTAGTAGTGATGCGCATGCTCCTGCGCATCCTCGTACACATTGCAGAAATCGATGCTGAACTCCTGATCCTCCTTCTCCTCCTTTTGCGGATGCGACACCTTGATCCATTGCGTCTGATTTTGGGTGCCAATCTCTGTGGGCGGCTTGCAAAAGAATTCGCCATGCCGGGGCGCGGGTGCCGTAAAAATGATGCATGCCATGAACCAGGATGAGGGTATTTTGCACAGAAAAATTAAAAGTACGGTGCGCAACTGCCATTTACCCCACTGGCCGGTAATGCGACCCACTGCATCCACTTTGCTTTGCATTTTGATATTGGGCGTCGGTGGCTTCCCCTCGAGACGTGCGAAAGTGTCGTGCGGATAGAGCTTGCAGTCGTGCGTGTGCTTATGGGCGGGCGTCAGACTGTCCAGCGGCGTGTAGAACTCCTCCTCGTTGTTGTTGTTGTTGTTGTTGGGCTCCCCCTCCTGTACGTTTAGCGTGGGTGTGGGCGAGGGCGAGTTGGTCAGCGAGCTGCGACGTCGGCACTCGCTGGGCGTGCCACTGGGTGTGTGTAGAGTGGGTGATCCGGTGCCAAGTGCGGTATACTGGCCACGTGGAGCGGTTGCTGATATGTGCGGATTTGTTGCCTGTGCAGGTGCGTTTGTTTGGGCTCTGGTGGGCGTGGGCGTGGGCGTGGCCGTGGAGGTCGGCTCGTTTTCCTTCAGGGGGAGTAAAGGTGATTCAGCCTGTGGAAAAGTTGACAGTTGGGGGAATTGGGCATGAGTATATGCGTACACACAATTATTCAAACCTGTAGGTAGTTAATTAACTTTAAACTCTACTCAAAGGCGTGCCAAATTCTACTTTATTTCTTATTTATTGCTAGTTTAAATTCGGCTTCAGTCAAATCCTCGAATCCAGTACGCCAAAACTTTACATACTTCAAAATAAGACGTACTTCAACATAATTGAATTCAACCTCAAATTAAGCTTAACCGCAAATTAGGGCTTAATCGAAATTAGATTAACCCCAAATTTGCTTACAGCGAATTCAGTGCAAATTGCTTCATTTTAAATAAAAATTCAGAGTGCGCTTAAAATTAACCTAACCTCAAACTCGGATTAACCTCAAATTTAGATTTACTCAAGTTCAGTTTAACCTCAAATTTGGCACCTCCTCAAATTTGCGACTTCAGTGCAAATTTATTGCTTGTTATTACAAATTCAGCCTGAGCGTAAGAAAAACCTAAATTCAAAAATAGTTAAAACCTAAATTACGTAACCTCAAACTCGGATTAACCTCAAATTTACAATTCAGCCTGAGCTTAACTCTAACCTAACTTCTAAAATATTTTAAACCTAAATAACGTAACCTCAAATTTAGATTTACTCAACTTCAGTTTAACCTCAAATTTAACTTAACCTCAAATTTGCTTGCACCGCGAAACTCTGCCAACTGGCCTTAACCCCAAATTGCCGACAAATATGTCAAATACTTCCCACACACAATGGCATTAAGGACCTTCCCCTGATTAACTCAAGTGCTGGCCATTCTCGACTCGAGTGCATTTTGTTGAGCCTGTTGCTAAGCATCCTAGATCCTGGCATCCGAGTGGCTGCAGCCGGTCGAGTGGCAAGTCCAGCTACAGCTCGGAATCTGTTGCCTAGCGACTTGAGGCCCCGCAGCCACAACTTCAGCTTCTGCTTCAGACGCGTTGCAGCCGCTCGGATGCCAAAATAATGAATATAAATTGCATTGGCGCCGGGCCGGGGCCCAGCTCTCTATTTATAGCGCTACTCAAGTAATTTGAAACCCAGCGCCATGCGAAGGCAACTACATATCAATTCAAGACACACAGACACACACGCACACACACACTTGCCTTATCATTGATATGATTGCAATTCAGGCGGGGACCAAAGCTGGGCACGGACCGCGAAAAGGCGGCCACCGGCTGCCACAGGCTGCCGGCAGCTGCCGCGTCCTTGGCCGGCTCGGAATCAGGTCGCCTTGATGGGCCGCACCACGCTGAATACTGAACACATTCGCATTACGCATACGCCGCGTTGTACATTCGTACATCGTCCCCTTTCACCATTTAATCAGCCGTAAATACTTAATTACCCATTAGCATGCCGCGCATACCCTTTAATAAGCCAAAGTACAGGTAACAAGGGAGTCATAAAAGCCTTTTTGAACAGGTCAAAATGGAGTTAACAAAGGTGCAGGGCCTAACAATGAGAGGCAGTTGTTATAAGTATAATATCTTTGAAATATGCCATTCAAAATGGGTATAATATATATGTTTTTGATCAGAAAGATGCGCTGAGTCCATTTTGACATGTACGTCATTGGCTTATTCTTTTTGGATATCTTCTACCATTTTCTAATATTGATAAATATCGAATAAGGCATGTTTTTTTAAAGCGTAACTCAACATTTATAGAAGCTAGTTACACCAAACTTGGTAGGTAGAATATTACAAATATTTTAGCCGCTGGATACCTTCTCCATTCTTCCCAATATTGGAAACTTATCTAATCGAGACGTCCCTACTAAAGCACCCTTTCTGGTATAGCCTCTATAGGTACAGGGTATTTTGTAGTCGCATTCTGTTTTTTGTTCTACTTTAACCACTTTAATTGATTTCCCAAGCATTAACAGCTTTCCCATTCTCCCAATATTGTAAACTTATCTAATGGAGACCTTCCGATTAAAGCATCCTTACTGGTATAGCCTTTCCTTCTCATTATAAGTACAGGGTATATTGTAGTCGCATTCTGTCTTTACTTTTTAAACCACTTTAATTGATTTCTCAAGCATTAAACTTCTTTTATTTTTACTTCTTGAACAGCTTTCCCATTCTCCCCAGCATTGTAAACTTATCTAATGGAGACCTTCCGTTAAAGCAGCCTTTCTGGTATAGCCTTTCCTTCTCTTTATAAGTACAGGGTATATTGTAGTCGCATTCTGTCTTTACTTTTAAAACAACTTTAATTGATTTCTCAAGCATTAAACTTCTTTTATTTTTACTTCTTGAACAGCTTTCCCATTCTCCCCAATATTGTAAGCTTATGTAATGGAGAACCTCCGATTTAAGCATCCTTTCTGGTATAGCCTTTCCTTCTCTGTATAGGTACAGGGTATATTGTAGTCGCATTCTATCTTTACTTTTTTAAACACTTTAATTGATTTCTCAAGCACTAAACTTCTTTAATAATATCTTCACTCGACATTCTCCAAACATGTCAAGTTCAACTTTGGAGTTGGTAAAGTTTTTGCTACTCATTTTCCTTTTTTGGTCTTGACAAATGACCTCAAGAAAAGAAAAACGACAAGCACAAGACCCCTGCTGGCATCCCCTATATATACATTTTTGTATAGTTGGGGGATATCTGCCGCAGTTGTGCATAGCTCGAGCTGTGCTTGTCTTCTTTTTGTTTTACTGTCGCATTTTTATGTTTTGTCATAATAATATTTTGTTTGTTTCGTGAGTCAAAACAGTAAAATGCGCTTTGCGGGTTCCTTGTACAGCACTTGCCTCCATATGACCCATTTTGTGTGCCATACAAAGCAGATAAATTATAGTACACAGTACTTAATAGAACGAAGTCTGAGGGAATGTTTAATATGCCAGGCCACAAACAGAAGGAGTAAAGCCCAAGAATTCGTTACTCGACTCAAGTTCAACTTAAATAAACTCTCAACGAGTTTCTCACTTAAAGCACTTTTGCTCAACATCTTAATACAAGACTTGAGTAGAGCTCTTAATTTACATTGTGAACACTGCGCTCTTAATTTAAGCAAAAAGTACTTATTTAAAGTATGTTTAGGGAACTTTGAATACTTTTTATAGGTATTTTATGGTTATTTTACAATTACTGCCAAGTTCTCAATCAAGTAATATTTATAATTAATTTAAGAACTTAGCTTGAATTTAATAAAGAATATTTGTATAATAACTTAAGTAAAAAGTTCTTATTTCAAGTATTTTAGCTGAGCGGCAAATGTTGCTAACGGAACTTTGAATACTTTTTATAGGTATTTTATGCTTATTTTACAATTACTGTCAAGTTCTCAATCAAGTAATATTTATAATTAATTTAAGAACTTAGCTTGAATTTCATAAAGAATATTTAAGTAAAAAGAACTTAATTAAAGTATTTTAGCTAAGCGCCAAATGTGTCTTATGGAACTTTTAGATACTTTTTACTGCCGAGTTCTCAATCAAGTAATTTTCTTAATTAATTAATTTAAGAATCTAGCTTGGATTAATCAATTTAATAAAGAATATTTCTATAATAATTTAAGTAAAGAATACTTATTTAAAGTTTTTTAGCTGAGCGCCAAATTTTGTTAAAGGAACTTTAAGATACTTTTTATGGGTATTTTGTATTTACTTTACAAGTTCTCAATCAACTAATATTTATAATTTATTTAAGCACTAAGCTTGAATGAACCAATTTAATAACGAATATTTAGAGTCGAAATGTGCTTAAAGTTTTTGGGAATTCTATCCGTGTAAGCTCGCATTGAACACAATATGTTTTTTGCGAAATTTCATGCATCATTAGAAAATATCGTATGTCGACAAATCAACGAAAATTCATGACTAAATATTACAATTCCGCCCGCAGGGCATATGAAAAAGGACCTTGCTAAGGGAGAGGGGGGGGGGGGGTAATCCTTGTTAAGCTTGGTAAAAAAAAAATATGCATAATGCATGTGAAAATGTAAAACATTTTGCCATATCAATTTCAAGAGCTGCACGGAAATACAAAATGTGGAAAAACATGTTTCACATTTGCAAGCGCTGCCAAAAGATATGCAAGAGTTTTTTTTTGTGTGCATTTTCCGTTGATTTTCTATATTTAGTGCGAGCTTTTCACAATCAGTTAAGCAAACAAGTTGGTTGCTTCATTTAACGGGCGATTGTTGCCGCCGACTTATTGATATATTCGGGCCGACACTTGCGCAAATAGTTTTCAAGGTTCAATGCCAATTGCCGGCAACTGTTGTTGTTGTTGTTTTGGTTGTTGTTGTTGTTGTTTATGACTCGTAAAAGTAAAACAAATGTCTGTAAATAAATGAACCCTTCTGCTCACGTGACGGTTCAATAAACTTCCCCTTGCCACCAACGCGGTTCTATTGAACCCGCCCCTCGAGACGCATTGCATAAGAGATTTTTTAGTACAAATTATTACTCATACGCAGCGTGGTGCCTGGGCTGTTCGGCTAATTAGCTAACTTCTGACTGTCAACTGATTTAATGGGCGTGTGTCCGTGGAGGGCGTGGCTGCACACATTGATGCTCGCCTGTCAAAATGTCATTAACATGCTAACACACACACACGCACACGCACAGACATAAAAAGAGCTGTTGCTGCGGCATTGTTTTTCATCAGAATTTTATAAAATTTCAATTGTGATAATTGGAAGTGAAAGGAATATTATTATAATGCCTAGAAAAACAGGTATGCCTTTTTATACCCTGAACCCATTAAAAATGGGTAAACAGGGTATATTGTATTTGTGCAAAATGAAAATGTATGTAACAAGCAGAAGGACGCATCTCCGACCCCATAAAGTATATATATTCTGGATCAGCATCAATAGCCGAGTCGATCTAGCCATGTCCGTCCGTCTGTCCGTCCGTCTGTCTGTCCATCCGTCTGTCCGTCCGTCCGTCTGTCCGTATGTATGAACGCAAGGATCTCAGAACCTATGCGAGCTAAAAGAGATTGAAATTTTAGCTCTAGGTCCTTCTAGTGCCTACGCATATCAAGTTTCTTACCGATAATCGATAACTTACTCCGTTTCGAAGTAATCGATAAAAATCGATATCGACATCCTCTTTTTTAAGCAAAGTGGGTAAACATCAAGAGCTAGAGCCACCAAATTTGACATGTTGCTTCTAGAATATTATATATATATCCAGTTTCTTTCATTTTATACCTATCGCCACCTGCCCGCTACCACCGTAGAGCTATAAATCAAGTTAATATCCCAACTTGTATTGCCCACCAATTTAAGCCATAAGCGACTTTATATAGATTAGCTGTCAGTAAAATCACATTTCCCACACGTAATTATAAAGAAAAATTCATTTCAATTTATTTCTGCTGCCTTTTCAGCCTGAGCTCTTTATGGCCTTCGTTCATTCGCATTGAAAATTTTGGCTCGATTTTTATATTAAACTTTTCAATTGATTCCCAACTGAAATTTATGCCTGTCACAGCGTGCAATTCATTCGATTTTCGCATTTTAATAAGCGCAAAAACCAAATAAACCGAGCCATAAATAATTCATAAGCTGCGTGAGTCCCTGCTCCCTGCTCCTTGGTCCCTGCTCCTTGGTCCATGCTTCTTTTGAGCTGCTTCTGCTGACCCACACCCAAAAAAATTCACGACTGATTGCACTTCACACTTCACACTGTCAAGGTGTGTGTGTGTGTGTCTTTTGCTTTGTTTAATAATCTTATTAATGCCCTCTTTAGCAGCTGCGGCTGTAAATATTTGGCTGCTGGTCTGGCAGGAAATTACATTTGCCCCCACAATTCGATCAAGTATACGCCGCATTGGTCAGCTCAGTTCCTGCTCCTGGCAGCAACAACATGTGTTTACCATCCTATCATTTGCCTATTTATTACGCCCAATAACTCGATTCAATAAGCTCTCCAAGTCAAGAGCTTCCCCATTTGCCGCGTGCTCGCATTTCCTGGACACTGTCAAACTGCCAAATAAGGCATCAATTTGAGTTCCAGGAATTTTGCGGCCCATCTGCCATAAGAGTGGCCCATTGTCGTCGGGGCTCATGCTCAAGTCCATGAATAATATAGATAACAATTGTAAGTACTAATAGGATTTTTAGGGGCTTTTCTTGGAACCACATGAAAAGTCTTTCGAAATTGTTTACCTTTTATTGAGGTTCTATCTATGCGTATAAAGAGTTTCTTCTGACTGACTAAATCAGAAAGCGGTGGTAGCTGTTTTATTGAGCGTCGCACCAAGAGAGGTCGCTGGTTCAAATTTAGATTAATAGATTAAGAAACATCACTAAAATGCTTGTAAATTAATAAAAATCGGACCAACTGGCGAGAGGTCGCTGGTTCAAATTTAGCAGTAATTTGCAATAAATAGATTAAGAAACCTAACTCAAATGCTTGTAAATTAATAATACAACAGAAATCAATCATTTCAATAAACGAATTGACAAAGAGAACTAAAATACTTGTAAATTAATAATAATCGCACCAGCTGGCGAGAGGTCGCTGGTTCGAATGCAACAGAAATTTGCAATAAACAGATTAATAAAGAGAACTAAAATGCTTGTAAATTAATAAAAATCGGACCAACTGGCGAGAGGTCGCTGGTTCAAATTTAGCAGAAATTTGCAATAAATAGATTAAGAAACCTAACTCAAATGCTTGTAAATTAATAATACAACAGAAATCAATCATTTCAATAAACGAATTGACAAAGAGTACTAAAATACTTGTAAATTAATAATAATCGCACCAGCTGGCGAGAGGTCGCTGGTTCGAATGCAACAGAAATTTGCAATAAACAGATTAATAAAGAGAACTAAAATGCTTGTAAATTAATAAAAATCGGACCAACTGGCGAGAGGTCGCTGGTTCAAATTCAGCAGAAATCTATTAACAGATTGACAAAAACATAACTAAAATGCTTGCAATTAATGTGCCTTTAACTTTTTTACTATTTATAATTTGATTATAGTTCAATCAGAATAAACTCTAGTTAATCACAATATGTAACTAATTAACATACATTATGAATGGAAATAAATAACTTATTAGAGCAGCAAACAGCTCTCTTTGATAATCAAATGTCACAGTTGAAAAATATAATTAACACCAAATATTTTCAGCATTCGTTTGTTAATCTATTTGCATACAATGAATCCGAGTCTGGCGTGTCAAGAAAATCTCCAAAGCATATTTATATTGTATATATACACATATATTTCACTTGCTAATTGAAAGTCGCACACTTGCATAACTTTTCTGCTCTCAATCAAATTGTTAAACTTTCAGCAACAATTTCATAAAGTGCCTCAAGCTGCAGACGGCTTGAAAATATATTATAAAGTATTCGCAAACAGGTTTTTTCCCCTTTTTGCCTGTCAATCAAAAGTTTTGTTGTGCGTTTTTATACCCTGAACCCATTAAAAATGGGTAAACAGGGTATATTGTATTTGTGCAAAATGCAAATGTATGTAACAGGCAGAAGGAAGCATCTCCGACCCCATAAAGTATATATATTCTTGATCAGCATCAATAGCCGAGTCGATCTAGCCATGTCCGTCCGTCTGTCCGTCCGTCTGTCCGTCCGTCCGTCTGTCCGTATGTAGGAACGCAAGGATCTCAGAACCTATACGAGCTAAAAGAGATTGAAATTTTAGCTCTAGGTCCTTCTAGTGCCTGCGCAGATCGAGTTTGTTTCCGATAATCGATAACTTACTCCGTTTCCAAGCAATCGATAAAAATCGATATCGACATCCTGTTTTTTGAGCAAATTGGGTAAATAATAAGAGCTAGAGTCACCAAGCATGATATGTTGCTTCTAGAATATTATATATATGTCAAGTATCTTTCATTTTATACCTATCGCCACCTCCCCGCTACCACCTCAAAGAGGGTTCAGGGTATTCCCAAGTCGGGAGCTCCCGACTAGAACCTCTTACTTGTTTTAAATTAATTTGGGCATAGTTCCCGGAGAGTTTATTCAGCTAATTGGCATATCAATCTAAAGTTCTGCAAATGCTAATTGCCAGCAGCAGCAGTTGCTGATGTTTCGGTTGCCCAGGTGATTTTAATGGCCATATTCTTTGGCCATTTTACTCGGCTAATGATTAATTTATTGTTAACAAGAGCGCACATTCTGGGCTCGTGCTGTTACCTGCTCAGGCGTTTACCTTTGACTAGTCTTTGGCGTTGACAACAATGGGCGCCAAAGTTAATTGGAACAAAGCTCTAGCAGCTGCATGCTAAATGCATAGATGGGCGTAACATAACAAACACGCCCCCGCCCGAAACCCATTTACCACCTGAGCTGTCATTGTGTCATGTCAGCTGAAAGAGCCAAGCTGTTGACATCTTGAAACCAAAGCAACCTGACGCTTCTTAACTTCTTCAGTCAGTCAGTCAATCAGTCAGTCAGTCAGTCAGTCAGTCAATCAAATGAAAGGATTTAATACATGGAACTCATGTCAGCCGTAAGAGCTTTATTTTGCTTGACTCCTTATTGATGACAACATTTTCTAGAATTACCCTAAGCTATAAAGTATATTCCATTTAACCCTATGACTACGAGTCTAACGGTTATTATTTATTTAGAATTAGCCATGAAACCTGCAAAAGAGTAGCCGCAATTTCACTATTTAGCCAAGAGTCACGAACATAATTCCGGCTAGACGTAGAACCAGACGTTGGTCGACTTAAGTATTGCATTGATGGAATTTTGTCAGCCCATTAAACTGAAGACCTGAATGAACTGGCGATAATAAACAGCAGCAGCTTTCACGTAACTTTTATAATATATTGATAGATGTGAGAGGAGAAATGTGTGTGGCACGTGTATGCAAATGTGCCTTGAGTGGGGGCATCAGCTGAAACTTTGGCAGGCAGCAAATGCCGTCAAAACAATTTGACGCAGCATGGCGTATGCGTAATATATGGTAAATTGTTATTAATATACGTGTGTCGATTGTGTGTGAAGGTTTGCGTGTGTAACGGGCATTATTATATGGCAAACATTTGTATCGTGCGCTTGAAAATACATTAAATACATATGCGCCAAAATAGTCTGAAGCAAAGGTGTTGTGAAACAGAAGAACTCGAAAATACGAGATAATTTAGTGCTCGCAATTTTACCAAATTAAGTTTTTTATGGGCTAATTGAGAAATTCCTTTTGCGCCTCTCTTTGCGCTTCTCAAGTGCCTACAAATTCAAGTAAAAGCTTCAACGGTTGGAACTTAAGTAAAAACTTCATTCAATGGAAGTTTTATATGTACTTGCTAAAAATAGTATTCTGTCTGCGCCTCTCTCTGCGCTTCTCGTGTGCCTACAACTTCAAGTTAAAGCTGCAGCCAAATAAAACTAAAGTAGAAACTTATTTCCCTGGATGCTTTATACTACAATTTTAAGTTAAAGCTGCAACCAAATGGAGCTTAAATCAAAACTTCACTCAAAGGAAGTTTTATATATAATTGCTAAAAATTGTATTCTGCCTACGCCTCTCTCTGCGCTTCTCATTTGGTTTGAACTATACCTTAAAGCTGTTGTCGGATATAACTTAAACCATTTTTAAAGTTTTAAATTCATCTCAGTGAAGTTTTACATGCGCCCCTCTCTTAGCGCATCTCTCATGCTTCAAGCTTCTGCCATATATAGCTAAAATTCAATTTGAAGCTACAGACGTCAGCATCAAAGCTTTCATTGCGCCTCCCCGTATTATTTGCTCAGAGCTTCAGCGACTGCCAGATGTTGGCCCACAAACTGTTTGCACAAGTGTTTCTATTTTTTGGCACGATTTCGACGGCTGAAGTTCAAGCGGCTGTTGTTTAGCCAAACGTCAATTAGATAAACAAAACCTGCCCAGCTTCAAGGTTCAAAAAACATCTTTATCATTATCATTATTATTATTAGCATAGAACACATTAAAGTGCGTCATTAAACTCAATTCGAAAACAAGTTTTATGCAGCTGCGTCGCAGTTGGGCAACAAATTCTGGATTGGGACACAAAATGGAAGCCCTAAAAACAGAAAAAGTCGCAACATTTTGGGCACATTGTCGATTATTTTTATTTTTGGCAATATATATTGGCCGAAAAAACGGACCATAATTGGATGCTGTGCGGTCCGCTAGTTTTGAGGTTTCCCTTGGGCTTCGGCAAATGCAATTATCTCAGCAGAAAAACGCTCGAATTTAATTGAGTTTCCCTGGCATTTAACATGACTAACATTTGCCAAGGCTTTAGCTTGAACTTGACTAGTTAAAATGTACAATAAAAATATGTAAAAGAAATTAGATATTGTTTTAAAATTACGGCCAAATAGGAAACTAGTGAAAAATTGTATTACTTTTCTTAGCTTTATTTGCAAAAGTAAACTTAAAGATAAAAGTTGAATTCAATTTAAAAAGAAATGCAAAGGAAATGGAGCATTTGTACAGTCCCAACGTACGGCTTTGTTTATTAACCGGCAATAATCGATAACTACAATTCTGATTAGAAAGAAGAGCATGTTAATGGATTTGAACTTTTTTTTATTAATCGATAATCGATAGTTATAATTCTGACTAGAAAGAAGAGAATGATAGTGGAATTTTTACTTTGTTTATTAATTGATAACAATCGATAACTATAATTCTGATTAGGGAGAAGAAAATGATAGCGGATTTGAACTTTGTTTATTAATCGATAAAAATGGATAACTACAATTGTGATTAGAACTATGAGAATGATAACGGATTTGAACTTTGTTTATTAATCGATAATTATCGATAACAAAAATTGTTATTGAAAAGAAGAGAATGATAGTGGATTTGAACCAGCTACAGAAAGAAAGCTGAGTAAAAATGTAACTTCCTTTTTTGTATAAGCTAAAACCAAAAGCTTAAAGTTGAACTTGCTTTTAAAATGTTGTTAAATCAGCACACATTCCATTAATTATCCTCTGACACGTCTGCCTGCTGTGTGTGAATTAATTTGAAAAGCCAGCTTAATATGGTTGCTATTTTCATAGAATTTCGTGCAATTATCGAAACATTTGGCTGAAGTGCTTAAAACCCACGCTCACACATGAAGATGTTGCATTCCCCTTGAAGGAATTTTCATGCCTCGAAACATTTGCCCACCCGCTGAGGTCTGCAAGTGGGTGGCTTTTCCTTTGGCCTAAGCTTCAGATTTTGATTATTTTGTTATTGTTGATTAGCGACGCGCTGAACGGGAAATCGACATTGGCAAAGGCGGGCATGAAAAAGAAGGAAATGAGGAAAAGGCGCAATTTACAAGTCAAATGCGAATGTTTTTTTTTTTTTATGTATTCGTGTTTTATTATTTTCGCTCTCTCTCTGTCTTCTTCCGCCGTTGGTAAACAACAACAATCAGAAAATTTGGCTACCTTATGCGCAACCGTGAAGAGAATGAATCACTCGTCCTTGATTTTGTTTATAGATTGAATTTCATTTATATAATACGATCCATCGATGGAAAACTTCGCACGCGCCACAAAGTAGGCAACATTTTCATTTGGCTTAAGTCCTAATGCCTTCTTGTTAATGTCAAATCTGACTATGCCACATAAATCGCATCTGTTCTATTTGCATACAAATGTCAGAGAGATCCGGATCCGGATCTGCAGCCGACCTTTTGAGCTGACAAATTGTGGTTGCAGCAGCTGCTGCTTCTAATGGCAAAGATTGCGGCCTTTTCAGAGCTCCAACTAAGCTGCTTATGGCACACACACACAAACACACACACACACACACACACATCTGCTAATCATATAATTATATGCTCTGCAACTGATTTATAGCGTGGTTAGTCATAAAATAAATCACAACTTTTGATGAGCCAACTTTTAGCGAATCCCAAAGCAGTCTTTGTTAAACCTTCCACTTAGTTTACTTGATTTGCATGTCCTGTGCCCATAAAACAATAAGGGGAACCTTTTAGCATATGCCGCATTATTATTGCAAGTCAGCAAAAAATTAACATGAAAACAAAATACACAATATAAAATATTGATATTCTGCAATTATAATTGGATTCGAGCTGGAGTTCTTTCTGCCTGCAGGAAAGTCCTTGCCAAATAAACTTCTGACTAAAAAAACGGTATGTAAGGAGAATTCAGTTTGCAGTTTTACTCAAAAAGCAAAAGTTTAGCATGTAATTGAATTTGATGCCAAAAATGTTTTAAGCGCAAACCAAAGGATATCAAATTTTAAACAAGCCAAATTCCATTTACGCCGTCGGCAATTATTGAAAGCGAATTTGCAGGCAGTTTACGCAGCTTTTAAATTTGAATTTTACCCAATTGAGCTGCTGTGTTAAATGCATTAGTATAATTAATACTTTGTGGGCATAAAGTGCATTAAATAAGTACTTGATACGTGCAGTTTATTTGGTTTTTATAGCTGTTGTGAATGCGCAATGGGCCCAGAGCAGCGCATGCTGAAAAGTATGCAATATAATTTTTTACGACATATTTCAATTAGCTGGACGAATGCCACTTTGCAAGTGTCACTCATAATGTCCTGTGCTTGTCTGTGCTTGTCTGTGCTCGTCTGTTCTTGTCTGTCCTTGTCTGTCCTGTATTGTCCTGTTTATAGTAAACAGCTCAATTGCCTTTTAATGCTCTTACGAACTGAGCACGAATTGCAATTTATTGCTCTTTGCCGCGGGGTCGGAGCACTCTCGCTTGAACGAGCATCGCTTAATTGGCAGCTTATTTGCCGTCATTTATGTATACAAGTGTTTTTTCTAGTAAATAAACTTGTGCCATTGTCTTGCGTTTACTTCATTTATGGGCACAGGAAGTACATAATTGTGACAATTTATGAATACAATCTCATTTTATTGCAAAAACAGGCTGGGATTTTAGAGCTGAGTAAGCGTCTCTTTAAATGCACTTAGTGCGCGCCCCTTGGGCAAGACAAGCCTATTAATAATACAACAAAGCGTTTGTAAACAGCAAACAAGAAAGTTACAGCTCGTTTGCTTCTTGCTTTTCAATTTGCAATATGTCAATTTCGTTTGCATGCATTAAAAAACGATACATGACGCACACATCGCACATAGTGTTGGTAAACTAACTAACTTTGCTCTGCCCGCAAGCAGCATGGAATGCAACCTTACTTCTTGTTATTGCCCATTTACTCATTTTGAAAGATCGCTGCTTGCATATATTAAATATCGATACATTTTACCTTAGCTATTGTGACTTCACACTTGAGGTTGCCACCTAATCTGACAGCAATTGGGCAACCGCTATGCAACATGGAGTGCAACCTTACTTATTGTTACTGCCATTTACTCATTTTGGAAGATCGCTGTTATACATTTTGCATTAGCTATTGAAGTCAAAGTTGCCACCTAATCGGACAGCAATTGGGCAACCGCCATGGTACCATGCAAGGAAGGTAGCAACAAATGAATGTAACCTTGTTGCTTTTTTTGTTAAAGCTGTCAATTTCGCGCTTGATTAGTTGCGTCTATTTGCAAATTTCTACATTGTCCTTTCCCACAAATATAAATTGGTTTCAGTCGCTTTTGTCAGCCGTAATTTGGCTGGGCACAGGCTCAGTTATTAAATTTTCAAATGCGTGGCACGAGCAGCCGAAAATGCTGCTGATTAACGCAAAGGGGGGACAACGGCTTCTTATATAATTCTTATATACCCACACATCCACACACACACACACACACACACACACACACACTTACAATAAAAGAGGCGTAGCTTCAGTTGGCCAGAAAATCTTAAGTCGAGAATATTTTGGCTGAACTTCAAAGCGCTTTAGTGTCTACGCCTGGTTAAAGACGAAATTCCGCAAATGCCACTGGAAAAGGGAGATGTCTCAACATTTATTCTGTGTCTGTGTCCGCCTTTTAATCAAATAATTAAAGTTCCCGGGCCTTTTGACCCCATTCGCCTGAAGTTCAATGCACGCGCGGAGTTCAGAGCCCTTGAGATATGCAAATAAAACGTAATGAAAAACGTTTTGCAGAGGTTAAACAACTGTCAACAAAATAAAAACGCAGCTGAAATCGAAAGAAACTTGAAAAGTAATTAAAAGCCAATCCTCCTTAAATACACCTTTCATCTGAAACACTTGAAAATAATTTATAATAACACGCTCTGAGGGAAGCTTAGGCACACTCGAATAACCTTTTCGCAGTTGAAACTTTTGCATAATTTTGAGTTTTCGCTTTTGCTTTTGCGTCTAGCGAACTTTGACCTGGCCCAAGAGCCGGACCACAGGCAAAACATTTTCAGGTTCAAGCCGCATTCGCTTTGTACATGCCTTTCCCTTTCTTTTTATACCCTTGCAGAGGGTATGCCAATTTCGTCGTTAAATGTGTAACGCATAGAAGCAGACATCTCCGACACCATAAAGTATATATATTCTTGATCATGTCCGTCTGTCAGATAATATGTCAGAACGGGCTGGATCGGACGCCTATATCATATAGCTGCCATAGGAACGATCGTTAGAAAATTAAGTTGATTTATGAAAAAGTTTTTTGTTTTTTAACATATCTTGATCAAACTCGGCATTTATAAGTTTCACTAGGTTCCCTATATTTAAGCAAAATCTTATTTATATCGATCAACTATATCATATATCTGCCCTGGGAACGATCGGTGGAAAATGAGTTTCTTGTATGAAAACCTTTTTGTTTTTCCAGATATCTTAACAATACTTGGCATTTACTATTTTCCCTGTGCTTCGTAGATACGGGCAGAGCATTATAAAAAGGTTCGCTCTGCAAGGGTATTAAATTTTCGGCGTGCCGAGCAGAAAGGGCTTCTGCTCGTTTTGTGTGTGTGTGTTTTTTTTTGTTTTTTGGGGGTTGACAACAAGAGTTTTTTTTGGGGTCCCTTTTTGCTTAGATTTGTAGCCCCCATCTTTACGGCCATGTGTGTGTGTGTATGTGTGAGAGAGTGTGTGTGTGTGTGTGTGTGTGTGTGTGAGAGTGTGTGCGTGCGAGTGTGCACATTTCCCTTTTATGACATACTTTGGTTACAACAATTTCGGGACAGTCCGCATAACAAATGCCCCAAGAACACTTTATCCAGCATCATGACCAGGACCATGACCATATGCAATGCTCTTTCCCTGTGTCTCTTCTAATTGCCATGTGCTTGGTTCATTGCCAATTTCCGTTTCACTTTGTAATTAATAATGTTCACACAAAATTAAAGAACTGCCGTAGTCCTGTGCTTATCTAATATCAATAAAATATGTGCCTAGAGAGCGAAAACCAAATACGGAAAAACTTTATTTCAACTTTAACTTAAATTTCTGCTCGTCTCTGCTTGAATGCGCCAAGAATATTCAATTTGATTAATTCCCCAACTATTCGACATGCAATAAATATAAATAAAATACATGTCTAAATACGGCTGAGGCGCGTGCTCACATAATTTGCATATGGCTCTGTGTGCCAGGAGAAAAACAAAATGAAAATAAATAAATTTGCATAATCTTCCAAATGTTTGAGATTTGGAGGGCAATTTGTCCTGGCTCTCGAAACGCATATCGCATGTACTATGTACATGTAAAATGTGCTGCTGTTAGCCCTATAAAAGTTGAAAATTTCTCGCACAACTAACTGGGCGTGACTTGCCCCCAGCTGCCGTCTAAGTCGATGCCCAGCCCAAGAGGCATTACCTGTGCGATTTTATCAGCTGACGGCGCGGCACGTGTTGTTTTTAGTGTCTGAAACTAAAGAGCTATGTAAATATTAAACATGCGACTACGTCACAACACTTAATTAAAGAGCTTAGCGTGCAGCTAAGCCGCTTCTTTCTATACCCTGTAATTGCTGAAAATGGGTATCAACAGGATTGAAAGAAGGTAGTGGAAAGGCAGGAATCCTACCCAGAGAACTCGATAACTCCACTTCGTTACCCAAAATCGATAAATATCGATTAGCGCAAATAAATATCGATTAGCGCAGTTGCGCAAAATCAATCGATATTTGTCGATAAGCAGTTCACATATTTTTCGATACCTGCTCGCATCGATAAATATCGATATGCAGCCTCGGTTTTATGATCATATCGCAGAGATTATTAGAGCTAGAGACACCAAATCTGTTACGTGGTTTCACGTACTCGTTATATATAGATATTTATTAAAAAGCAGAGCGAATGTATGCTACAGGGTATTTTCTAGCCGAGCACTCGCAACTCTCTAACTCTAGCTTATTTTTTTGCGCTGATGTCATCTAGAGTTAAGTAATTTTAATTAAAAATTCAAAACAGCTGCACAGCGTTGCGATATCCCGACCAAGCTGAGGTGTTGCAGGAGCAGGGCCACAACACAAAGCAAAATATATTTTGAGAAAATAAAAATATCTTAAGATGGCAGCGAACAGATACTTCTGCCAGTCCCAAAGACGCGCTGTCAAGTTCAAAGTAAACAAACCAACAAGGCACACACTATCTTTATATATAGAGAAATATATGTGTGTGTGTTCATGAGAATATAAGACGCCAGTTTGAATTTATTGCCAGGGTCAGATTTATAAGCGTTGCCTAAAATGTCGCAGTTCTGAAAGGAAGGGCTCCAAATTCGTATATGCCGTGCATATTATTTGTATGAATTATGTAAAAAGATTTGATTAATTGTGGACTGTTATGATGTCGACCTTGTTCGGCTTTAGTTGGCAGGGTATTATAAAAGACCTTTTCTGCTAATATCTCAACGTAATTTCAAGAAGAGTGCGAAAAGTATTCGACTGGCAGCTACCCTGTGCCCAGCTAAGCAAGGATAAAAAATTCATTGTTAGATATCTTTTTGTGCCGAAAACAAAGCGCGCAGAGCCGAAGGGTCTTCCATAAATCAAATATACTTAATATGTGTCATTCAGAGCTCATATATCACAAACGCTACTCGATAGGCTCAAAAAATTAGGTCTTGAAATCGATATTTATCGATGTCGAGCAAATGAAGAGGATTACTTTGAGATAAACGTGCTTTGCGTAAGATATATGAGAGTTTATCAAATGGGTTGAGTTGGAAAATTAATTCCTACTGTCATTTTACAAATATTCTGGGCTAAGTATACCCCGTATTGGTCGCTTTTAATGGTCTTGTAATCGATATTTATCGATGTCGAGCAAATGATGAGGATTAGCTTGAGATAAACGTGCTTTGCGTAAGATATATGCGAGTTTATCAAATGTCTTGAGTTGGAAAATTAATTCCTACTGTCATTTTACAAATATTCTGGGCAAAGTATACCCCGTATTGGTCGCTTTTAATGGTCTTGTAATCAATATTTATCGATGTCGAGCAAATGAAGAGGATTAGCTTGAGATAAACGTGCTCTGCGTAAGATATATGCGAGTTTATCAAATGTCTTGAGTTGGAAAATTAATTCCTACTGTCATTTTACAAATATTCTGGGCTAAGTATACCCTGTATTAGTCGCTTTTAATGGTCTTGTAAATAAAGAGGATTAGCTTGAGATAAACGTGCTCTGCGTAAGATATATGAGAGTTTATCAAATGTGTTGAGCTGGAAAATGAATTCCTACTGTCATTTTACAAATATTCTGGGCTAAGTATTCCCTGTATTAGTCGCTTTTAATGGGTCACAACTATTGTGGGCTAAGTATACCCTGCATTAGGCGCTTTTAATGGGTCATGGGTCGCGGCATAAACGCGCGCTAATAAAACTTATCTTTTAGCACATTCAGCAAGCGCTGCTGAACTTAAAGCTGGCTTGGGGTCGTATCAGGCAGCCAGCCCGTCAGGCCTTTCTAATCTAATTTGCTGGCTGGCTCTTAGCAAACACCAATTCGAGCAGCCGCCCGACTTCGGGGCAGGTACAGGCCGGCTGGAAGTTATCTGAGTTCCACACAATTTGACTTGACGGCAGTTTTCTAATTATAAGCCTATATTATGTGCAGACAGAGGGTTGATATGGGCTCAATATCTAGTTAAAGTCAAGTACCGTTGTCTCATCTTCCTCATCATCTTCATCCTCGTCCTCGTCTTCATCCTCATCCTCATCCTCGTCGTCGTCGTCGCCGTGGCCGTTGCCATCGCCAGCTTCATCGCCGGCAGCTTCGATTCGCTTCTCATCGCTGCGCGTCGCTTGGCTTGCCAACTTTTCGCTGGAGGAGCCGCTGCCGCTGCCGGCGTTGCTGCTGCTGCTGCTGCTTGCTAGGTTGCCCAGCAGAGTCTGACCATGACCAAGGCCAACATTGCTTTTGTTGCCGCCGCCGCCGATGCCACCGCCGCTGCCTAAGTCCGTGAGCATTGTGAAAGGCGGCCGGCAAACGGAAGCGCGCCTTTTAGCCCGCTAAATTGTCAATAATAAGCAACATTTGCAGCAAAAGGCGGCACTTTCACATTTCCACACACACACTCACGCAAATCTGGCCACAGCTGCGTCTTTGAGCTGTGGCCATAAAAAAGTTTACGCGCTTTTGATTTGTTTTGTTCTCTTTTGTTTCGAGTGCTCTTGGCCAAGTTGCGACGTCAAATTGCTAAGCAGTTTAAGCCACTTAACTGTTTGTTCAGACGTTCAAAGCGACGAACAACAAAAATATTCAATGCTGGCGCACAACGCGGCGTATGCGTAATATTTGAATTTTTTATTAAGTATACGCCACCTGAGCCGCACTTATCTTTTCTATATTGTTGTAATAATTGCTATTGTTGAATGTTTATTGAAAAATTGAACAAATTTAAAAATTGTACTAAATAATGCTGGCGCTCAACGCTGCGTATGCGCAATATTTGAATTTTAATCAAGCATACGCCCGGGCTGCAGGTGTTTTTTTTTTATGAACTTGATTTTATTTTTAGAATACTTTCAACTTCAACTTCACATATTTTTGCACATTTTTTTTTCATTTTTCACGCATTGAAACTGACTCAAAAATTGTTTTGAATTTTTTGGCTTCGAATTAATATTGTCTTTGAAATTAGGCCAGCTCTGTAATTGTGGCGCTTAACTTTTGGATGGTAATAAAACAGTTTTTGGACATTTTTGGCGTCCGCTCGCCTCGATTTTGTCTCGTGCTGCCGCTCGCCCAACGCGCAACTGATTTTGTGAAGTGCGGCTAAAAGCTCAGCCAGCCGCAACGAGCTTCGGCTTTTCCTTGCAGTTTTTCCGAGCCCCAACCGAGTGGGCGAAAGCTTTCCACACACCAACACACACACACACGCACGCACAGCGCGACTTTTAGCTCCATTCATGACCAAGGTTTCAATTTGGCCCGAAGTCACGTGGTCGCTTTTCCCTTTCGTTTGGGCCCCAAAACGAAGTTGAAGCTTTGTGTGAAGTTTGCCCAAGATAACGAAACGTAATGAAAGAAGAAACTGTGCCCCTTTTCCCCTGTGTGTGTGTTTTTTTTTTCCTGCTCAGCCTCAACTGATTTGTTAGTGCAACTCCCAATTATGGCTAATTAGCTGTTGACAAATTATTTCTATTGCTTCGATTAAACGCCAATTGCGTTTCGTGTTGCACAACAATTTTCATTTGTCATGGGCCCTCTCCCCGCCTCATTAGCGCTCAACAATTTGCGAGCCATTTGCTAATAGCAAAGCCTAATGCTGCCGCAACGGCTGACGCACGTGTCACACGGTGCTTGGCGCTGTTTACAAAACCGGAATTCTCACTTACAACAAACGTAATCACAGCGAACGAACCTAATCAACATTAGATAGGCCACAACAGAATTTAAACCGAACACCATTCAGAAACTTCATGCAAATCTGCGAACTTAAATTTTAATCAACAAAGATTTGAATAAGCAGCAACACATTTGGACAGCTGTTCAAAAATATATGCCTTAAGCTCAACCTAACTAAGAAATCAGGCAAGACTGCTTTAGGCGGCAGTGCACGACTAGTATATACCCTAAGGCCAACGCGAAACTGTGGCTGTGCTTCTTCCCTTAGCCCTACGGCAATTGCTGTCATGATTAGCATCGGTGCTTATAGTCCGATCTTTATGTAATCTTAGAAGGCTTCAAAATACACTCCTTGACATTCGTCTTTTTTATAGCTTTGGTTGCAACGATTATTTTTTTAAATGTATATATATATTTTCTTATTAACTAATATTGGCAGCTCTAGCTAGTTATATAGGGGGAAAAAAGTAGCAAGACTTACGGCTAATACATTGCCGGACAGGCATACTCTATATATTCTATTAACAATTTATGTAATAATATATAGTAGTAAATAAATAAATTAGCCTAAGATGTGCAAGTTAATGTTGTCTTAGAGAATTCTGTCAGGTAGATCCTGTGTATGGCACCGCATAGGTCTTATGTTTCGGGCTCTTTAAAGGCAAGCTCCATTAATGGGGCACCAAAGACTTGTTCTGCGAGGAAAAGCAAGACGCCTTGCTAGCGGGTTGGCATTTTGACGGATTACGTCTCCCACTTCGGGAACTCCGAGAGACAGCTAAGACTTGCCGCAGGAGCATAACATATCCTTCTAAGAATCTTACTTTGTGCGACGCTTATTTTGTAAGATGGGATTTCACGCCAATCCCGAACATGTGCAGCGCTTAGGAGTGAATATGAGTCTTCACGTTGTTTGTAAAAGAAAGCTTGTTTTTAGCAGAAAATTGTTCGTTGAACCATTGAGACATGTCTGCTGAACCTGAGCTTTCCGTCCAAAACTACTTCGAGGTATTTGGAAGGAGTGGAGGTAATCGAAAAGTGAACTATTTTGGGTGCTTGCATACTTTACGAGCATCTAAAAAGCAAGCAAAAGCACCAAAATAGGCTCAAATAGGCTGGATTAAGACATCGATTTTTATCGATTTCACAGAAGCTGGGCAAGTTATCGATGAAACATAATATTTAGGGGCAATTAGATAAGCTAAGCACTCTTAACATTTGTAGTCTATAGCTCTTAAAGTTCTCGAACTCGATGAGTTCATACATAAGGAAGGAAGGACAGACAGACAAGAGAATACTTTATATAGTCGTTATAGAGTCGATTTCATAGAAGCTGGGCAAGTTATCGATGAAACATGATATTTAGGGGCAATTAGATAAGCTAAGCACTCTTAACATTTGTAGTCTATAGCTCTTAAAGTTCTCGAACTCGATGAGTTCATACATAAGGAAGGAAGGACAGACAGACAAGAGAATTCTTTATATAGTCGTTATAGAGTCGGCGACGCCTTCTTCTGCCTTTTTATACAAAAGCAATATACAAGTCTCTTTTCAAAGGATTCAGGATATACAATTTACTAGACATTGCCCCATTAAGACAATTTATAAGTTGTTTTGGGGTTTTGCATTTACCCCGTCAACAGCGTAAAGTCCCATTAGCAATAATAATTAGAGCACATTTAGTGCCTTGTGCCAGATTCGTCGTTTACAAAGATTTATAGCCCTATTGGAGGAATTTTTAAATTGATTTTGGGTTTTGCAAAAACCTCATCTGACCATATTTAGAGCACAGCAAATGTGAATCCCATATAATATATAGTTGTTATGAATTAACCAGATTATATAAACTTATTTATGACTTGCAATTAGTTGATTTATTTTATTAAGTTATTCCCAAGTATATTTTTAATTCAAAGCCCGCTGCGCTTATTGTTTTATTTATTTACAAATCTAATTCGAATCTAAGTCAACAACAATAAGAAAAATAAAAACTTGCCTGTGCCACGTGCTGCACGCAAATTCGATTACGTATACGCCACGCGGGCCGTGTAAACAAAATGTAAACTTATTTTTTGTACGACACATAAAACATATGAAACTCGGGGGAAACAATGCCATAAAAGTTGCCAACAATTTAATGAGTTTAAAGGCTTTGGCCTGAAATCAAATTAGTTAACAGCGTCTCGTCTTATGCGTCTTTTGGCGCTGTCATATGCGGCGTATGCGCAACTTTTTCTATGCAAATTGCCGCTGTCAATTAGAGACACGCCAAGCTCTGCGCTCAGTCAATATGTGTTATTATCCTTGTGGCCTTGGCGACGACTCAATTCGACTCAATTTAAGTGCCCAAGTTCAGCAATAAACTTGCAACACGCATAAACCAAGTTGCAGCAATAAATCCACGCACTTGCCTCTCAGACGAAGAAGAAGAAGCGACATGATTCAGCGTAACTTTTAACAATTTGCGATATGTAGGTAAACAGCTTCGAGTTTTTGTATTATAAATACGCCTCTGCCTACGCCTTGTCAAAACTGTATCAATTTCTTTCACTACGCCCCACACTATCTATGGGAAATGTGTTCCTTAACTAACTTTGATGTTTATGGTCCAAACTCTATGAAATTTTTAGGGCTTGAATGTGGCATACCAAAGTGTGTGTTTATACTGGAGCGCAAAGCTCTATCTTTAAAATGAGTATTCTTCTTATTTGTGGGTAAGGGTGAAGTGAAATATTCCAAGCCTATATAAACTATACGATAACTTACAGATCAAGTATGGTGTATGCCTTACAAGCCTTTGAAAATCGATATTTATCGATAGAAAGTGCTAAGCGAGAACTTACATATCAAGTCTGATGTATTTAACTCTTGTAATATTCGAGTTAAACTTTGAAAACCATTGAAAATCGATATTTATCGATAGGAAGGGGAAAGGGGAAGTGCAATATTCTTAAGTCTGATGTGTCTAGCTTATAATTTTATTATTATAAGTATTATTAGTTATGTTAACATTAATGTAAACTTCTGAAAATCGATATTTATCGCTAGGAAAGCGGAAGGGGAAGTGAAATATCCCTAATCTGTATACAATATACGAGAACTTTCATCTTAAGTCTGATGCATCTAGCTCTTCTTATATTATTATTATTAGCATTATTAGTTTTGATTTCAAAACACCTGAACATCGATATTTATCGATAGGAAGGGGAAGAGGGAAGTGAAATGTTCTTAATATTTATACTATACGAGATCTTATATATCACGTCTGATTTATGTAGCTCTTATAATTTTCGAATGTTGATTTCAAAATCTCTTAAAATCGATATTTGACGATAAGAAGGGGGAAGGGGAAGTGAAGTGTTCTTCATCTTTATACTATACGATAACTTATATATCACTTCTGATGTATGAAGCCTTGCAATTTTGGAGTTAGGCTCTCAAAGCCACTGAAAATCGATATTTATCGATACAACGAGGGGTACTAGCTGTGAATTGTTGTCAATTTGAGCCAGATATTGTTTACTGAGCACTTGATACGCTTAGTGCTGCTGAACTCGGGTTCAACAGCCTTTGACCCGGCACATAAACTAATTACCCACAAAACATATTCGAGCGAACGTTTCTGGGCTAAAATGAGCTGAGAACACAAAACGTTCCCAGGAGCTGGCAATTAGGTTTGTTCGCTTAGCTCGGAAGCGGACGTTGTAGCTTAGCATTATCTTTACTGAATCGAACGAATCACCTGCACTTTGAGCATCACGATCTTGATCTCGACTTTATCGCGCGGCGGGCTGCTGGCACGTGTCTGAGGTTGGGGTTCAAACTCTGTGAACTGTTTGTTGTTGCCATTGGTTCCCATTAGGCTGGCATCGGGATGTATGAAACTCATTTGAAATCAATAGAGAACTTCACTTCAAACAAAATCTGTGGCGAATATTCAACAAGTATGCAAAATTGTTGTTGTGTAATTTCTTTTCGCTCTCTTTGTTTGTTTTGGTTTCACTTTATATAATCACAGCACAATTTGGTTATTTTTTATTTGGTTAACAATATGCTGCTGCATTCTTGCGGCCAAGTTAATTAATATGAATTATTCGAATTTAATTTAAGGCCAAAGAGCAGAGCAAATAAATTGTAATCACAGAACGGCCGAATCGCTGTGGTCGCACTGAGACGCGTTGAGGTTGAGCCAAGGGCCGTCAGCGAACATTTCTTGGCTGCTTTTTCTTTTATTTTTCCACTCTTTTTTCCTCTTTTCTCATTCGGTCGCCGTGTGGCAAAGTGTCTGTGTCTCGATTTCCGCCAGCGCCGCTCAAAAGGAAGCAAGAGCCCCAGCACTTGTCTCCTAGGGTATTTATAGATGGCCGCGCAGCACGCGGCAACAAGATACAAAGATCTATCTGCATGCTGCATTTGGCGGCAACTTCCGTGCGCTGCGACGGCTCAGAGTCAAGTTCAAGTTTACTTAGCCTAGCCAACAGAGAGGGAGAGGGAGAGAGAGAGAGAGAGGGAGAGCGAGACGGCGGGAGGGCGAGTGTATTGGCCAGTTCATGACGTTCTGTTGTACTTGCTGCCAAAACTACTGACTGACACACTCACACACAACATATACACACACACCACACACACACACACACAGGCACGTGTGGGTGCACACATTACGTGTGCTCTTCTTCTGTGCACAATGCTTGCCAAAAAAGAAACAGAGAGACGCCTAACTACAGATTGCCGAAGCTTTAATACCCTTGCCGAGGCGGGATACATAACTAAACAATAGAGAGGTTCCATAAGCATAAAAGACGCTGCTCTCTCGTAGAAGTTTAGCTTGTTGAAGTTATCTATTCATATCTAAACTAAGCTGACAACTGATATTTTCTACGTCAGCTACAAGTTATAGTAGTCCGATCTGCTTAAGTTTATAATGATATGGTTGAGCTTGAAAAAGAAAACATGTTTCCTTGAACAACTCAATATTTAACTGATTCTGTTCCTACGAGAGCTGCATGATATATGGGTCCGAACGAGATATCATCAAAAATGAGAGACTGACCCGACATTGAAACCTTAAACAGCTGAGCGCATCTTACTGATCAACAATATATATGCCCGAACTACCCTTAGATGTCTTCCTCAGTGCGAAGTCTTCTTCATATCGTCACAAAAATATTATAGAACAGTGCATAGATTGCTTACAAAACGCGCATACGCCCCGTCAGCCAAACAATTCATTTCAAACGAATTTTCTCTCTTTCATTTCGTTTCGTTTGCTTAAGTGTTTTTTTGTTGTTATTGTTGTTGTTGTTGTTGTTGTTGTTTTTCCTTTTCAATGCTGATTTCGTTCAAGTGTCAGCCTGCGTATTTGTTTAGTCTTGCTCGACAAGCATTTATTTGTTTTAATTCTTATTTATTTATTAATTTTTTATACTCAAACTTTTTTTTGTAACAATTATCACACGCAGCGGCAGCTGCCACAAGTCAAAACCTTATCGAGCTTCGGGAATATACATATATATATGTGTTTATAATGAGCGCAACACGTTCTCAGCAGCACGTTTTACACTTGTGTTTACCTAAGAAGTTAGCTCGATTAATTCCATTAGACTTTAGTTTGAATTGACGAGAGTTTCGTCTTCATAGAGCTTGTTTTCGACTAGACACTTTTTCTTTTATTCAGCAATGAGTCGCAGTACCTTTCGATCCTATTCAAATTATCCTACTTCTTTAAAATATGGGAATTTAATTTTAAATTTATTTACCATCTGCACAAATAGTCTAATAGTTCTTAAATAGAAACACATTCTAAAAAATTTTTTTGCCCTTTTAAGACTAGCTTCCCTTGTGTTGCAAAATATTTGCTGAGGGAATTCTCGATAGATGTGCTGCTTGGGGAGGTTGCGGGTTCGAATCCCAGACAAATGCATGCACAGTTGTTCGAACTATTTAAAAAGATAGGCCAACAGTTTATAAATGAGTTTCTTAACTTTGTTAATGATATAAATAAAAAATATTTTTAGATCTGCTTCCTAAAATGTCAATTCAATTTTCTTATATTTAATTTTTGAATATTTTCAAAATATGCTTAATTTTGAATTAAACTAGAATTAAATGTGTAAAATTTCTATGGCTAAAAGTTGGACTTCTTTAATTTGGAATACTTCTCTCTCGCTTCACCTCTCCCAATTTAATTCTAATTAAATAAGAATTAAATGTGTAAACTTTCTATAGCTACAAGTTGGACTTCTTCTATTTGGAATACTTCTCTCTCTCTCCTTCTCCCTCTCTATCGCTCTCTCTCTCTAGTTCTATCTCTCCAATTTGATTCTAATTAAATTAGAATTAAATGTGTAAACTTTGTATGGCTAACAGTTGGACTTCTTTAATTTGGAATTCTTCACTCTCTCTCTCTCTCTCTCTCTCCATCCCCCCCCTCTCTCTCTCTCTCTCTCTCTCTCTCTCTCTCTCTCTCTCTCTCTCTCTCTCTCTCTCTCTCTCTCTCTCTCTCTCTCTTTCTCTCTCCCTCCCCCCCTCTCTTTCTCTCTCTCCCTCTCTCTCTTTCTCTTCCTGCCTCTCTCTCTCTCTATCTCCCTTCCTCCCTTTCTCTCTCTCCCTCCCTGCAGCTTAATCGATTATCTAGCAACTGGGAAGCGGGCTGCATTCAAGCATGCCCATATGAATTTCCCACAAGTGCGATTTAGTATTCCGCTTGCTAATTTACATTGAATTCTGCATGAGGAATATGTATTTATATATGTTTTGCTCGACTCTTTCAATTGCATAATTTGCATGCACGTGTAAAAGTAAGCACGACAGCCAGATGCAATAAAAATAGAAAAATAGAGAAAAATAAAACTAGCCCATTTTCCGCATAAATCCGATCGCATCTAATGATAATCGTGTGTAATTTAGTATAGTATCTGCAATTAATCTTAGTCAATTAGTCATTAATTAAAAACAGAACCAAGTGCAGCAAAATGCCAAAGGCGTGGAATTTTGCACGGACTTGTTCAGCGGCAGAGTCGGGTAAAAAGTTCATGAATATGACGTAGGTGTCTTAAGTTCTGTAACAGCGGCCATTAGTCACATATATATGTATATGGAGGGTTTGATTATAAATGCATTTGTGCATGAGATAATAGGGGGGAAACCTGTCACGTGCCCAGCTCTTTATAATTCATCTATCTTATACCAAATGCGGTGCTTTTTGTGTCCAGCATTTGCTTAATACGATTACTCTCCACAATTGTTCAGCGATTCGCGAAGAGATCGTGTTTTCCTCCAGTAACT
Source organism: Drosophila littoralis (assembly GCA_018903485.1). NCBI lineage: Eukaryota > Metazoa > Arthropoda > Insecta > Diptera > Drosophilidae > Drosophila > Drosophila littoralis. The sequence goes on from JAEIGF010000406.1 coordinate 91,496, forward strand.
GACCCCTGAAATAGGCGCAAAACACGTTTGATCTCGTATATCTCTCGCTCTCTCTTTCTCCCTCTCTCTCTCTCTCCCCCTCTCTCTCTCTCTATCTCTCTATCTGTGCAAAAAACCTTTTCATTTTATGCATAATTCATTGGGCTTTGCGCCTCATTGCGCCGCGTCATGTGTAAATCGCGCGACGCTCGCGCCAATATTTATATAGATATATGTATATCTATAAATTATAGATATTTGTATATTCCCCCGAACTGTGTAATTTCCCACAAACAGCGCTCCAATAATTAACTGGAAGATTTCATAGCTACTGACTCTGACTAGACATAGACATCATAGGCAATTGCAGATTAGTAGATAGCTAAATGAATAATTCTAATTGCGATAAACCACAAAATTGATGACTTTTTAATAAACGTATTGCAGCAAATCGTGAAATTCTATTTTTACGAAATTACGATATTAATGACATTATACAATTATTTGAACAGGATCATTATCAGTTCTATTTAAGAAACATAAAATGTTAATTGTTTTGGGGCTTGCCAAAAAAAAAAAAAAACATTTCAAAATGTGGTCACACTTTTAATATTGCCCGGAATACTTGAACTACTATTTTAAAGAATCAGAATTTGCATTTTGAAAATATACATGGCCAATGTTTATATTTTTATATGTATATTCAAGTTTTGAAATGCACAAATTAGGAACCTAATTAAATTTAAAAAGAATGGTCACACTTTTTGCGGTACATCCTTTGGGCACTTACCTATTTATTGTTGTTTTGGTATCACTGATATCCAGTCAGGATCAGTTTTCTATTCTTGGTATCATATTTCTTGCTATTCACCAAAGCACTTTGAACACAGTTTGGAGGCTTTCTTCGATATATCCTTTCTATCTATGTATTGTTCACTTTCCTAAGATCCTCGTCCGTTCGCAGCGAGCATAAAACGGATACTGATCGCAATACCGTTTCGCTGCTTTTCTTCACACTTCACTTAAAGTGCCAAAACTCAAGCTCTAGTAGTTTCTACACACGCACGAGCACAATGTCGCCAACTGGCAGCCTCAGAAATACATATATATATATATATATATATGATAATAACTGTATATATTGAGCAAATATTTATGTTAATAAACAGCGAATTAAAAGAACTGCGAACTGCGAAAACAGCGCGCTTATTTGCTTTTAGAATTTAGCGCTTGTTGCGAAATGAAAACCGTTTTTGAAACTGAACTCAACTCGCGGACTGAGGTCGCGCGCCAGCAAAAAACAAAAACAAAACGGGAAAAAAAAATAACAAAACAGAGCTAGCCAATCGGCAATCAACGATCGACGCCGCTTAGCGATGGGCGATTGCACGAGCGGTTAACCGATGACGCAGTCGCCGATAACAAAGCGACGGCTTCTGGTCACACGTAAGAACAAGAAGAAGAAGAAGAAGAAGAAGGAGGAGAAGAGGCAGCACGGCAAACGGGTAAGCGGGTAAGCGGGTAACGAGCGTGGAAATTTTTGTTTATTGCACGCAGCGCATGTCCCATCAATTTGCACATTTTCGCGGGAATTCGCTTAGTTACAATTAGTTTAACTAATCTACTTTATTGATTGCCTTTACCATATTAACCGGTTCGGTTCGGTTTGCCTGTTCTTCTTCTTCTTCTTTGTCATTTATTTGGGTTTCCTTTTGTTTGCGCACAAAAAAACAATCATATGATGCCTTCGATTAACATTTAATAACTAATTTACGAATTAAGCTAAACTCGTTTTTGGCCAAAAAACTGTCACGTTTATTTTGCACGAGCGCCTGACGCTCGTCTTCAAATCGTGTGCAACCAGCTCCTTAAACTTGGCAAATAACATGACATAACCACAATAGCCAAATATTGTTTATAGTCAAATAAACCAAGTAGATTTGCATCCCGAAAAATCGCAAATAAAAGACTAGAGAGCTCTTTTGGTAACAGGAAGACTAACATATTCTTTTGCATACCTGAGTTACATTTAAGAAATTTTCTTTTCTTTCTTTTCATGCTTTACTCAAATTTGTAGGTTATGTAGATCTTTAGGGGATTTTTTTTTTTGGCAAATTTCAATTTGTTTTTATTGATATCTCGCATTTTTGGTTAGCATTTAACCGTGACTTGAATCTTAGTTATTCAGAGGAACAATTAGCACAACTTTTAAATAATCTTTATTTATGTATGTTAAACTTAACATTTGTAGGTTATGTAGAAATTGTGTCGCTATAGAAATATATATTTTTTGATCTTTCATTTAATTACGTTTCTGTCATTTAAGCACAACTCCACATAGAAATTTAAGCCACATATTTAAAAATAGTATAAAAATCCATTCCTTACGTTTTATAGGTTATGTAGAGAACAATAATATCAAAAATAATATGTTTATGTTAAACCTAATTTTTTTAGGTTATGTAGAAATTGTGTCTCTATACGAAAAGTGTATAATTAAAAGAAATATATTATTTGATGCTTTATTTAATTGCTTTTACGTAATTTAAGCAACATATTTAAGGATAATTCAACAATCTCTTCTTTTATAGGTTAAATTCTTGTAGGTTATGTAGAAATTGTGGGTTAGTTAGAAATTAAAACAAATGTATAAATTTTGATGTTCTACTTAATAACGTTTAAGTAATTTAAGCATGGCTCCACCTAGAAATTGGGGCAACTTATTTAAGGATAAATCATCAATCCTTTCCGTTACGTTTTATAGGTTATGTAGAGCCAGTTCGCCCAAGAGTTTTCTTCGAAGCATTATTTCGGTTGGTTCCTTTTTAAATGAATGACATTTCTGATGTTTGCATTCGTTTTGATTACACTTCGAATACAGATACAGCTATCAAATTTATGCTAATTACTTGTGACGATTATTTTGCCAACTGGTTCGGGGCGACAATACAACAAAAGCCGTGCGTAAATAAAGGCGACAGTTGGGGCGTTGGGAATTGCGAATTGGATGGCTGGGTCTATGGGCGGGGTATGGGGTAGTTGATATCAGGCGTTTAGCCTTGTTATTGAACTCGCCTTCCAATTGATTTTCGCCTGTTGCCAGCGATGTTTTTCGCAGCTTCCAACTAAGTGAGACCTATTAAATGCGTCACAATAACAGCAAAATCAACAAGACAGGTGACAAAAAATGCGCCGAAAAAAAAGAGTTTGCTTTCATATGCATACAAATACTTTTTTATTTGCCACTGTTGCTAATTTAATTAATTTGTTTTGTGTTTATTTACATTTGAAATTTACCATATTTACGCTATTTGCATGTGCATTTCACATATCATTATGCATGTATGTCAGTCTAAATGGAATATGATTCCCGATTCGAGGAATAATAATTATGATATATCAATTATATCAATTCGAATAACTCAATTTATGTTACGCTAATTATGCCGAAGTTTTCCCATATTATCGCGCTGTAAAATCCAAATTAAACACTTTGAAAACGCTTTGGACACGCCTCTTAATAGAGGAGAATAGAGAAAATGGAGAACATGGGTTGAACCAGCGACCCGTTCGATTTGTTGAGAATGGAGAAAATAGAGAAAATGGGTTGAACCAGCGACCCGTTCGATTTGTGGAGAATGGAGAAAATAGAGAAAATGGGTTGAACCAGCGATCCGTTCAATTTGTGCAGAATAAAGAAAATGCAAAATATGGATTGAACCAGCGACCCGGTTGATTTGTGGAGCATAGTGAAAATAGAGCATATGGGTTGAACCAGCGACCCGTTCGATTTGTGGAGAGTAGAGAATATGGATTGAACCAGCGACTCGTTCGAGTTGTGGTTCCTGGTTTCGCTCTGAAGCAAATTATTCAACAATTCAATGAATATAAATGTTTTCTCAAAAATTTACGAAAATCTATGTTTAGCTTGAAAATTGTTCGTTTTACTGCTAATAATGTAAGTGTTTGAAGGTATTTTATAAAGTAAATGGTTCGGTTCTTTGGTTCGGCTCGCGCTTTAGTTCGGGTAACCGGTTCGGTTGAAAACCAGCTTTGCGGTTCGCTATAAACTGCTGATTTTGATAAATTTGTCGGTCGGCCTTGACGTGGCCTGGTCACAGCCATTGGAGCTGCCCGCCTGGGCGCCAGGATGCGGCAGTGGCAATTCTAGCATGAACATCCTTTGGGCGATCTTGTCCAGCTCCCTGTTGATCGCTGAAAGTATATTTAATGTTAGGCCAATTCGAGAACTGACAAGCGCACTAACTTTTAGTGTTCGGATTCCGCAGGAAGGTGCTCTGCCTGTAAGGATTTATTATCCTGTATGACTGCGTTGGCTTCTTTTTCGTAACTTTCCCATTGCCTTCAGGTGGGGACTTATCAGCATCCGGGCTAATGGCCATCGTTTCCTGGCTTAGGCCCCCAACCCTTTCGGATTCATCCGGTCCCGCGTTGCGTTTTTGTGCGATGGGCATCTTGCCCTGCTCAGGAATCTTGCAGCGTACCTGGGCGTACAACGTGGGCGTACAGATTAAGATAAATAAAAGAACGGACAACAGCGTTCCACTCATGTTAGATATTAAACAAGAAGTGGTGTGTTTTCCTAGTTTCAGCTAAAGCATTTGAGTGCATCGCATTCGCTTTGGTTTGATTTCATAAGTTTTAAACAAAGCATGCTTAACAAGTAGCAGACTCTCGGCGGGAGTTTCCGACTAGGGCATACCCTGAACTCTCTTCTGCCCACACAGATACTTCATATTTATATATATATACTATTCAAGAAGCTATGTTAAATTGGTTGACCCTAGCTCTTAAAACCTGATATTAGCTCAAAAAACAGCATATTGATATCGATCTTAATCGATTGCTTGGAAAGGGGAAAAGTTATCGATTATCGTGCTGCGCAAGCTCGTACAGCTGCTGAGATCCATACATACATACAGAAAGACGTACGGGCATAACTAGTTTTTAGCAGCAATTAAGTAACAACTGTCTAGTTGCTGTATTAATTCCAAAATGTTTTGCATGCTTAGCTTGTCGCCACTGCTATATTTTATTTAGATACATTTAAGAGAGTAAAATCTTCAAATTTAAGAGCAAGAGTTAAATTTTCTTGTTAAACTTGCAGGAAGTTTGAATTTGTAACAGTCAGCTGTAGCAGTCAGCTTTTTGACATGCACACGCACACAACGCCTTCAGTTATCGACAAGCCGCCACATTCTAGACATTGTTGTGGTATCATTGTGGATATTGAATACGGTCACACCTAAGTTATTCGCGTCTAATTTGCGTAAAACATTGTGCAGTTTTCTGAAATTTGTTAAATAAATTATATAGAGTGGACAAACAGAAATGCCGCCCACTATAAACAATTCGGCAGTCAATAGCGCCGCCGAGAAGCGGCCGCAACGGACAACGGAACGCAAGTAAGTATCATATATTAAATGAAGCATCATCCACGCGGAACTAACCTGCGTTTTCATGCATTAACCAGATCCGAGATAATTTGCCGCGTCAAATATGGCAATAATCTGCCGGATATACCCTTCGATCTGAAGTTTCTGCAGTATCCCTTTGATGGCAACCGTTTTGTGCAGTATAATCCCACGTCGCTCGAGCGCAATTTTAAATACGATGTGCTGACTGAACATGATTTGGGCGTCACAGTAGATCTGATTAATCGGGAGCTATACCAGGCGGATCCCATGTCACAATTGGATCCGGCCGATGAAAAACTGCTCGAGGAGGAGACGCTGACACCCACAGATTCAGTGCGCTCGCGCCAGCATTCGCGCACCGTGTCCTGGTTGCGCAAATCCGAATATATATCCACGGAGCAGACACGCTTCCAGCCGCAGAATCTGGAGAATATCGAAGCCAAGGTGGGCTACAATGTTAAGAAGTCGTTGCGCGAGGAGACGCTCTATCTGGATCGCGATGCACAAATCAAGGCCATCGAAAAGACGTTCAGCGACACCAAGAACGATATTACCAAGCACTACTCCAAGCCAAATGTGGTTCCCGTCGAGGTGTTGCCCATATTCCCCGACTTCACCAATTGGAAATATCCGTGTGCGCAGGTCATTTTCGATAGCGATCCGGCGCCACAGGGCAAAAATGTGCCCGCACAGCTGGAGGAGATGTCGCAGGCCATGATTCGTGGTGTGATGGACGAGAGTGGTGAACAGTTTGTTGCCTACTTTTTGCCCACAGAGCCAACGCTGGAGAAGCGTCGCATCGATTTTGTGGCCGGCGAACTCTACAAAGACGATGAGGAGTATGAATATAAAATTGCACGCGAATACAATTGGAATGTCAAGACAAAAGCATCCAAGGGCTACGAGGAGAACTACTTCTTTGTCATGCGGCAAGATGGCATATACTACAACGAGCTGGAGACCCGTGTGCGGCTCAACAAGAGACGCGTCAAGGTCGGGCAGCAGCCCAACAACACGAAATTGGTGCGTATCGAACAAATATTTCTCGCAATTATTAGCTAATCCTATGGAACTTGTGCCCTGCAGGTGGTTAAGCATCGACCGCTGGACGCCATGGAGCATCGCATGCAACGCTATCGTGAACGCCAGCTGGAGGTGCCCGGCGAAGAGGAGGAGGAGGAGGAAGATGATGAAATGGAAGCAGTTGCTCAGCAGACACAGCCAGCAGCTGAGCAGGAACCGCAAGCAACAGCGGACAATTCAGACAACTCAAAGACACCACTCGATGTTAATGTTGCCGCTGCTGGAGCTGCTGCTGCTGCTGCTGTTGTGTCCACACCTACACCGGATGCACAGCAGCAACGTGAGCGACAATCACGGTCAAGAACCCACTCCGGAGGCACACGTTCACGCACGCGCAGCCGCAGCGTTGGCAGTGGCAGTGCAGCCAGCGGTTCGCGCAGTCGCAGCCGTTCCAGCTCAGCCAGCGGCTCGGGCTCACGTGCCAGCAGCCGTTCCAAGTCGGGCACGCGCTCGCCGAGCGGCTCACGTTCACGATCCCAGACGCCAGCCGGCTCCCACAAGTCGCGCAGTCACACGCCCTCCAAATCTAAATCGAAATCTATATCAAAGTCACGCAGTCGCAGCCGCAGTGCATCCGGCTCGCGTTCTGGCTCCGGCTCACGCTCGCCCAGCCGTTCGCGAAGCGGCACGCCCAGCGGTTCTGGCTCTAGCTCTGGCAGCGGCACCGAGGAGGAGTAAAACGTAACACAAATAGAAACTTTTGCAGCCTGTAATATTAAGAGCAATACACAACAAAATTGTACACAAAAGACAAAACAGAGAATTGGAACTTCCTCAACTACGTGGCGTCCATTAGGAAATGGCGAAAGAGCTCACCATCCGAGCTGTTGGGCTGTTCCGCCTGCTGCGGCGAATAGAGTCGCAAATTCTGCAGCTGCTGCAGCGGCGAGCTGCTGCCATCAAAGTGCACGCTGCTGTTCATGATCACCGGCTGTGGCTGCTGTGGCGGCTCCACGCTGCAAATGCCCAGCTTCTGGCAGCTCTCGACCACAATGTCATCAATGCTTTGCGAGAGCAACGCCTCCTGATCCCCGCCATTCATCTGAATGGCCGCATTAATAGCCACATGCTCTGTCTGCACATGGCCCAATGTCACATTGGAGGACTCCAGCAGCGCCTTGATCAGTTGCTCTGGTGTCTGTGGCTCGTCCTCCGTATTGGCAGCGCATTTATGTGTGCGCAACGAGACCTTGTAGCGAAATGTCTTCTGGCAGTGCTCGCATTTGTAGGGCATGACTCCAGTATGAATGCGTGTGTGTACCAGAAAGGAGACGCGTTGTCGGAAACATTTACCTGTGCGTGTAGAGACATTTTTGGGTGAGCTAGAGAATTTGTTAATTATCAGATACCCTACAAGTAATTCCTAATTTAACCCGACTTTTGGGCCCGTTCTCAATTGTTAATTACAAAAATTGCCAGGCACTTTATCTGCATTGTAAGTTTTTGCTACTGGGCAGTAATTCCTAATTTAACCCGACTTTTGGGCCCGTTCTCAATTGTTAATTGCAAAAGTTGCCAGGCACTTTATCTGCATTGTAATTGCGCACTAAAAACCATTTTAATCAACATGCCGAATAATCAGCATATAGTCTCATGGCAGCTGCCATGAACTTTGCAATGAACCTGAGAAAACAGGCATATCTGCAAATTCCGTGCGTCTGTTTTCTTGCCTTGATAAAAATATCGGACAACCAGATTAAATAAGTTAAAATTAAGCCCTTTACCCAAACAAATGGGTACGTATCAGTTACAAGGGGACACTTCCAATATATATATATATATATACTCTATACATATAGCAAGTATATACATTGATTCTATCTGGATAGGAAGAGGTGTTTCCTTTGCCAGCTAGTTTGTCCTGACCTGGGCTAATGGTGGTCAAACTTTGTTGACTGAGCGTCGGACTACCGAGTGGAAAGTCGCTGGCTCAAATTGTAATATAGAGTATATAGCAAGTATATACAATAAGTCTATCTGCATAGGAAGAGACGTTTTCTTTCTATGTAAGTCAGAATTTGTAAGTTTTTTTCACTGAGCGTCGGACTAACGAGCGGAAAGTCGTCGGTTCAAATTGAGCAGCTATTTTTATTATTTGTTGATTAATTTCTTCTAATACGTACCGCAAACCTCACACTTGAAGGGCTTCTCGCCGCTGTGGATGCGCTGGTGATTGTGCAGGGTGGACAGCTCCTTGAAGGCGCGTCCGCAGATGCTGCAGCCGTGCGGCTTCACCTCGCTGTGGTAGAGTAAATGCTTGTGATAGGACTGCTGGAAGGTGAAGGTGCGTGCGCAGTACTGGCACGTGTACGGCATTTCGCCCGTGTGCAGCCGCTTGTGCTTCTTCAGGAAATACTTGGTGGTGAACATTTTGGTGCACACATCACACTCCCAGTTCTTGGGCGTGCTGCCGTACTCCGAGCCGGGCGCCGCATCCGTTGCAGCTCCCGGCAGCTCCTGCTTGAGCATGCAAATGGCCCCGCTCAATGCGTACGGTTGGCTGTTGGTGCATCCAGTGGAGGAGGCGCCGCTGCTGGCGGATGCCTCCTTGTGCCGGATGCGATCGCAAATGCTGATTTTGGGCGTGGCACTGAGGCTGTTGCTCGCATTGTTTTGGCTGCCGTTGCAGCTGTTCCCGTTGCCATTGGTGCTGCCGCTGCTGCTTCCGAGCGTTGCTCCCACCGTGTGCAGGACCTTGAGATGTACACGCAGCGAGCCCTTCATGCGGAACGTCTTGGAGCAGAGATGACACTTGTAGGGCTCCTGCTTTGGCTGCTGCGGCTGCTGCTCCGTCAGCTCCGCGTTCTCGTGCACCAACCGGATGTGCATGTCGCGCAGCTCTTCGTTGCGAAAATTGAACTCGCAGATGTCGCATCTCGCTGGCGGCGTCGCGGGCGCAGGCGGTGGCGGCGGCGGCACAACTGGTGGCGGCTGCTCCAAGGGCTTGGCACGCGACTTCTTGCCACGTCGCTTGGGCACAGCGGCAACAGTCGAAGACGTTGGCGGCGGCGGCGGCGAACTGGCTGCAGCGGGGCAAGGCTTGATTGGGGGCAGTAGGGGAAGCGCAGCAGCAGGCTCTGCAGCTGGCGGAGCTGCTGCACTTGCAACGGGCTGCTGCATCAGGCTGGTGTGGCTGAACAGATGTATGGTCAGCTTGTCCAAGCCGAGGAACAGCTCCTTGCAGTGCGGAAAGGGGCAGGCCAAAGGTCCATTCGCCGCCTTGATCAGACGCTGCTGCAGTGCATCGATGCTATTGAAACTGGGCACCGCGCACAGCGGACACAGCACGGACATGGAGCACATTTTACAGGGTAAAAACTACTGCGAGGAACTTTCCAATGCGCGAAGAATCCTCAAGCATTGCTGACCGACAAAAACTTGAAAAGATTGTTGTTCTTTTTTTTTTTTTTTTTTTTCCTATTCAGATATTTTCTAAAAATACTTGCAACGAAAATATTGAAAAATTTTGTCTGCCGACCGCGACGACGTTCGTCTGGGCGATATCGAAAATAATGAAAATTATTGCGCTCACCAGGCCGGCGAGAATTTTAAGAAAAATCGGAATTTCGAAAAAGTACGAACTGTGCCGAAAACTAGCCCGTAGACAGCTGTCCGCTGCTGCTTCTTCTTCATCTTCCTCTCACTTTTTTTTTTTTTGGGGGCACCAAAACCCGCCGCCCAGCTAGTGGGCGTATTTGGTATAGCAGATCGCTTGGCTCTTTGTTTTGATCTTGCCATGTAAATGGATCGGCATGGGGCAGCTGCTGGGCCCAAAAATGTGACATATTCTACAGATATATTTCGAAATAAATGGGCTACCAGCTAAAAGCTTTAAAGGGTATTCTTGGTAAGCAATTCTCATATGATTTTTAAGATGTTATCCCCAATAATTAAGAAAATGGTTGAAGATTCTAAGAGACAGCCAAAGATCTTGCCATCTATATGCAACATATCAAATATTATCCGATTTCAGGGATTTGGTTTTCATTCTTCTAAAGCAAAATACCTTTATACTTTCCCATATAAAATATACATTTAACACTTTTTCACCCCGAAATTGGTTAAAAAAGAATTCCTACATTTTTTAAAAAGGATTTTTATATATTTTCGTGTATTAAATATACATTTAACCATTTCTCGCCTATTTTTCACTCTTCAAGATGAAATTTCGGACATATTTCACAGAAAATTTTACAAATAAATGTTTGAAAATTGTAAGAAACAGGGATTTGGGTTTGCCCGCAATTGGTTAAAAAAAAAAAGAATTCCTACATACATTTTTGATATACTTTCCCAATTTTCGAAGCTCCTCATTTACTTTTCATTTACCCGTTTCTCACCCATTTTTCACTGTTGCGGATGGAATTTCGGACGTATTGTATGGATTTGGTTTGTCCCGAAATTGGTTTAAAAAAAATTTATTCCTTCATACTTTTAAAAGGATTTTGATATACTATCGTATATTTCGAAAGTATGAATTTTAATTTAACTGTTTCTCACCCATTTTTCACTCTTGCGGATGGAATGTCGAACCAGACGGGAAAGCTTCTCAAAAAAAATGCCAGAAAGTAATATTCCATTTGCTGCTCGCTTAACATTTAATGATCGAATTAGTTGGCTTAATCTAGTTGATATGTAGCATATTAATCGGTATGTGATGTGGACGGTCAGGCTGCATAAGGAAGGGTTTCATAAGGAAGGGTATCTAGCGGCTGGTCTGTGCACACAGCTCAGTCTGTCAAGGGTATGCGCTGGCTGTGCACTCTCCAATGCTATTTATAATCAAGTATACCTACATACTATATACATATATAAATATGTCTGTGTATATATATATTGTGGATATCTGCTGCTCTCTTGTTTCTTGTTGATATTTGGTCAGCGCTTTGTGTTGTGCGCTATTTTTATGGTTCTTGTTGTTTTCTTTCTTTCTTGCTGCGCGATTTATTCGTGTTTCTGTTTGGTTGTCCGATTTGTAAACAGTTCATTGGCCAAGCACGTGAGAGGGCCGCGCAGACAGCTTAATTGATGAGGCAAATACTAAGAAGGAAAACTTGGGGAAAACTATTTCTTCTTCGCGGGCGGAAAGTCCAGGGAGACGACGCTAATGCGCGCCGAGCTGGCCTCCTCCTTGCCCAGGCTCATCTCCGAGGTGGAGGAGCGTGCGCTGTAACCTATATTTGGGAGGTACAGTAAAGTCTCTTAATAGTGTACCATAATATAAAGCTCTCATTCTCTCCACCCACCTTTGACTGAGTAGCAATCCAGCGAGGAGTACGAGGTTGTCCTGGAGGACACGCAGCTGCGCGTGGGCTTCAAATGCTGCGGCAGCTTCAGTCCTTTGCTCAGCATATAGTTGATTATCTGAGCTCCGTCCACGTCGCTGTTGGCCATATCTGACAATAGGTTTAGGGCCTTTCGGTTGCGATTCTCCAGCTCCTGCAGATTGAGATCGCGCTCGAACAGCGTGAGGAATTCGGTGCTAATGGACTTCTGTTTGATCTCCTTCATTAGCAAATTAATCTCGCGATTGGCTCGTTCGATTTTCGATTTTTGGTCCTGCAGCTCTTTGTTAAGTCTGTCCAGAGCGTCCGCATCTTCTGAGCACTTCTGCTTCTCCATTTCGATTTGCTTGATCAGCTCCTCCAGCGAACGTTTCTGATCCTCGATCTTGTTGTCGTACGTCTCCGCCTTGCAGCGCAACACCTTCAACTTATCCAGTTCTTTGCAGTAGATCTCCTGCTGTTTCTTTAGCTCCTCCTCGGCACGCTGTTCATCTGGGGGAACAAAAAATCTTTGAACTGCAAAAGCTGGGCAACTACATTTTCTCTAGCTAACCTTTGGGGTGTAAAGCCCGAGTTAGCTTTCTTCATGAAACTTTGCAGGATTCCCGCTTTCTATTGCATGCAGTATATCAGTCGGAACGGGCAGGATCGGACGACTATATAGCATAGCTGCCATAGAAATCGGTCGAAAAGTAGGTTTTGTTTGAAAAACTTTTTTGTTTACTCAGATATCTTGAACAAACTCGGCATTTATAAGTTTTACTATGCGAAATCCTAACAACATCGGACCACAATATCTTATAGCTGCCATAGGAACGATCGGTCGAAAATGAGGTTCTTGTATGAAGAACTTTTTGTTTACAAGATATCTTAACCATACACTCGGCATTAACTATTTTCCCTGTGCTTCTTAGATGTGGGCAAAGTATTATGAAAAGGTTAGGTCTGCAGGGGCATGCCGAAGATAACCCTTCTTTTTTTTGTTCATCGAAAACGGAAGATCTGATATGGAATATGATATGGAATGGCAAATACTTTGACCGGGCAAAGCCGAAGCATACTTATTGGAATACTCACCCTTGGAGTTGTCCTCGTAGCTTTTTAGGTTCTTGCGGAAGTTGTCGTTGGATTTATCAAACTGACGCAGTGTATTCTCCAGTGCGATGACCTCCTTCTCGGCCTTGAGCACCTTCTTGTTGAGCGTATCACCTTCGTCGGCTAGCAGCTGTCGCTCCTGGGCATTCTCCACCTTCAGCTGGGTGGCTGTGATCCCGGTGCCGTCCTCGTTGACGCCCAGCAGGGCGGAGGTCAGCTCGAAGCGGGCGCGCATTGCGGCAATATGTTTCTTGCGCTCGCCGAGATCGGCGCGCAGGGTGCTCAGCTCCTCGTTGAGATGCTTGCGCTTGAGCAGCAGGACATCCTGCTGGCTTTTCAGCTCGACAAAGCGATCCTTGATGATGCGCTGGAACGCCAGGCGATGCTGATTCAGACTGTAGGTGCCCTTTTCGCAATTGTCGATCACATTCTGGAGATCACAACAGCGCATCTTGAGCAGACTCAGCTCCACGACAAACTCGGAGTTGTCGTAGCGATTCAAGCGCAGCCGCTTGATGGTGCCCTCGCAGTAGACCTGCGCCTCCTTGATCTTGAACTTGACCAGCTCCAGATCCTTGCCATCGTTATTGTAGACAATCACCAGAGCGTTCATGCTATAGTTGAGCTTCTTGTTCTGCGCCTCCGTCGAGCTCAGGCGACGATTCAGCTTGGCTAGATAATGTTCCAACTCGGCGAGCACCAGCTGATTGCGCTCCTCCGTCTCGGGATCCGCGTTCTTGCCACGCAAATCGGCCAGACGACGCTCGCACTGCAGATACTTGAAGGACATTTCGTAGTATATTTCCGTCTGGCGTTTCATCTCCTGCCCCACCTGCCGCTGGTTGCGATTGACGGCCAACAGGGTGGAATGCAGCGCCGCACACTGCACTGAGAAGGTCTTCTGCTCATCCTTGAGTTCGTTGATCTGGCGCTGGGCGCGATAAAGCAGCTCATTGCAGCGCTGCTGCTCCTTGTTAAGCACATTGAGCGCATTCTGTTCGCCCTCCATCATCTCGTCCAGTATTTGGAGGCGCTGATTGGCATCGGTGTGCTTGTCCTCGATCGACTTGAGGCGATCGTCAACCTGCTTTAGCGTCTGGGCAAAGTTCTCAATCTCCGCGTTCTTGTCGTCGCGTTGCTTGAGCAGCTTCCGATTCTCCAGACGTTGCGAATGCACCATGTTGGACAGATTCTCCAGCTCGTGACGCAGGGCCAGAATCTCGCGCTCCTTGAGCAGCGAGGCATCTATCAGGCGCTGTATTTCATTTTTCGCCTCCGAGGTCTCCGTATTCAGCATTTCGATGCCCTGCTCCACCATTCGATTGTTCTCCAAAACGTCGTTTAGCTGCTCGTTCGCATTGCGATAGCCGGTGGCCATGGCCTCCGCCTCCTCCATGAGCTGGGCGCACTCCGTCTCGCTGTTCTGTATTTCCAATTCACGCTGTGTCATTTGATTGACCGCCTGCTTCCAGGTCTCCACCATCTGGCGGCGCTCCAGATGCGCCTCCCTATACAGGCAGGCGGTGCGCTCCAGATTCTTCTCCAGCGTGTTCTGCTCATCGTAGAGTTGGACGACCAGCTTGCGCCGCTTATCGATGTCCGCCTGCAGCAGCTGGCGGCGCGTGTTTAGCTCCCGTGCCCGCTGCTGATCATCCTGGTAGTATCGATCGATCAGCTGGTAGCCCTTGTTGCCATCCTCCATGGCCTCGGCCCAGTCGACCAGGCTCGATTTGGCCGTCTTGATGCGCTTCGTGAGATCATCAATTTCGCGCTTGTTCTTCGTGATTTTACCTGCAATTCAATTTACAATTATGCAATTTAGAAACCGAGCTAAGCAGCAAGAGCGAGTGGATCAGCCGAGTCACCGGGATGAACCATAGGTTGACCAACTACTGGGGGCAAGGTCATGCGGAAATGGAGCCAGTTAACCTATATGTGCAGTCAAAGACACTCTGTGGGATCGGACCATGTCTTAACATAACATTTGTCTAGAGACTTGAGGCATAATAGGGAGGTAGACAGAAACCAAGGATTACTAGGTAGCCATAATAGGAGAACAGAAACCTCCTTGGATCCTTCTCATGATTGGGCTATCCTACGGAGACATGCAAGCATCTAGACAAGCACATCATTGACTCTGCCTCAAGCTCGGCGAGACGCTAGAGTACATTCTACAGAGGGGTGAGATTCGCTAACTTAAAGGGTTACAGACTCGGATACGGAATAAAGGATCCTAGACCAGGGTTAGTCAGGAAAATTGAACGGAGGCACAATAGACCCGATATCGATCGCATTACAAGGCACTTCAAATGACAATAATGAGTATCAGCCCTTGATCGACTCACGTAGTGTGTGCTCCGCGTATTCCGTGTACTCGGCCAGTTCCTTTTGATTTTTGCGCACATCCTCCTTCAGCTTGTTGCGCTCCAATATGACCAGCTGCGTGCGATGTGCCTCCTTCAGCACATCGTTCTTCACCGAGTTGAAGAAGGTCTGTGGTCGAGATTAGCTTTGGATTAATGTACAACCCCCAACTCCAGCCTCTCCTCCCTGTCTCACTCACAATATTTTGCTGGAGCGTGGCCTCAATATTCCGCTTGTGCCGCTCGATCGCCTTGTCGCGCTCATCCAGGGCCACGATTCGCTGCTGCAGATTGAATTTCTCAGCGCGCATGCCGACCATCTGCTGGAGTATGGCCAGATTCTCAGCATTGGCCATGGGTATGTCGGCCTCCACGGTCCAGCCCATGGAGCGCATCGCCTCCAGCTTGAACTCGTCGAGCGAGCTGCTCTTCATGTCGTCCGTTTTATTCACATCGCCGTTGCCCATTCTGGTATATCAAGTATATCAAGCTGGATATACAGTATATATATTTGTACTACATCCAGCTCTGATTTTATAGGTTTGAAGTTCACATTCGACAAACAAAACTACCTGATTCCCTATGGCAACCGGCTTGTTCAGTTTCTCTGCTGTCCCAAGCAACGCCCGTTGTTTATGCTCGCCAAGGGCCATTTTCCAAGCCCAGGGAGGGTCGCTTTGACTATAAAAGGAAATTAAAGCAATCCAGTTGCGTGCACACCGCTAGCAGATACCCTGTAAACTACTTCTATTCATGGAAAAACGAGTAATCATTCTTAAATAACTTATATATATAAATATATATGCTTAAAGATTCAATACAAATCAAGCTTTTAAAGTTCTTTTATCTTACATATATGTATGACAAAAGGTACAGCAAACGAGTGATCGCTGGTTCAAACCCAGCAAAGATTTTCAAATTATATTTTTAAGCTGTTTGTTATGAACTATCTTCTTTATTATCGGATCGAATGGATTGTTTGTTATATATTAAAGTCCTCGGCAAACTTGCATAGACCAGGATAGTTGACATTCATGCCCGTTTGGCAGCCTGCGCCCACCGGGCCACTCACGTAGACCGGCTGGCCAGCGACATTGTCCACGGCATAGTTGCAGGCGAGTAGGAGCTGGTTGAGGCCGTTCCTGAAGAAGCGGGCCGCAGCACAGCCCAAGGCGATATTCCGCTGCTGCGCCATCAGGGCGAAGCGTTCAATGGAACTGTGGAAGAGTGGAGAGCGGGTTTAGCTGAAGCAGTTTCTACTGGGGCTGACTGCATCTGGTACTCACTCGCCGCTCCAGTTGCTCGGATAACTGTCGATGACTGCCATGTCGGCATTGTCCCGCTCCTGCCACCAGTTGGTGACGGCCTGTGTCAGCAGATACTGATCCGTTCGAGAGCCCGCCTCACCCTCGTAGCCGAAGAGCGCTATATTTTGGCCGCTGTTGCGGAATCGATCCGTATTGTGGCAGGCGTCCCGCTGGCGCACACACTGCTTCACATTCAGCTCCGCCAAGCTGGCCAGCTCTTCGTTCCAGCGCATGAGCGCCATTCTCCGCGCCGAGCTATAGCCAGGCAGTTCGCCCAGGGCCAGGCGATTGCGTCGGGCATTGTGGGCCGCCACCAAGAATTCGCGCAGCTCCTGGCTCATGTCGATGATGTAGGGCGCGGGACTGGTTGGGCAGCTTGCAGACCAGGCCTGAAAAAAGACAACAAGCTGTTAGGTCTTCGTTGGCTCCCAATACCTGCCCGGTGGCTGCACTTACTCCACTGTTCTGGCAGGCGATGTGCGTGCTGCCGCCGCTGCACAGACCCTGCTGGCAGTAGTTGGTCTGGCCGAGGGCCAAGGTCAACGTCAGGCTGAGCACAAACAGTCGCAACATGTCGCAAAGAAATAACTTATCCAAGATCCAAGGTCTAGGGCTTATATAGTCCCAACACATATTTGAGTTCAACAAAAACTTATTGAACTTTGATAGTCAAACTGTAATTAGATAAAGCGTGGGAACAGCTGTGTTTGTTTGCCGGGATATTCCACACATCTGTAACATATCCAAGTTAGAGTAAACATTATTGTATTTACTTAAATTCTATCCAGAATTTTATCATCTCAGATCTTACATATACGTAGATCCTAAAGCATGTCATTGGGTACCTTGAAATGGCGCATTTTGTGTTTATGTTACCTACGTTTGACCGAAATCGATAGATATCGATTTTCAGATTCGGGCAAGCGAACAGCTATAAAAACTATGGCCAGCAAACTTAATATGCAACAGATACATTTGATTTTGTATTATCAGCAATTCCCGTCG
This sequence comes from Drosophila littoralis, assembly GCA_018903485.1. Taxonomy (NCBI): domain Eukaryota; kingdom Metazoa; phylum Arthropoda; class Insecta; order Diptera; family Drosophilidae; genus Drosophila; species Drosophila littoralis. The sequence continues at coordinate 109,051 of JAEIGF010000406.1, forward strand.
TCTCGCTTAAAATCGATAAATATCGATTGACAGTTGCGGTTTCATAGGCATAAAAAATGGAAATAAGACTCTTTCCAAGCGCAAATAAAATATATTATGTATTATTCACAATTGCCAGCCTCTGGCTCAAGATCGATAAATATCGATTTCAGAATCCGTTTGATCGATTCATTTTATCGATACTTACACCAATATCGATATACAACTCCGATCTTATGCGCACATCTCAGATTTTGTAGCTAGGTTGCAACCAATTAAGCTGTGCTACAGGGTATCCTTCAGTCGGGCAGCTGATATATAAACATTATTGTTACTAGCTAAGATCTTACATAGAGTCCCAAAAGAATATTAATTTTTTGCTTGTTGTTTTTTTTTGAGGGCCCATCCGGCACTTGTTTAAACAATTTTATCAAGTAAATAATAGGAAGAGAAATCTATAAACATTTTAATTGTAATATGTTTTCGGGGTATTTTCTTCTTGTTTTATATGTTTGCTTTTGTTAACTTTTGTATATTTATTATATTTGTAAATCATTTAAATGTGCCACATTTATCGACTTTTCTGAAGATTTCCCTTTCTTCACTTTCTTTGCGGTTGGAGCCCCGCAAGCTAGACCAGGGACCGCAAGGCTTATAAGAGCGCGGAAATATGGCACTTTGAAACGACATAGCTCCGCCGTGAAAAATCAAAATAAAAAAAATGTATAAAGGACATCAAAATCGTCCTTGTAGTTTCCGAAATATGGACGTTTTTATAAACAGGATATTCTTTTTATGGCCACATGCCATATCCTTTCGGGTTTCGGAAAGATACTACAAGGACGATTGTGATGTCCTTTGGACAGTTGATAGGGCTGATCCGTAAAAGATGTTTGACACAGTTCTTGTCAGGATCCGCAAGGATATGGCCACGTAAAAGCCTAATTTGTGTACAGACAAATGTCCCTATAACTTGGTTCCTAGTAGGATTTTCGATCCTTGCACATTCTAGATCGGCAGAACTAGGACAATCTGTTGCCCAAAGGACCTCATGATTGACCTTGAAATGGCCAAGTTCTGAACGATTTTGTAATTAATATCCTTTTTAGAAAAATAAACATTACACGAGTTTTGTCCTTAGATAAAGTGAAAGGATATGGCCGTTGACATATAAATTTGAGTAAAAAGCAAAGAAACTATAAAATCGATAAGCATTCTGTCTTATATTTTGTTTTTATTTCACGTTTTATTTGCTTGCTTTTGTTGATTTCATTGTTAAAGAGCAATTGTTGTTGTTGCGGTAACTATTTTGTAATGTTTATAAGATAATTTAATGCTAGCTTTTTGTTTTTATAACTTGACGCGGTAATCCTTAATATTTGTATAATTATTATAATTGTAAATCAATATTATCATTATTATTATGATCAGTACTGCAAAAGTTGATAAATCGCTTAATATGCTCAATTATATATATGTATATGTGTGTGTGCATATCGACTATATATTGTGATATATATATTTCTATATATATGTCGATTTTGTAATTCGATTGATTTATGTTGTTTAAACAAACTCAAGAATCGTATATGCGTGTGTGCTTTTAAATACAATACAATTACAATTAAAGTTATTCAATATATATTTGATTTATTTATACGTATGTTTATATAGATATCGTTTATATAATGTGAACTCTAAACGCTAGCGAACTCCCAGTTCTTTCCGGGCTTTCCTTTCCTTTGCTTTCCTTTCCAATTGCTGCTCGTTTTGCCCTTTCTCTCTATTCGGCTCTGTTACCTATTTCATTCAAGTTGACACAGCTTGCAGATGAAAATTGCTTAAGCGCGGCTTGTTAGATACATAATTGGTATGTTCTTTTAATTTAATAATTATAATTATGCATATTTCTATATATATTATATATAAGTGTATTATTCATAAATTTAAATTTCAAGGGTGGGCGTTCTTTATTATTATTTATACGTTTATTTTGCTTTGAATTCATTTCGTTTCTACATATGTATATATATAAGTTTTGAGGGGAAATCAAACTAAATTGCCGCATTATCAGATTGCCACAGTGATATATAGCATATGGCGTATATATATGTGTATGTGTTTAGCATAAATAAGCGTTTCCATTTGAATGCTTATAGAGAATATACACATAAAATAAAAACATTCGAAGCGCCCGAAACATAACAAAAACTTAATAGCATTATATTTGGATTGATTAATTCAGAAATTTGAACAAAATCGAAATCCAATTATTTTCAAACTAAACCAATTTAGATGGAAAACGAAACGAAAAATCGAGTTTCCATTTTTCATATTTTTTTTTTTTTTTTTTTTTTGTGAACAACAATTTGTTTCGTTTTCTTGCAATTTATGCGCTTTACTAATTAATTTATTTAATAGCATTTTAATTGTTGGCCTTTTTGTTTAGTCTGTTTTAGTGGGTGTGTATGTGTGTGTGTGTGTGTGCGTGTGTGAATGCAACCACTTGTGCAGAGAGGGGGCAAGTGTGTGTGTGTGTGTGTGTGTGTGTGTGTGTGTGTGTGGGTGTGCGGGTGGGGTGGATTGTGGGTGGTTTTAACAACAGGCTGCACACACGCAAAAGTGAGCCAGTGTCTCCTTTTTTTGTTAGATTTTCTTTGTTTTTTGCAAATTTGAGAATATTACAAAATATATATAATATATATATGATATATCGAAATTTGGCCAATTGTACAGTGGTGTGTGTTTGTGTGCGTGTGTGTGTGTGTGTGTAAAAGAGAAAGAGAGAAATTGCAGAAGTGCGCAAACATTTGAAGGTCGTTTCTGTTGTTTGGGTCCGGTTGCTGCAGTGTTTTTCACAGAAAGATACTATCATCAGATACTACAGATAGATAGTACTATATATATATATATAGTGTGTGTGTTTGTGTGTGTGTGTGTAACGTTTCGTTTAGTTAATATTTGCTTTTGTTGTTGTTGTTGTGGTTTTTAAGACAGATGGAAGGACATGCTGCCCTCGTTGGCAGCCACTTTCAGCTTCTGTCGCATCACATCACGACTGGAGTAGTCCGGCAACTTGAGATAGTTGACACAGGTCATCACAGATGGTAGATAATCATTGGGATTCTGGTTCCCATCCAGGGTCTTGCGCACAATGGTCAGCGGCGGGGTCAGCGACTTGAAGCCGCCGGTTGGCAAACGAGGCGAACCTGTCACAAACTGTAGGAACGCTCGCTGCTCATCACGATTGTAGGAGACGAGAATCTCGTAGAGAAATTGTATGGCTTGCGATTCCTGATGGAAGCCATGATCGGTGCGGCAGCTGTCCTGCAGCATCTTGAGATCCCAGCGCTGATGCTGTTCGCTGCCGGAGCCGCAAAACACGCACTCCAGCTCCTCCGGATAAAACATGCGCAGCCGTTGTATCGGAAAAATCGAGTCAAAGCCTGCAACAACATGACATGCGAATATAGCAAAGGGCATTTGGAATTGGGATTGGGATTTAATGCATACCCTCGCGCAGCGCCTCGAACTGCTTCTGGACGCCCTCGACGAGGAACCAGTAGGTGACCAGCGAGATGTACTGATGCAAGTTGTGCACGGTTACGGGCGTATCGCGTCCGCCGCGACACAGCTCAATATTGGCATGTCCGGGCAATACAAAGTCCAGGCCCAAGTCGGCAATGGGGCAGCCATCCAAATCCAGTTGCTCCATCTGCACAGGAAGCAATATATTTCTGTTTCTGTTGCTAGAGAATTGAGGGATGCTCACCTTTTCCTTTTTCTCCATGGCATCCAGATTGGCATCCGTTTGGATATCCTCGCGCTGGCGCACCACATCCTGCAGACGCACCAGCGTGTTCTGCACCTCGGGCGCCACGCGCATCAAATCGGACAGTCCAATTGATAGCTCCTCGCTGACCAGCCAGCGATAGAAGGGCAGAGAGAATGGCAAATCCAGCTGCGGAAGCGGGCCGAGAACGAAGCAAAGTATATTTTATTAGATTTATATATAAATAGGGATTCGAATTCCGGTAGAGCCGAGCAATAGAATAGATATATGTCCGGTTGACTTACCATGCGACTGTCCATTACCGCCTTGGCCATAAACTTGCCCAGGAACTTGAACTTGGACTTGGCCTTGGTCATTTGTGGCAGCTTGGAGGATTTGCCCAGCGGCAATGGGAAGAGGCCGTGCGCCGTGTGCACATAGCTGATGGTGGATGCAGTCTGTATTGTTGTTGTTGTTGCTGTAACCGTTCCAGCTGCTGTTGTTGTTGTTGTCGTCGTCGTCTGCTGCTCGAGCACTTGGGGGGAATTGTTGGCGCCACCCTCAGTGGCGGCCATATCACTAAACTGCTGTGCGATGATCATGTTTAAAGCGTTATCATTCGAGCTGGAGGAGCTGTGCTCCGCCAGCAACTGTTGCTGCTGCTGCTGCTGGCGCAGCGCATTGCTGCGACTGCTGCTGCGGGTCAGATGTGCGTTCGTCGTGGTTTGCGAGGCGCTGTTGTTGGTGGTGTTCGTGGTGTTGGTGCTGCTGACCACGGTGGTCAGCACAGCCGTCTCGCTGTTGGGCTCCAGTGTGTCCTCGATGTGCAGCACGGCGCTGCTGGACTTGACCACATCCGCTATGTTGGATGAGTTATGGCGATAGCTGTCGCTGCCATTCCACAGGCCCAGATCGGTGCGCTGCAGCTCGGCAGAAACCAGAGCATAGAACTCCAGCGTGGGTCCCAGGCCAGTGCCCACCTAAGACAGTGAGTGAGAGAGGGAGAGAAACAGTTAATATAGGCGCTCCTATGAACCAGCTGCATCCACCGCCATCAACTCACCTCATTCTCGTATTGGATCTCCAGCAGCGCCTTGGAGTTACCAAAGTCCTGGAGTATGTGCTCGGCCTGCTTGAGTAGCTCGGCGCGTGAAATGGCCCGTTTGCGTCTGTCCAGACGCGGCGCCACACGCTCTGACGACTCCGCCGAGTTCAGATCCGGCGTGGTGTCCAACAGGCGTTGCAGTGCACGATCCCGATCAAAGCTGGTGGCATAGAACAGTAAATGGCGCGTCTCGAAGGGGAAGAGGAACGGGCAGGCCATGCCAATCTGTGGCAGCCATTGGGGCAGATTGCCCGTCATTATGACCAACGGATCCTGCAGCTGACGATTCGCCTTGGCCGTGATCTTCGGATGCACAAACTCCGCATTGGCAATGATATTCTGACGCACAACACAGCCATAGAGATGCTCCCAGTGGCGATTCAGTGCATAGATAACGCGCAGCATGCACAGCGCATCCAGAGAGGCGTCCTGCACGGTGACCACATCTCCGGGCAGGCTGCTGCACAGGAATGGCTTCAGCGGCGACAGCATCGGCGGCGCAATACCCTCGTGCCACAGTTCCGTCTTCTTGCGCATAAATTTGCTGCTCGACTTGTGCGACTTCTTGCCGCCTCCGGCGGTAGCGGCGGCGGCGGCAGCAGTTCCGCTCGAGCCGGCCGCCGAATGGGATGAGTTGGTGTTGGCGGCGCTGGACGTGCCGCTGCTGTTGCTGTGGGCCAGCTGCTTGTGGGCCTGACTGCCGCTGCTGCTGCTGCAGGAGCTGTTGGCACCAGAGCCGGCCGCGGCGAGCAGCTCCTCCTCGACGGGACGATAGTAGATGGTGTGCTGCTGCACCCAAATGCTGCTGTTGCCTGCGGATTTGGATGAGTATCAGCAATTGTTGCCATCCTTTACTATTTCACACTTACCCAGCAGCATCTCGGACTCGTTGTCCGTCTCGTGCTGCTCGTTGACCAGCGGCGAGAACTGTTTGACCGCCTGGTAGACGGTCATGTTGTAGGGCAGCACATGCTCGCCAATCAGAAACTGTAGCTTGTGCTTGAAGCCCGACTGGGTCATCACGACGGCGGCCACATTATCGTCCATATCCTCCTCGCTGTCATCGTCCGAGTCGGCGCGTATGCCGCCATATCCGCGCACCACCAGATACCGTTCGATGGCCTGGACCATGGCCAGGGGATCGATTTTGACGGTGCCGCCCTTCCATTGACGCAGATTACTGCACTGCGGATGGCGCTGCAGATTGCACTGGAGCAGAAACAGAAACAGGCGAACACAATTAGTAAACGCTGGCGAGGATTAACTCCCAACTTACCTTCAGCTGATGCGTATTGAAGAAGCGCAGCGCGCTCTGATTGGTACGCCCGCCGGGTCCGGCCTGGAAATCGTGCACCTTGACCGGAAACTGTTCCAGCTGCGTGACACAGCCATTCAGCTTGGCCACGAAGGCGCCAAAGGCGAGCGGCTCAATGGCCGGCAGCTGGCCCACATTCTGGAGCAGCGGCTCCAGCGGCAGACCGGCAAAGACGTGCATAAAACTGCGCAGACGTGCATCGCGCTCCACCAGACCCGATTCGCTGGTCATATAGTTGAGCATGGCCTTAATGAGACCCGAGTGGTTCACCTCGAACGGCGAGATGTCGCTCTCCAGCAGTATGGTCTTCAGCTCGAGCAGCGCATCCAGGCAGTCGTGATAGCTGCCATTGAGCTTGAGCAGAATGCTCGACAGACGCTCCAGGACGCTGGTGCTGGCCAGCGATGTGCTTGCCGAGGCAGCCGATGCTGCGCAGCTGGAGCCACCGGCTCCTCCGCCAGCGGCTGCTCCGCCAGCGGCACTGTTGGCGGCCTCGCTTTCGCGTGCCTTGCTGCGGCGCGTCTCCTGCTCCGTGTAGCGTTTGACAAAATCGATGGCCTGTTCACGCACCCATTGGCGGGCACGCTCTCGATTGGCGGCCGCCATCAGATTGGCGTGCGAGATGCTCTTGCTAATGCTGGCCGCCACGGCGGCGGCATTCATGCCTCCGGCACCGGAGCCCGTATAGGTCAGGCCCGAGGCGGAAACGCCGCCAGTCGAGGAGTTGCCGCCGCTGCTGCTGTTGGTGGTGTTGCTGCCATCTTTGGTAAGTCCGTGGTGCGATCCGGTGGATTGCTGCTGATGATGGTGCGCCGCCTGGCGGCCCCAGCGTGCCGGATTTAGCGAGGCCAGAAATGAGGATTTGGTCGAGGAGCTGCTCGTGGTGTTGTTCGCGTTGCCGGCGCTAAAGCGAGACTTGGAATTGCCTGACCCGGTGCCAGAGCCGGCGCCCGAGCCGGAGCCAGAGCCAGAACCAGAGCTGGGCGTGCTGCGGCCGCCCGTGTTGCTGCCAAGACCTGACGGGAGGGGAGAGAGAGTGAAATTGAAATGGAGTTCGGAAACAAATCTTCATGAGCTGAACACTTACTCGTGGCACGGCTGAGCAGCTCGTGCATGGCGGAGCTGGCCGAGCTGGCGGCCGCAGCTGCTGCGGCGGCATCCTCCTGCCTGGACTTGGCGCGTCCGCTGCTCTGGGACTTGCGCTTAGGCGGCGCCTTGCGCTTCAGCATGTCCGTCATTTTATGCTGCAGCGCCGAGGAGGAGCAGTTGTTGCTGCTTCCGCCGCCGCCGCCGCCGCCGCTGCTGTTGTTGTTGTTGGCAGCTGCGGCGCTGGTGGAGGCAACGGCCACAGTCATCTGCTGCGGCGTCTGCTGCTGAGATGTCTGCTGGTAGTTGGTGGCTCCTGGCGCATTGCTATAGACGATCTGTGTGGGTGGCAACTGCTGTTGCTGCTGTGCTGCGGCGTTGGGCAGCAGGTCGAGCGGCGCAGCTGGTTGCTGGAAATTCAGATACTGGCGTGGATCAGCAGTTGCTGTCGCGGCCACAAAGTAGGCAGCGGGCGTAGGTGCCGCAGAGCCGGCGGCTCCAGAGGAGCAGGGCGCCGAGCTGCTGTAGTTGTAGCCAGCAGCAGCTCCAGCTCCAGTTGCGTCCAAAGCGGCCGCCGTCTGCTGATGACCATGTTGTTGCTGATGTCCATGTTGCTGCTTGACCACCGCATTGGCGCTGGCGGTGAGCGCGTTCATGGCATGCGAGAAGCTCTTCACGCTGTACGATTGATGCTTGGAGCTGCTGGGCGTGGCATTGGCGCTGCTGGAGCCGCCACCGGCAATTGTTCCTGCTGCTCCGGCGCTCACATTGTCCATAAAGAAGGGATTCACCTGCAGGCTGTTCGCCGAGGCGGGCGCACTTTGTGATCCGCCAGCATTTGCCGTCGGCGTGGCGCTGGTGCTCAGCGGCTTGGGCGAGGGATTGGCGCATATGGGATTGCTGGGATCGGTCAGCTGTGTGAACTGATAGATGACGCCCTCGCGCCGGAAATGCGTGCCAAACACATCGGGCAGCTGGCGCATCAGAATCTCGGCCATTTGCAGTGCGCCGACCACGATGCGCAAATCATTGCTGCCCAGCATGCCGGCAATATGGCTGGATACCAGCTGATACTTGAGCACCTGGCGCAGTAGCTCCGGCGTCGCATAGTAGACCATGCGCAGCAGCGCCCGCAGGCATTTATAGCGCACATTGGGACCCGCCGACGAGCTGTACACCTCGTACAGCACGTTGAAGATGTGCTTGATGAAATCGGCGGCCAGGCCGCGCTCCTCCTTCAGGCAGGCGATCCGGGCGTCCAGCGAGGGACGTCGCTTGACCGCCAGATGCGACGAGCTGGAGTTGTTGTTGTTATTGTTGTTGTTGTTGCCGGGAGGAGTAGCTGCTGCTGCTGCTGCTGTGGATGTGGTTGCTGACCCCGCTGCTGCTGCTGCGGCTCCAGTTGTGCTTAGGTCCTGTCCGCCGGCAATTGCTGCTGCTGCGGTGCCTGGTGCCACATAATTGGGATTGAGTTTGCGCTGCACGGGTCGCGTGGTGCCCGTGTCCTCGTTGATCTGTTGCATGGCATGAAAGTCGACCGTATAGGTGCGTCCCAGTGTGCTCAGGCTAATCTCATCCTCGCTGCTCTGGTGCGCTGCCTCGATGAGACGCGAATCGATTGTCGAATAGTTGTGCCAGGCGCCGCGATCGTCGCGCCATTGCCACTGCACCTGGTCCTGGGTATTGAGTGTGGGCCGATCCAGTAGAGCGTCCACGGCAAAGATGCCATCCAGTGGCAGGCGTGGCATTAGCTCGCCAATCAAACAGGTCAGCTCGAGCAGTTCGAGCGGCGGACGTGTGACCAGATCCACATGATTGGCACTGGCCTCCGCCGGCTCGGCATTTCCGGTGAGCAGATAGAGCAGCGTTGAGGCGATATCGTTGCGCAGCAGCGATATGGCCAGATCCGGGCAGGCGGCGCACATGAGGCTCAGCATGCGCACCACATTGGTGAAGGTGCCCGTATTGAGTATGGCCGGCGTCACCACCAGCAGCTGCTGGCAGTTCTTGAGCAGATCGGGACTGGCGATCTGCTGCAGTCGTTTGCCATCGTGGGGGAAACTCTCGACCAGACGCCAGAAGGCGGTGCAAACGCTGTCCACACACTTCTTGTCCTGCTGCGACAACAGACGGGCCAGCTGGGGCAGACTCTCCGACACGAAATGAAACTCCTCGGCGTGCATGTTCTGGCAGCAATTGGCCGTAATGGACAAGGCGGCACGTTGCGCCACAATCGAGAAGAAGTCCAAATAGGTGAGGCAGGCGCTGATCCCGTTCGCCTGCAGAATGGCCTTGTTGTGACGCCGCGAGAGTATCTCGAGGGCGGTCAGACTCTGTTCGGCCACGTCCATGCACTGGATGACCTGCAGTTTCTCCAGAAAGACGGGCACCGCCTCCACCACTGTGCCGGCGGAGCGAGGCAGTGCCTCCAGCATGTAGGCCAGAGCGCGGCAGGCATTGTTCATGATATCGAAATTATGCTCCATGCGCAGCAGCTGGATGAGAGCCGGTACCACCTGCTTGACCGGGAAGCCGGCGAGCGTATCCTCGTTGCCCATGACCAGCATTTGGCACATCTCGATGGCCGCCTGCAGCTGCTGGGATTCATCGTGCGACTGCAGACCCTGCAGCAGCTGATTCGCCTTGGAGGTGCTGCTGTTGCCAATGGTCCGATGCAGGATGTGGGTCATGCGTGGCCCCAACGCCCCAAACAGATGCGGCGGCAGGCCGCGTGCCTCCAGCAGCGCCTGCAGACGTCCCACCTCGCTGTCATCGCTTTCGGAATCCGCTGCCGCTGCAGCTGCAGCAGCAGCAGCAGCAGCTGCGGCCGCAGCATTCACAGCAGCAGCAGCACCTGTTGTGGCAGCCGCCGCGCCTGTTGCTGTTGTCGATTGGGCTGCGGCGGATGCAGCAGCTGCTGCTGCTGTCGAGGATGTTGTTGTGGTTACATTGTTGCTGCTGCCGCTGGCTGTGGCAATGTTGCCGCTGCCGCCGCCGCCAGCGCTGCTGCTGCTGTTGGCGCCCACTGCGCTGCTAACGTTGACGTTGACTGCGGAGTCGCGTGCGGCGCTCAATGCGGCTGCGACAATGCTGAGACTGGCCGAATTAGTGCCTGTGTGCGAGCGAGAGAAAGCAAGAGAGAGACAAGAAAAAATTGCAATTAACATCAATTGTTGCTGCTGCTGCTGTTTAAGAGGAAACTACTCAAAATGTAAACGTACAGACAAACAAAGTTAGAGAGAGAAAGGGAGAAGTAAATAGAAAACAAAAATGCAACAAACAAAAAATGTTAGAGCTAAAATATCAATGGTTAACAGAGTCTTGGCAAAGAAAAGGATACGATCAAGTTTTAACAGCAGTCAAATGTTAACAGCAGTCAAATGTTAACAGCAGTCAACTGTTAACCGGAGTCACCCTGTGTGCCGTGTGTGTGTGTGAATTGTAAATTAGGAAATCAAATAAAGTGTGTATGTGTATGTGTATGTGTATGTGTGTGTGTGTGTGTGTGTGTGTGTGTGTGTGTGTGTATGGGTTAGGTGCGCGTATGCTTGTTGTTGTATTGCTGAGTTTTTACCTGACGTCAGTTGCTGTCCACCTGCATGCGGCGGTCCATTTGGCGCTTGATGTTGTTGTTGCTGTTGTGCCATCAAACTATATGTTAAAGCATCCGAAGCTGCTGAATTGAATTTTTTTTTTTTTCGTTTTTTTAACAGAGCGCGCGAGCGAGAGAAAGAGAGAGAAATGCAAAGAGTTATTAGAACTGCTTTTTCTTCGTTTCGTTTCGTTAGGTTTGTTTTTTTTGTTTCTTTTGGCTGGGTGGGTGGTGTGGGGAGCAGGGGCAGACACCGCGAGCAAAGCGACGCGCGCGACGGCAGCAGAGTGGTGGTTGGGGCTGGGGGCAAGGGTGGGGGGTCAATGATGCATATATGATGTACAGAGATGGTAAACTGAAACTTTCGATTGTGCACAAAACAGTTATCGATGCCCAAACAAAATACAATAAGGATGTTCTGTGTTTTAAAATAAATAAATAACAGCTGTTATCGATAGTTCTTTTTTCTTCATCTTTCTGTTAACTGGGGGCGACTGTTTTGTGCAGTTAAACTAGATTTGCTTGATTGATTAATTGATTGATTGATTGATAACCCAACACCAGTTGATAATTTATGCACCAACACAACTCCGAGACACCGTGACCAAATATATATATATATGTATATACGTATATATACACAAACTGTACAAAACGCGGACCACGCCCACACTCTGCCTCAACCTAACCCAAAAGTAGAACGTAAAGTGCTTGCGTGCGTATGTGTGTGGGCTTACAAAAAAAAAAAAAAAAATAGATATATGTAGAGAGATTGAGGGACAAAAAATATGCAGAACTGTTTCAAGCAAATGTGATTGATTGATTGATCGATTGAATTATGATGGTCGCCATCGGCGTCCCGCTTTGCTGGCCGCTCCTCCGCTTTTGCCTCGTTCTCCACACGCCAACTCCGAGCTCTCCTCCGTGTCCGTCCACACGACTTACCACTGCTGTGCGTCGCTTTGGGCAGCTGTTGCTGCTGCTGTGGCGGCTGGCTATGATTGCTGCGGTAGCTGAACAGAAAACCGGGCTGAACAATTGTGGCACGCTGTTGTTGCTGGTGTTGCAGCGCCTGCTGATGCAGTTGCTGATGTTGCTGCTGTAGAGCCGCGTGTTGCTGCTGTTGCTGTTGTTGCTGCTGACGCACAGCAACAACCACCGTATTGCCACCCAATTGTTGATGATGATATTGATAATGGCTTGGTGGCGGCGGCTGTGGATGTTGTGCAGCGGCAGCAGCAGCAGCCGCGTTGCCGGGCGCAACAACAACAGCTGCTGCCAATGGATGTTGCTGCTGTTGCAAATGATGCTGCTGCTGCTGCTGTTGCTGCTGTGCGGCTGCTGCGGAACTCACACAGGAACCCGTTTTGCTACGTGAACTGCGGCGCAGTGAAGAATGCTGCTGTTGTTGCTGTTGCTGTGCGTAGGCCGTGTGTTGCTGCTGTGCAGCCGTTGGCGGTGGCACAAATGTTGCTGCTGTGTAACGTTGCTGCTGATAGATAATGGGCGGCGGCGGCGCTGTGCGTGGCTGTTGCGTCCCTGTGGAGTTATAGTGATGTGGTTGTTGTTGTTGTTGCTGTGGGTGTGGGTGTTGCTGCTGCAGATTGAGCACAGCGACAGCAGCAGCTGAACTATGATAATAATGCGGCTGCTGTCGTTGCTGCTGCTGCTGCTGCTGATGATGATGTTGTTGTTGCTGTTGTTGCTGTTGGTGCTGCTGATGATGGTGTTGGTGTTGTGGATGATGTTGCTGCTGTGCGGCTGTGAAATATGCTGCCGCTTGATAATGTTGCGCTGCTGCTGCTGGCGCTGTTGGCGTCACAAAGGAAGACAAATGAGCAGCAGCAAACTGATGGGCGGGCAGCAACTGTTGCGGATGCGGCAACGACTGTTGTTGCTGCTGTGTCGGTGCATAGGGCGTTGCCATATGTGTGGCGGCAACTGCTGCTGCTGCTGTTGGTGGCGCGGCCAGCACGCTGTAATCAACAATGCCAATAGCAGCGGCAGCAGCGCTATTGCTGCGTGTGGCACGTGCCGCCCCGTGCCCGTGGCCAGGTGGGGCGGCACGCTGATAGCCGGACGTTGTTGTTGTTGTTATTCCAGTTGCTGTTGCTGCTGCTGCTGCTGCAGCGACTGCGGCTGCTGCTGGAGTTGTTGCCGACGCTGTCGGAGGCGCAGCTGATGATGAATATGTTGCCAGCGTGTTTTTGTTCGCTTTGCTGTTGCTGTTGTTGTTCTGAGTTGTTGTTGTCGTTGTGGTTGTTGTTGTGTGTTTGTTGCCGCTGCTGTTGTTGCTGCTGCTGCTGCGTTTTGAGTGTGGCGCACCTTTTGTTGCGGTTGTTGTTGTTGTTGCTTTTGTGTTGTGCGTTTGTTGTCGTTGGGCGGCAAGTAGAGAGGGGGGTAGAGTAGTGGGAGACAACAGTTAAACAGCTTTGATTTTTTTTTTTTTTTTTTGGTTTATAGTTTGTTATTTTTGCTTGCAGCTACTCTACTACGTTAGTTGTTGTTGTTGTTGTTGCTTTTGGGAAATGGTAAAATGCACAGGCTTATGGATAAGAGGGAGGGACAGGTTGCTTGTGTGCTAGAGAAGGGGGGGCACAGGCGGGTCTGGGACGCTCAGTCGCTGACAATGATGATGTTGCTGCTGCTGCTTGCTGCTGCTGTTGCTGCTGCTGCTGCTGCTCGTCACTAAACTAATTTATGTTGTTGCTGTACGCATGTATGTATGTTTGTTTATAAGAACACACACGCACACACGCACACACACACACACGCAAGCTCAAGACACACTGCGGCAACATGTGGCTGTTGCTGCTGCTGCTGCTGCTACAGTTGCTGCTGTTCATAAGGCTGTTGCTGCTGTTGCTGCCCCATCGCTTTTCGTTGTTGCTGCACTTTTGTTGTTGCTGCTGCTAATAGTTGTTGTTGTCGTTGTTGTTGTTGTTGGTGCTGCTGTTGCCGCTGCTGCTGCTACTTAAACATTTCTCTCGCATCTCTCTCTCTCTCTCTGTCTCCCTTACGCTCATCTGACCATATTCCTGCTCTGCTCTGCGACGGCGCCTCTGCTGGCGCATATATATGCGTTAATTATATATGTCTACACGATATATATAATATACAGTTTTGTTTGCTTGCACAAAAACAACAACATCATCATCATCATCAACAACACAAGGCATCAGCAATGAATGACATATATATGTCTATATTTATATGTATATGTATGTACATATATGTATAGATATATATACACACACACACAGATATTTATATATACAGTAAAATTGTTATATATATATATAGATATAGTCTGGCATTAACAATAATATTATTTAAATTAAACATCAATAGATAATTTGCAACAACAGTAACGTGCAAAATGAAATATCGAAAAAGATAAAAAAAAAAAAAAAAAAAACTTGCATTTTTCAACACTGTTTTGGCACCCCACACAAAACGGTAATAAATCAATATAAATACAAATGCAAATACAAATAAAATGTGTACACACTGGCCACGTACATCACTTAAAAGTTAATTTGTGATGCATAAATAAGTAATTAAAATAAATTGAGTAAAAATACAAATAATATAAATGTGCGGTCGAAATTAATGGGCGTCTTTTCATCGGAATGCGATATTGTAGTAGGATGAGTGCAACTGAATATTAACTGATGGGTGAACACGAATAGATATACATATTTACAAATGTTGTTGCATATTCAAATGTAAGCCCCGCTTCCTGATAGAAGAGAGCACAGCACACAGGGGTTTGGGTTTGCAGGGGTGGGGGGTTGGGTGGTTATGAGTTGGTAGGCGAAGGCACGCACACCTCAGAGCCTAGATAATAATTATGGCTATAAACTATATTCTTGATCAATCAGCAGAAGTGCGAACATAGCCGTTCCGTCTGCATTATTCGAGCTATCTTGCAGAAACTTGACGCATATCCGTCTTTCTGTTGTCGTCATCGACTAGATCGGAACGCTTTCTTATGAATAATTTATACCCGAATATATACCCTATATATCTGCAAGGCAGTATTTATATATATATATATATATATATCTCGGCAAGCTGAGGACTTTTTGATTTTATTCTCACAATTCTTCAAATTTGTTCGATCTAAGCAGCGCGACGTAAAAGTTTCAACTGGATTTTGTCAAAGTGCGTTGCCATTGCGAAACATTATATACACGAATATATATATTTTCTTTTTATCAACAAAACAATTAATTTAATACGTATATATGTGAGTGTGTGTGTGAGTGTGTGTGTGTGTATGTAGACTGCATGACGCTGCGCAAAAGGCAGTTGTACAAGAAAATGTTTCAGTTGTTGATAAGAAATTCGCGCACTTGACAGAAAAAAAAAAAAAAAAACGCCGAGCACGAAATAATTAATTATTTTTGTATTTTTCTCATTTTATGGTGTGGTAGCACTGGCCCGTCGTGTGTTAATTTGGTGAAAAATATGAGAGAAATAAACAGCATTCGGGTTTTAATAGAAAGAAAGAGCACAATAGAAAAATATATAAAACTACACGAAATTTGTACTACTTATATACAAAACGGAAAAATGCAAGCGATTCGTAAAGTCAACCAAAGTTATCTACACAAAAAAACAGAATGTACAACATTTTTGGGTAAATATGTTCAAGATATAACACTGGAATTCACCAACAAGATTATATGGTCTATTTGATACACAACAATAATAATAAAAAAAAAAAAAGAAAAGAAAACAGAAACTTATCACACAATTTATGAAAACAGATGCTCAACTGTATAAACTTCACGCTGCCAAATATTTTCTTGCTTCTACAGGGTTACTTTGGAGGTTTTATAGCGAGGAGCTTTTGCTTGTAAGCAATTGTTATCGATAACTAACATTTGCCTGACTGTAAATCGATAAATATGTACAAAAATAACAGAAGCACATCAGTAGGGTAACAAAATTGGGAATAAGTATTTCAATACGAAGAATTTTACTAAAAATCAATCACGTTATGAGCAGAGTATACCCTGTATGAAAACAGATGATCATCAACTGTATAAACTTACTTTGGAAGTTTTATAGCGAGGAGCTATTGCTCGGAAACAATTGTTATCGATAACTTAAATTTGTGACGCATGACTGCAAATCGATAAATCACATTTGAAACAAGCTAGAACTTTGCCACCGAATGACCAGATTGATAGGGTAATCAAATTGGGTTTAAGTATTCCAATCGGACGAATATTACTAACAATCAATATACCCTCTTTTTACGTAAGAACAGAGTATAGCTTGAGCCTCTATATTTGCTCAGATATCAATTTGTCTATTTTTTCTTGTTGTAAATTCCAGTTTATATATGTACTTTTTGATTTTGATAATCAAGCGATTTGTACATTGAAACCCTTCATAAACCTAATTGTTAAACAAATATCAAACTAATATTTTATATTACAAATTTGAGTTAATTTTTGTCAGATCGTATATATTCTATGGTTGATATCTTCTTTTTTTTAGATAAGTAACAAAAAACTCACCACCAAGTTCACCAATAATATGCTCAGCGAATTCACCCTCTGAGAGATCGTCTTCTTCCTCGTCGAAATCCTCCTCAAGATCGTCGTCCTCCTCGTCGTCGACGTCCTCCTCTTCGCTGAGTTCGTCCTCTTCGGCAACAATTTGGGCGTCCTCCTCGTACGATGAATCCGCCGAGTTGACTATCTCGTAGAAACCCACCTCCTCCTCTTCGGCTTCCACTTCCTCTTCCTGGTCTTGATCTTCGTCTTCGTCCGGCTCCTGTTCCTGCTCTTGCTCCTGCTCCTGCTCGTCGTCCTCGTCGGCCGAGTTGTTGCCGCTGGCGGCCTCAAAGTCTACGTTGTTCGCCTCCTCGCGCTCGTCTTCTGCGGCACCTGTTGCTGTTTCTGGTTGCTGCTCCAGCAAGCTACCGTACGGATGCTCCTTGTGCTCCTCGTGCGCGTCCTGCTCCTCGCCGGCAATTTTGTCCGCTGTGGCGTCAATTCTGGCGAGCAGCTGTTGCTGATAGTTGCGCAAACTTTTGCGGTACTTTGTGTACTTGTTGCTGCTGTTGCTCTTCTTATCCAGACGCTTCACAGCGACGTTGTTGTTGCTTTTGCTGTTGCTATTGCTGCTGGACTCGTGACGAGCTGCGTCTATGGCGGCAGCGGCTGCTATAACCGCCGAGCTGCTGGCCTGCAAGCGCGCGTTGCTTGTCTCCGCGAATTTGCCAATCAAATCCTCCTGTTGCTGTTGTTGCAGTTGTTGCAGTTGTGCTCCAGACGTGGGCTTGGCGCGCGTGTGGCTCACCTTGCGCGTCTTGCGGTAATAGTTGAGCAGGTTGCCCCCGCCGCTGCTGCTGCTGTTGGCTCCGCCGCCGCCGCTGCTTGTGCTGCGTGCTGCTGCGCGGGCGGCTGCTCCACGCTGTGGCGTCGCCCCAATCACGTGCTGGCAGCTGCTCTCCGTATACTGCTTGTTGTTGTTGTTGCTATTGTTGTTGTTGCTGCTGCTGCTGCAGTTGTTGCTGCTGCTGTTGTGGCGCGCTGCGGCTGCGCTGCTGGTGCTGGGCAGCTCTTCGGGCGTTAGTGTCTTGGAGCGTGTGCGCTGGGCCACACAATCGCCGCCAGAGGTCAGACGCGGCGTATTCTGCTGCGAGGCTTCGGCTGATGCAGTTGCTCCGCTTGCTGCTGCTGGCGAGACGACCTCCCCACCAAAGGCTGCGACTGCAGCTGCAGCTGCTACTGTTGGCGGCGGCTGTTGTTGTTGCTGCTGCTGTTGTTGCTGCTGCTGTTGTTGCTGCTGCACGCGACGCTTCTTCAGCGGCGAATTGAGCTCTACGTACTGATCTCCACCGGGCGCAGCTGTAAAGGACATGATGAGCTTTAGTTGCGAGTGTGTGCGTGTGTATATATATATATATTTTTTTTTTTTTCGGTTTTGTGACTTGAAGTTGGGGGGTGGGTGGGTGGGTGGGTGAGGGGGGTGGGTTGAAAAACTTGCTTATAAATTTGACGATTCGAGAAACCAAAAAAAAAACTTGGCAAAATTGTTTCTAGTCTTTTTTAGTTTAGAATATTTTTGATTTTTTGAAGGGTGTGGCGCTGCTGCTCCTGATGACCTTTTCAATTTTGAGAAACAAAATACTATGCTCTTCCGAAAAGCAATAACATTTCTCTCCCTCTCTCTTCTCTCTCGCTCTCTCGATGCCTACGAATTTGAATTTTAATTACGGTTGCGTTTGCGATAAATGCACAACTAAGTATCGATTGGTAATTGGCCCGACCTACTATCGACCATCGAATGGTAATTGGCCCGACTAGCTATCGACTATCGATTGGTTATTGGCACGACTAACTATCGACTATCGGTTGGTAATTGGCACGACTAGCTATCGACTATCGATGAATATGAAATATGAACTGGTCACTCTAAAATGTAATTTAACAGTTAGTTTTCTTTCGATAGATCAATTTGAGTGTTGCCAACTGTTGCAGTTTTCAAATATAGCTAAATCACACGATTCAAGTAGCCTTATTAGCTTTATGATCACAAATTGTTAGAGATGGCCGCAGTTCGAGATAACAAATATCGCGCCTATCGATAGATTGGGCTCTGCTTGGATTTCCATCGAAACATATTGGAATATGAGGCAAACTTGATTAAATCGATCTAAATGAAAGCCATTTACATCGACACATTTACTTACATTGGCTGTTGTTGCGATGTTGCTGGTTGTTGTTGTTGTTGCTGCTGCTGATGTTGCTGTGGCTGTGGTTGTTGCACTGTTGCTGCTGTTGATGCTGACGCTTGCGACTGCCTGGCGATAAGGACGAATCGTTGGCGTTGTTGTTGCTTGACGAGTTGGCGCTGTTAATGGATGAACGCGAGCTGCTGCCGGTTACGCCCCCAAATGCTGTCGAGCGTCGAGGAACGTCAGCGATAGCTGTCGATTTCTTGCTGTTCTTGCAGTTGCTGCCGCTTGTTGTTGTTGTTGCTGCTGTTGCTGTTGTCGTATTTGTATTTGTTGTTGCTGCTGTGAGGCTGCGACCCTTGCTGCGCGAACGACGTGCGGGGCCGACGACGACTACGGTGGATGTGGCGGCAGAAGCAGTTGTTGCCGCTGTTAAACTGCGTTTCTTGTTGATGTTGATGCTGATGTTATTATTGCTTTTGCTATTGTTATTGTTATTGTTATTGTTGTAACTATTGTAACGCCTGTGCGTATTGGCTGTGCCTGTATTTATTGCCGTTGCAGTTGTTGCTGCTGCTGCTGTTGTTGTTGTTGTTGTTGCAGTTGTTGTTTTACTACCGTCGTGCTGCCCCTCCGTCAATGCAGAGAGCGTTTGACTTTTAACGGACTCGGCCATAGACGACACTTAACCGCACTGGCATCGAGCACACTTAACATGCCAACTTCACGGAGAATTGATTGCAATTATAATTTGTCTTAAATCTAAAATGTTTTTGCTAATTATTAAGTTAAACACACTTCTTTTGTTTGTTTTGCTTTGTTGCTGTTGTTGTTGTTGTTGTTGGATCGAGTGCTGCGCTGCGCCAAGGATAGCAGCAGAACGCCTGCCTTGGTACAAATTGGATATAGATCAATAATATAATTGGTTGGTTGATTTTCACACACTTTTTCACAGTTTTGAGGACTTTGTTTTCCCTGCTGAGTTCTGCTTGGTGCGCGGCGGCGTTAACTGTTTATTGCGGGCAGAGCTGAGGAGTTTTGTGCTGTAATTGAAAAAAATAATAGAAAGCACACGATTTATTTAGTAAATTTGAAGTAGACAAGTTTTTTATTATTATCTATTTCTACTGCTTTGCATTTGCTGTCGCTTACACACAGTTGTGTTTGGCAACAATCGATAAATGTTTATCGAAAAAAAAAAAAGAGAAAAGACGAAGCGCAGCGAATTTAAATATAAATAGGTAAAAACTTGAACGCTGACTGAATGCATGGATGATAATTAACAGCAAAGATCATAGGGGTTGTGTGTGTGTGTGTATGAGTGTGTGTGCAGGCAGGCTTAAACAAGGAACCGGCCGCTGTCACCAAGGGTAGTCAGAGATTTGCTGCCCCTTTCAGACAGGTACACGCATGTATGCAGAAATAATGGAAAAGGCAGCAGGAATGAAAATTGATAAGCAGCGAGCAACACAAAAGAATACACCACCACCACCACCAGCAGCGACACACACAGACACACACACACCAATACAATCATCACACACACTCACTCACTCGCACGGACTGACGCAGTTGAGCACATTTTAACAACATATGTGCGCAGTAAACACACACAAATATGTAAATAAATTAACAGCTGTTTGCAGCAGCAGCAGCAGTCACCAACACGTGCATATATGCCCAAGCAAGAGAGCCTGAGTGAGCGAGCGCGCATACGATTGTGAGCGACTTGTTTTGAGTGAAAACTGTTTACAGCGCACTCAGTCGCGCACACACACACAACCACACAGCACACGAGCTTACATAAAGTAAGCGCGCACATGCTGCGCTGTTAATCAGCTGTTCTCGGCCGTTTTGTTTATATTTTGGTATTCGTAAGCAGCGCTGCGCTGCGCTGTTGGCTGACTGCCCCTTCTTCCTATGTATGTGCGAGCGAGCGAGCGAGCAGGCAACGAGTTCAGACTCGTTTGTGTGACTTGTCATGCTTGTTTCGCTACGAGAACGCAATGCACGATCCCGCAAATACATACGCACGCACACTCACACGCGCATACATACGTATAACAATACAATAAGCACACGCGACGAACAAAAAGAAAAAGCAAAAACAACCAAAAGGCAATTTTGTAGCAGCAGCAGCAAAACGTGTTGGCGGCGGCAGCGACGTCAACAGCGCCCTTTGCAACGCCAGCAGCGCAGTCGACGGCGTAGTCTTTGCTACACTATAGAAAATAAATGCGTAGTTCATGCGATGCGTGTGCGCCCCCCTCATATTTAGCCGTTACATTGCCAACTACTCAAAACTGACATGAAAACCAACAAACCCAACAACTGTCAATCACGAACAAAAAAAAAAAAAATCAAATTCAGTTCAAGGCCGCTTTAAATGAAACCAGCAACGCAGTCACCGTCGACATGAAAATTTGTTTGAATTTGGTTTTTTTTTTCTTTTTCTTATCTTTTTTTTCGCCAGTTTTGTCTATCTTGCAACCACAAGTTTTTCACACCAAAAAACAACAGACACGAAAAAATGTGCGAGGCCGCAAATGGCAGCGCCGTCATGTATGTTTATATGTACATACATACATACATACATGTGTGTGCGTGCGCTGCGAGCATTTTCCTTGCGTGTGGCAACTCAAACATATGGCATGTGGTTGTTTGTCAATGCTGCTGCTTTATCTATCAGCAGCAATTGAAAAATGTAAAGGGCCTCGAGTTGTACATTGTAATTATGTACAACCTACATACATACATATATATATACACATACAGTAAAAGGTCCATGAACGGACAGCTCCTTTAGCGGGTCAAATTAGAACTAAGCGAGCTTTTACTGTACGTTCAGATATTATAAAGTACATTGTTACCTTTTGTCAACCCTGATGGCAAACATAATTGATAAGAATTCTTTTCCACTTACTGTATTGCTTGTTTCATACCCCCAACCCCCGCCAACAGCTACCCCTTACTTTATCTAGTGCGTATTGTTTGTAGCTGCTTATTTGTATAAATCCACACACACACACACGCACTGCTGTAAACTCAGTCGAGCATATGACGCCAGTGAACATAACGGACGGTTAACAGTGTTGCCCCATCAAGTTTTTTTTTTATTTATTTTTTTTCATTTTGTATTTCTTGCTGCTTTTCTATTTTCTATTACGAAACTGCTTTTGTGGCCTACGCACAGCTGAGCAGCAGCGCTTGCCGTGTGTGCGAGCGAGAGCACACGCTACGAAAGTGAGGTGTGTGTGTGTGTGTGTGCGAAGCAGCAGCGCTTTCTACAGGGCGGAAGGGGAGACAACAGAATAACCAAAGGGCCCGTCGTCACTGTGGCAACTTAACCGTAAAGTAAATTGCATTGGAAATTTTTCGTGTCCCGCTGAGACTGCGACGCAGCTAAAGCCAGGTTGAAACATTAAAAGAACGCAATAAAGCACTCGAAATATTTCTATGTATGTATGTACATATGTATTTATATGGCAGCCGAGGCATGCTAAGTGCATGCAACAATTAAGCAGAAACCTTGCCATTGTTATTGTTGCGGTTGCCAAGCAGTGGAAGGTCTGCGGCAAGAGTTGATATTCGATAAACGCTTTAAAAAGTTTTTTGTTTTATATAAAGTATAACTTGTTGCAAGGCGTAGAAGCAAACGTCCGAGGCACTACATATGTACATACATACATACATAAATACGTCATAAATATACATTGACAAATGTGCTATATAAGCAATTCGCACACACACACGCACACCCTGTAAACTGTTATACACACAAAGATTCTCTCTCTAAATATTACGGACAACCAATAAATTTGCTCTATTTCCATAGAGAAAAAGGTTAATACGAGTTTTCTTAAAATCTACACAAATTTCAATTTAATCTGTGTTTCCCTTATTTACTTTTCCTTTAAGTCTGTTTCTGATTCCTTTGCTGACGACTAACTGTCGATTTCCAGTAAAAAAAAAATATACGAAAAGGGAGCACGGGCAGCGACGCAGACAGCGTCAGCGACGTCAAAGTTGTCGCTTGCCTCGGCCTGTGCATGACAGAGAACGCACGAGGGGCAAACACATGACGACGTTACACTAACACACACACACAGCCCCAATCTTTTACACACAAAGGCATACACACTCAAGCGTATATACGTATACGTGTGTACATAACGCAAGAAAAGCGAAGTCAAAAGAATTGCTAGAAATAAACGAATGCATAAACATTGAATCAATCAAATTTTGCATAGTTTAAAATGGCTACGTAATAAGTTATGAATGTACTTATTGTTTTTATTATTATATAAATATGTACTGCACCTTTGCTATACATTATGTACTCGCACACAGGTATATAGAAAAAATAACGTTTGCACGAACCATTTTGCAGCTGTGCACGCACTCAAAGCCAACTCACGACTGACGATGGCATCAGCAGCGACAACGTCAATGGCGACCCCGTGTGAACGAAACGAAACTAGTGAGCGAGCGAGCGAATGAGCGCAAAATGAGTGAGAGTGAGTGCGTCAGGTAAGAATACATTTGAAAGCATACATACACACAGGCACACACACACACTCAGATAATATACGTTAAATTCAATATTCTTTATATAGCGTTATTTATCAAGTTGAATAAATTGCAATATAAAAGACAATTTAATATCAATATCTAATTTAAATAGATGAGACAACTGAACCAGTTAACACCAGGCAGCAAAAGCACTCAGCAGGCCGTTAAGCAGGTCACTCAACCCTTGTCGCTAAATGGCAATGAGGTCAACAAACCGACCCAGCCGCTGAACTAACGTACTCTTTTTTTCTTGCACTTTAAAAAAAACGCGTGTCTAGTACTAAATGAAGTTGGTTTACTTTTAATAAATGAAGATAATATAACAAGAGAAATAAAAAAACCATTTGCTTCACTGCCAACGAAATTTATTTTCACTCAAAATGGCTGCGACTGAGAAGAGAGCGTAGCAGCGCTCTCCTCTGGTGCTTTGAGGGTTGAACGTGACTCGCTACTCGCTGAAATTGTTTCCCTTTACCTGTGACTGCGCCCGTTAGAGTGCAATTTGTATTGACCTGATCAGCTGATCGAGAGAGTAATTGTGTATGTATATGTGTGTGCGAGCATTATACTTGGGTTACACAAACAGCTGTTTATTGCAGTCTAACACACACACACACACAAGCACGTATAACTTGTGACTAATCTTCTTATGGGGTCTCTGGCTAGTGACCCGCCACACACACACACACACACAAACAGACACGTAGTTTTTTTGAAAAACGCAATATAGGAGCCACGTAGGGCACTCACTCAGCTAGACAGGGACTGATAAAATGCCAGCCACTTATTAATTCGAAGATAGATAACATTTCAATGATTTTTTTGTTGTTTTTTGCAGCCATTGCTAAAATGAGGCAGAAGCTTTACCAAAATGGCTGTTGACCTGTGTTCAATTCGCAGTGAGCGCTATGTTGAGCGGCCCACGCAGCGCAGTCGACGTCGCTGCTGGCCTACTTGAAAAGCTACTCACCTGCAAATGCAACAACACGCCTGAAATGCAACTGGCTGGCAATTGCGAGTGAGCAAACAGATGAGGTTGTAAAACCAGTAACAAAAAACAATAAATATGCAAGCGAACAACAACAACAACACACACACACAAACATACTCATACATACATAACAGGCAATGCAACAGCTCAACAGAGCGAGCGCTGCGCTCCGCTCAGTCAGCGTTGACGTTGCTGCTGCTGCTGCCGCTTCACAGCAAAAAGAGGCCACGGCCTGCGCAGCCAAATTGGGGCGAACAGCAAAAGCACAGAGAGCAAAAATAAAGAAAAAGTAAGATAAAAGAAAACAAACACAAATAAACTTTCGCTTATCGATGATTTGCTGCCCATTTGCATATCGATAAATAGCTCACGCGCAAATATCATGCATATCGATTACAGTTTATTTTCGCTTAATACTAGTTTTTTTTTTTTTTTTACCACTAAATGCAAACAGCTGGCAAAATTGAATGTAGAACGACTTGGCTGCGAATATCCAGCTGCAAGCAGATGCAGCGCTCATTATCGATGCCAATCATGATCTCCTCGTTGGGCAGCTGGATAGCATTAAAGAACGCGGATGCCTTGCGTGTGTCCACGGAGCAGGACACCTCCACCGACGACGACGACGATGACGACTGCGCCTGGTTGACCTTGTGCAGCAGCAGGCGACTAAAGCGTGTCGTGATTGTGGCCATTTCGGACTCGGCCACCAGATTCAGTTCGCCCGTGGCGCTGCCATGGAATACGAGACTGGGCGATATGTTCTTTAGCTTGTCAATCAGACTGCGCAGCAGACGCAGCGAGGGCACACCCAGGACCAGCTGTGTGCTCGGCACCTTGGGCAGAACGAATGAGGGCCAATCGCTCGCCGGGACCACGGTGACGGGCACATCGTGCACCACCTCGCGCGGTTCGGCGGAACTGGGCGACACCACAGAGGCAATCACCGATATGCAGGGAAATTGTATCTGCTTCAATTTCAACTTGCAGCTGTGCACGCTGCTGCTGGTGCCGGAGCGCAGCACGGCCAAGGCGCGACTCAGATGCATCGCGGACATGACCAGCACTATGAAGTCCTCGTCGGGACGTGCCGGCGTCATTTTGTATTCCGGAAAATAATCTTTGGAGCCAATGCTGACCCACACGAGCGGCGACGAGGTCGAGCAGTGCTCCTCGTTCACAATGAAATGCATGCGCTCCTGGCCCAATATCATGACGCAATCCTTGGCCAGCTTCGCCAACGTGGCGGCAATTGCCTGGAACTCGCGCATATAGAGCACGTCCAACATCTTGGCACGGAACTTCATGCTAAGGGACGCGCGGGTCGCGACGTGCGCCGAACGAGCAAGAGAACAAAAAACAAAAAAAAAAGAAAGAAAGAAAAGAAAATCAAACGCTGGCTGCCAAAAAAAGAAAACCAAGCAACAACAAGTGGAGGGGAAAAAGGATAGCAAAAGTACACGAATATCCAATACTCTATATTCGGTATTTAACTACGCAATAATTAAAATGTATTTATTTTATTAATATATCAAGAAACCTTTTCGATCGAAAGGCACGAAGTTTGTATCTCAATTTCCCCCCAACTAAAAGAGATCATAAAACGAATAAGCCACAAAAATGGCAGCAGAAAAAAAAAATACAAATGCAGAACGTGACAGACTTGCAACTCGAGACGTCTCCAGGAATAGGACAGAGCACTTGGCCTGGCACCCGAGTTCAATGTACAAAGGCGCACTTATACACTAATAAATATACACGTACACAAGTATACACACACACACCTAGCTAACTCAGCCAGGCGATGGGCAGACAAAGCGCAGAGCAAGTTCGAGTTGTGTTTTGGATTTTTGAGGGGGCGAAGCAGTGTAGAAAGAGTAAAGCAAATGAAACGCACCAATACCAACGCGCTAACCCTCACACACACACACACACGCTATGCATACAAAACCGCCGTCAGACACACAACACACACACACTCACACACACACACGCAAACAACAGGATTTTGTTTTTATTCGCTGCACTGAAAAAAAGGAAGGCGTCGACACCACCAAATTGCTGCAGTGGCAGCCAGCGTATTAAAGGACGGTAGTAGCTCCTCACTCTCGAAAACGGAAATCAAATTATGTATATGCCGCCTGTAAGCGGCGGCGGCGGTGGCGGTGACCAGGCAATTGACTGCTCTGGCGTGTGTTTGGGGTCAAAATATTTTCCTTTTGCAGGTTAATCAACTTTCAAGGTTGAGTTATGCGACACGGCAGCGTTGCCACATAGTTCATATGATTATGCTATGACTGCGTGTATCTTCATTAATTTATGGCCAAGTCCGATAACTTCAGTTATCGACATTTCCAGCACTTGGAAAAAAAAAACATTTAAATATGACCTTGGGTTTGGCTATCGCAGGGCTTTCAGTCGTGTTATCCCAATTCATGAACAGCTTTAAATCGTAGATTCTCAATGACGTCACAAGACGCGTATGTATTTCATAAGCATGTGTAAGTATATTTAATTCAAATGCCGATCATTGCTTCTGCTGCAGAGCATTACTTGCAAAA
Source organism: Drosophila littoralis (assembly GCA_018903485.1). Classification (NCBI taxonomy): domain Eukaryota; kingdom Metazoa; phylum Arthropoda; class Insecta; order Diptera; family Drosophilidae; genus Drosophila; species Drosophila littoralis. The sequence continues at coordinate 135,726 of JAEIGF010000406.1, forward strand.
ATTGAACACGAGTTGCCAATCACCAGAACAAACCTTCAGCGCAACTCAATGCAATGTGACCATAAAAGCTACACAACTACTTCCAAACGTACGAACGAACACATACACGCACACACACACACACACACACACACCGCGCAGCACAATGCAAACTGAAAGCCATATAAAAAGCTGACAAGAGGCCAAAATTAAATACAAATAAAATAAAATACGGTGCGCATGAAATTCAACGTGACTGCATTGAGGGAGGCACACATCTCACACACACACATACACGCACATTTAGACGCTGAGCATAAATAAAAGAGAAAGTAAAAACTTAATAAGATGCTGCGCATCAGTCAGAAAAAAAATGAAGCATTCATATAGATTATTAGATTATGTATACTGCATACATATATACAGATAATAAGAAATATACACATACACACACACACACACAGCCAAACACTTGGTAGGGCACCCTGCACTAACTGCGCCGATCAGCGTTGCCAACCAAGTTGAGAACGTTGACAAACACATTTCTATTACCCAAATTATAATACGGAAAACTTTGAAAACAATTTCTACCAGCTTAATTGACATTTTAACTCTGAATGCAATAGAGCAGGCAACTTTCTTGGCGTTTTTAACCAAAAGCTATTGTAAAAATCAATATCGCTTGCTTTACCTCACACACAGTTTTATCGTTGCACACTCTGTGGCACTGGGGTTCGGCGTTATTTTTGCAAATTCTCATGCACAGGTTGACGAAATGTTTTATCAAGTACTTGTTGAAATCGATAAATGCACACGAAACGTTTCCAAAATTGTCTAAAAAGCAATCAAAAATGCAAATGGTCGACATTTTGTTTTCTGTCTGTGTGAGACGGGCCACTCGCTGCTGCTGATTCGACGAAATACACAAATGTGTGTGCGTGTATGTATATGCAATGTGTGTGTGTGTGTCTCGTTTGAGTGGCCAGCGGAGCACCAAGGAGCAAAATTGTGCTGAGTGATCGCAATTTGTCATATATACGGCATTTACATAACCGTTTTGGAGGCGAGCGCTATGCATTAATGTTACACTTACCTTTTGGCTATTTGTTTAGAATGATTTGCACAATTTTCACAGAGTTTTCTTTTATTAATTTCTACACGTAACAAAACTCCGACTCCGACACTGCTGTCAACAGCACAGGTCACACTGTTCTCGAAAACGGTGTTACCAAAAACCGCAAAGCAAAATATCATTAAACTGACTGCGAGTAATCGATATATCGAGCACAAAGTGTTGCGATATATTGTTGCACTAGCTGGTAGCAGCAGTTGCAGTTATGCGTGAGAATGCCTTCTCTGTTTACATATATCGTATCGTTTCGTGTGGTGGCGCACGATAAATTATCATCAACCCTAATTATTGTAACTTGTATTATTTACAAGAAAAAAACAGCCCGCGCACAGCTAATACATTTGCGTAGTTTAATACCAAATCAAATTCAAGTTGTATATAAGCAAACAAAATACTGCGTGACATCGTTAAGCACACACACGCACATACACACACACGCACACCCTATTCTACGTGCAAGCAGCGACGCTCCCAATAAGAACGCGCCAACAACAGCAATAAAAAGACAACAACAAGCGGCTTATCAGGAACAGCAGCAACAGCAGCAGCAGCAACAACAACAGGTAAAGTAGCATTAATTACAATTGTAGAGTCAAACATCAGCAAGCTTAAATTTCTGCCTCTCCAGTCAACGATTGTCGCGATACGCACACAACACCGTGTGCTGACTAATTTCTGTTGATTCTGTGACGTGTCCCAGTTACCAAGATTGCGATGTGCGGCTCACCCAATATAGCTGCTGGCAGCGGCGCCCGGGCTCTGATCCTGGTGGGCGGCTATGGCACACGACTGCGTCCGCTGACGCTGAGCACACCCAAGCCGCTGGTGGAGTTCGCCAACAAGCCGATATTGCTGCATCAGCTGGAGGCGCTCGTCGATGCGGGCTGTCGTCAAGTGAGAGTTTCCGCGGCGGCCACAAAAGTTACATAAACAAGTTTCTCTCGATTGTAGGTCATATTGGCGGTCAGCTATCGGGCTGAGCAAATGGAACAGGAACTGAAAGTGGAAGCGGACAAGCTGGGCGTCGAGCTGATCTTTTCACATGAAAGCGAACCCCTGGGCACAGCCGGCCCCCTGGCCCTGGCCAAGCCCCTATTGACAGCCAGTGCCGAGCCATTCTTTGTGCTCAACTCGGATGTAATTTGTGATTTCCCGTTCAAGCAGCTAATGCAGTTCCATCGCAATCATGGCAAACAAGGCACCATTGTGGTGACCAAAGTCGAGGAGCCCTCCAAATATGGTGTTGTGCTCTACGATGAGCTCGGCTGCATTAAGAATTTCATTGAGAAACCGCAAGAGTTTGTCAGCAACAAAATCAATGCGGGCATTTACATATTCAATCCCACGGTGCTGGACCGCATCGAGGTGAAGCCCACATCCATTGAGAAGGAGGTGTTTCCCGACATGGCGCTGCAGCAGGAGCTCTATGCCATGGAGCTGAACGGTTTCTGGATGGATATTGGACAACCCAAAGACTTTCTTACCGGTGCGTTCCCCCTGCACCTGAATCATAGTCGTCAGCTATCTGCCGCTTGGCCTTATCAGCCGAACAGTTGAGCAAAGTGTCTAATCAATTTTTGTGCCCAACACCAACTTTTATCTGATTTCTTGGAAACGAGCGGCAGCCACTGAAAGGCCAAATGCATGATAGAACGTTTCTAATGAGCTCTATTAGCTGATAAACGGATGCCCCGTGAAGGTGTGTTCAGGGCGACAAGTTGAGGCAATATCTTTAGAGACCCAAAATATGTAATATAGATTCTCGTATACCAGACGCAGAAGGAGTTTATCATTTACATCGATATCTCCCATAGAGACATGTTCTTTTACAATTCCTTTGTATACTTAACACAGATTACAACTATTCCACGTTTAGGATAAGTCTTCCCCAAATCTTCCATAAATAGATAAACTCATGTCAGACAAAAGTCTCTCAAATTTCAAACTAAATACAGGAGTTTATCGACAAAGACTTCGCTTTATATAGTATAGGGTATTCGTATTAGCTTAGGGCTGGTTGCAGAGCATCTTCTAGTCGGGCACTTCCGACCATAACACACTTACTTGTCTTATATATATTTCCCTTTGTGCTGCAGGCATGTGCCTCTACCTCAGCTCGCTGCGACAGAAGCAATCGAGCAAGCTGTACACAGGACCCGGCGTCGTGGGCAATGTGCTGGTCGATCCGACGGCCAAGATTGGCGAGGGCTGTCGCATCGGACCAAATGTTACCATTGGGCCCGATGTGGTCATCGAGGATGGCGTCTGCATCAAGCGTTCGACCATACTGAAAGGTGCCATTGTGCGCTCGCACTCCTGGCTGGACTCCTGCATCGTGGGCTGGCGCAGCACCGTCGGGCGCTGGGTGCGCATTGAGGGCATCACCGTGCTGGGCGAGGATGTTATCGTCAAGGACGAGCTGTACGTGAACGGCGGCCAGGTGCTGCCGCACAAGAGCATTGCGGCCAGCGTGCCCGAGCCGCAAATCATCATGTGAATCTGGAGGCAGTTGCTCCAATTATTGTGTGGCCTGTTGTAAATATTATTAATTATTTCATTTTCGTATGCGACATTTGCCTTGTCTCTGTTTAAATGTTTCCAACGTTTAAGCCGACTGTTTGTCAATATTCTAAACACAAAAAGAACAACAGAAAAAAAAAAACAAAAACATTTCCATTAATTAGCCTGGCTAAAATATAGTCTTAAGGACTTTGAAGCTGAACGAAGAGCGAAAAAGAAAAGAAAACCAGTTGAGTTAGCGGCATTTTGACCAAAAAACTTTTTCACCAAACGAAGCATAAGTTTTTTTTATATAATCTAAATTGTAGTCAAATATATATGTATTATTAATATAAAAAACAAAACAAAGTCTACTTTTTTATTATTATTATTATCAATATTATTATTATTATTCATTTTTATCATCATCATTTCATCATCATCATCGTCATCATCATCACCATCATTATTATTATCATCATCATTATTATTATTATCATCATAATTATTATTATTATCATCATCAATATTATTATTATCACCATCAACATCATCATCATCATCATCATTATTATTATTATTATTATTATTATTATTATTATTATTATCATCAATATTATTATTATTATCATCATCATCATTATTATTATTATTATTATTATCATCATCATCATCATCATTATTATTATTTTTACTAATTAATGATAAATGTGAGCATATCGAGGTAAATATTCTGCATGAAATTTACCGCTTGGGATCATCTGTATAAGAGTGGACCGACAAGAGTGAGGTTGCTGGTTCAAATCCAGCATTTATTTCATTTGCCTTTTATTCACAAGAAAAAAATGATTAATTATCAATTAAAAAGCAAACGAAATAATGATAAATGAAAAAGGTTTGCAAAATAATTTAAATAAAAAAATAAATAACAAAATTATCATTTGTTTAGTTAAAATTATTCTTTAAGCCTTAAGTTGATGGTTGACTTTTTATATATAAATCGCAAATCTGACATTCGCCTGCAAGGACAAGCTCAACGGTTGCCTAGCAACACCTGCCAGGTGCGCAAGGCACAACAAACACCTGAGATTCGGTGTGGCAAAATGTTGAAAACTCTGAGCAAAGCGGATGCACTGCCGCAGAGTCTGCTCTGGGAGGATAAGGAAGTCAAATTTGATACCCCGCAACTGTCAGTTGGGCGCGATTAAATCAAACAATCATCAATCCTAGCTCGCAATCACTTTTACAGACAAACGCGTCTTCGCAGCGGCGAGAAAATATTGGATACCATTTACCATATAGAGGACAGCAAGGGCAATCCTGGCGATACGGGCCGACTGCTGGTGACCAATCTGCGCATCATTTGGCACTCGCTGGTCCACAAGAAGTTCAATTTGTGTAGGTATCTCAAGGAATCCCAGCTGTGACTGATTGACCGACTGACTGATTGATTAATGATGTAAGCACAGCCCAAATCGCAAGGGCTGGGGCTGGATACGTGTCTCAGGCTCTTCCAAAACGGATGCCTATTCGATTTGAACCAGCGACGTCACGTTTCCGGCTCCATCTATTGCAAGCTGTGACTGATTAACGGACTGATTGACTGATTGATGATGTAAGCACAGCCCAAATCGCAAGACCTGGGGCTGGATACGTGTCTCAGGCTCTTCCAAAATGAATGCCTGCTGAATTTGAACCAGCGATCTCACGTTTCCGGCTCCATCTATTGCAAGCTGTGACTAATTGAACGACTGACTGATTGATTGATGATGTTAGCACAGCCCAAGTCAGTCGCAAGAGTCTCACGCTTTTCCAAAATGAATTCCTGCTGGATTTGAACCAGCAACTTCACGTTTGTCTGTCCGACGCTTTTACACAAATTTTCCGCAGGCTCGTGACGCCATTTGCAGATCGAATTTTCCAAAATCCCGTCCACTCCCGGTCCAGCTCTTACGGCTTGGGCTGTGCTTTGATCACCAAGCCGAAGAGAAGACTCTCTTAGATATATATATATATATAACCTATTGATTGGTCAATCCATAGCCATAGGCTATGCTCGCATAGGCACCACCAACACGCGCCTGGTGCACATGCACACCAAGGGCCGCATACCCAGCCAGGCGCTGTACATTCTGGCCATACGGAATGAGACGCGATTTGAGTTTCTGTTCACGGACGTCTCCGGCGAGACGGCGCGCAGGGATCAGCCGATCTTTGCCAGCGTTTTCGATGTGCATCAGTGCGTGAAGCGAGGGATTTAGCAAACGTTTCCACACTCAACTCCATGTTTATTTCGCAGCTTGTATCAGCGCACGTTCCTCTACAGGGATCTGAAGCTGCGCGGTGCCATTGTGCAGGCGGGTCAGCTGATTATAATGCCGGATGAGCAGGTGTACAGCCAGGTGCAGGGCGTCTGGAATTTGTCCAGCGATCAGGGCAATCTGGGCAGCTTTGTTGTGACCAACATCCGCCTGGTCTGGTTTGCGGATGCCAATGAGACCTTCAATCTGAGCCTGCCCTATCTGCAGATCGAAGCCGTGAGTCGTCCTGTGCCCAGCACTTAACCAAGCCAAATCTTTCATATTGGAGCACTTGCAGTTGCGCATACGCGAGTCCAAGTATGGCCCGGCGCTGGTCATCCAGACGGCTGAGACGGCCGGCGGCTATGTGCTGGGCTTTCGCATCGATCCCGTCGAGCGTCTGAATGGACTCTTCAAGGAGCTGGGCTCCCTGCACACCATCTACACGGAGCAACCGAATTTTGGCATCCACTACGATCCGCTGGACGCGCGCAAGCGCCAGGCCGCCGCCGCCGAGGAAGCTGCCCAGGCCACGCAATTCAAAATCGAGGAATATCAGGAGCTGGACGAGCGTCAGGAGCGCGAAATAAATACCAAGCTGAACAGCTATCTGGCCGCGGGCTCCCTGGCCGGCACGGAGCAAGCGACGCCGGAGCCCATCTATTGCAAGGAGCTGGGCTTTGCCATGGAGCGCATACCCGAGGGCTACAAGCTGCAGGATTTGTGGAATGTGATGCCCACGAAAATGGCAACGCTCGACGAGTGAGATTCGGAATAATCCTGCCAAGTATTCAACCAGTTTTGAAGCTGGAATTTCCAAATTCTTTTCCATTTTTCACACTATGTTTAGGACATTTATTCTTGATTAACTCAGGGGCTTAAGGTCCGATCTTTGTGAAGAGACTCTGCCTTTAAAAATGTGTTTGTTTTTTTTTTTTTACAATTTCAGGGCGAGGTATACACAACGTGAAACATTTATAATTTGTATTTAGTCTATGATCGAGCACATAACAAGTTTGATGTGTATAGCTCTTATAATTCTCGAGTTATGCTTAAAAAACCATGTCTTACAATCGATATTTATCGATAGTTTCAAAACCGGAATGGATATCGAATGAGTATAAACTCTTTCTGATATACGTAAATATATATATATATATATCGATAATTTCAAATTCGGAAAGGATATCGAAAAAGGATAAACTCTTTCTGAATATATATAATGCATTTCGATTCAATAGCTTCTGAGCTTTCAGAATTTCGCTTTCAGACATAAAAGGATCAACTCCTGATCAGGATTATATATATATTTATTTTTTTTTTAAGGGCTCGGAGCTGGTTCTCTCTGCCTGTATAGCTTTTATAATCCTCGAGTTATGCTTGAAAAGCCATGTCTTGTCGATATCGATATTTATCGATCATTTCAAAATTACCAGATATGTCGAACAAAGATCAAATCTTTCGGATTGATTACTTTTGTTGTTTCGGAGCACGACGCCTTCACAGACGTACAAAGTTCAGCTCAACTCGGCTCGTCATCCTGATCAGGAATATATATATATATATACTTTATGGGCTCGGAGCTGCTTCTCTCTGCCTGTTACACTCATTTAAGCCAAACCCTTTGGGCTCCGGGCACAAGAATACATAATAGAATGTGAATTTAAACTAAGCTTCTGGCTTTTCGATTTTCCAAAATAGAAAAATCCATCTACTCTATATACATTTATAATTTCAGATGGTTTTTATTGGCGCATAGAACTCGCTGTGTGTTTTAAGTAATTTGTTGTTCTCTTTCGTACTATCCATAGACCGATATTTTGTTGTTGTTGTTGTTGTTGTTTTGGAATCAATCGAAACTGTGTCCTTAGCTTAAGGTTAATACATGGTTTGTCAGTTTAGCTGTTCGCCCGATTCGTTGGTATCTCAGTGCTTAGAAATTATTTAATTGTATTGTTAATTTTAGTACTTATTTGATTTTCGTTTTGAAATCTTGGTTGGGAGAGTACGTTCTGTTTAATTTAGAGCAAAACACGCATTTTGCTGTCTTTTAGCTTTTCTTTGTTCTCTTTTCATTTTTGTTATAAATTAATTCATATCACAACACACAGTTGATTTTACCGGCATGCACTATAATCAATATCTGCATATATATACTATATAGTTTATATATATGTTTTTTGTTTATTTATACGTAAATGAATTGTTTACTTTGTTGTCTAGGCTATAAATTCAAAGAAACTTCGTAAATTGTACGAAAATTAAAATTAATTGTGGCGTTTATCGCTGCATGTCGGTGTTTTTTTTTTTTTTTTTTTTTGTTTTTTTTTCTGGCTTTTGGCAGTCTGAAAAGAAAGTTGTTTAGAGCCTAACAAAAATTAGAAATCGCCGTATAAACAATATTTATATCTGTGTAGCTATGTATTTAAAACAAAATATCAGGAATGGCTTAAATTACGATTTCTTTTCATTCTTGTTTTTTTTTTTTTTTTTTACATATTTCTTAACTTGTTTTGTTTTTAGCTTTTACGACCTTTTAATACTTGTTGCTTACGTTTTTAAGTTTTGTTTTTTTAAATTCTTAGTTTTTATTTTTGTTTATCTTCTTCTTTTTTTTTTTGTTTTTTGTTTGCGTATCAGTTGCCCTTAAATGAGTGGTTTTTCTTTGTAATATTCGTTTAGTTTTTCATCAGTCTTGAAGACCAGTTTATATTATTATTAAATATATATATATATATATATTATATTATTTTAAGACGTATTTAGTTGAAGCAAGTGAAGTTGGCGAGACAACTGCTGACCAAAGTAAACAAAATAAATGTACAAGAATTATAAACATAAAGTATGATAAATTTAATGCTAAATTAACAATTAGATATCAGACGCGACAAAGAACACAAATAGGGGAAAAACGACTAAAGAATAAACAAATTGGTCTCGGCCGTGTGCCATAAACAAATGCAAATGCGCAGCTCCGATTTCTGCGTAGGGTAGGGGAATAGCTCTTATGATAAACATTTGCTTTGAGTCTTGTCTTTCGCCTGTTGTTGTTGTTGCCGCTTCACTTGCTTCGGTTCGGTTGACGCAAACGGAAAACAATGGAAACGCGTCGCTTAGAATTAAACAGTAACTAGAACCAAAGACTTAGGATTTGTGTTTGTGTTTACACATTTGATTGGGCATTGGATTACAAGACAAGCCTTGATGGCGTTGGCCGTTCCAATGGCCAAAGACGTGCACATAGACAGAGAGTTAGGTATAAGGTAAGGGGTTTTTGCTGCTTAGTTGCTGCTGTTGGAGATCTGTAGACGCGCTCGCTGACGTGTCATGGGCGGCGAGCGGCGCATTGGCGATATGGAATTGCCCTTGGAGGCAGTGCGTCGCTGCCGCTTGGGCGCTGCAGTTGACGCTGCGGCTACCTTGGCTGCTGGAGTTGTTCCAGCAGCTGCTGCTGCTGATGCTGATCCTGTTTTGCGACGTCTTTTGGCCGTTAGCAGCGGTGCGCGGCGTCGACGCTTTGTGGCCGCTGCCTTCGGCTTGGCTGTGACTGTGACTTCGCCTGAGCCTGTGCCTGTGCCTGAGGTGAGTGTGTTGCTGCTGTCCTTGGTGTGGCCCTGTGCTTGAGCGGGCTCGTGTGGCACAAAAGCGGACGCGGTGGCATGTTGTGGCAATGTCAGTGTGCTGCAAGAGCGCAAATTTAGATTGCCTTCATTTAAGAAACTGCGACAGCTTACCTGAGCTTTGGTTTGAGTGCCTGCTCCTGCTCCTTGTGTGCTGGCTCCTCATCGTACGCCTCCTCCTCCTCCTCCTCGTCGTCGTCGTCGTCATCGCTGTACACATTTGCAGCGGGCGGCATAAATTTGGGTCGCTTCAGTTCAAAGCCGCGTGCTTTGTTGCTAAAAGAAGAGGGCAGACATTGTTATGGCTGAGATGAAATTGAGAGGATTACGTACATTTTGATGGGTGTTATGGGCATGGGCCGTATGGGCTTGAATAGACACAGATCCATGAGTAAGCTGTCTGTGCTGGCATTACGTTTGCGCGCCGTTGCCGAGCGATGCAGCATGGAGGGCGCGATCGTAAACTGCCGCAAATAGGCAGCCGTGGGCGCCACATATGGCTGGCTAAGCACAAGCTGGCGATTGCTGCTGCTGCTGGCGCTCGAGCTGGAGCTGGAGGTGGTGCCCGAGCCCGAGCCCGAACCAGAGCCGGACCCGGAACTGGAGACGGTGACGGAGCTCATGAGGCCGCCGGCGCCGATCAGCTTGCGTTTCAGGCTATGGCTATGGCTATGACTATGACTGCTGCCTGCCTCTGTTGCCGGCGGTGCTAAAACTGGCGTCGAGGCATTCATGACCAGCGCCTTTTGCACCGTGTCCTTGATGAATTCGGTGCCGCGATGCAGGCGCACTGAAAGCGTTTTCATCAGCGCACAGGCCGCATTGCTGGCTATGCTGCTGGCGGTTGTGGGACGTGCCGCCAGCGTGCCCGCTGCTCCAATTGTTTGGGTGGGTGTGCTCGTGCCTGCGCTGACATTGTTGTTGTTGTTGTTGTTGCTGCTGCTGCTTATGTTGTTATTGTTGTTGTTGCTGTTGTTGTTATTGTTAATCTTGCGCGACGCGCTCGAGTCGAAGGTATAGGGCGCTGGTTGCCCGGCTGCCGCCAGCAACATTCTTATTGCTGGTAAATGCAGCTGGCCACTGCTCCTGCTGCTGCTCCGCCTGCCCCCTCTGGTTGTTGTTGCTCCGTCAGCTGCTGCTTTGCTGGCGACTTTAACATGCCCGGCGTTTGATTTTTCTTTGTCTCACGCACAGTTATTTCATCAAATTATTTCAACATTTTTTGTTGTTTTTTTGTTTTTGTTTCTGTTTTTTTCTTTTGTTTTTAGCTATTTGCACTTGTGTCTGTGTATTTTTTGTGTTCGTCGCGTTTCTTCTTCTTCTTCTTTTCAGTTTTGCCAGTTTCGGCTCGCACGCTGTTTCGTACAACTACACACTACTACAAATTTATTCAACATACTCCTACTACTACTTTGCCTTCCATTGTGGCTGCTTTTTTTTGCTTGGCATTTACCGGTCCCAATTTTATCACTATTTTATGCACAATCGCTCTATGGTCTGCCCGTTGTTGTCAATTTTGCTTTCACATCACTGTTTGCACTTTGTTTAATGTTTATTGCATTTGTTTTGTTGCCGTTTTTTGCCAGAAACGAAGAAATTTTTACGTTTTGCTATGTTTTACACCTCACTACTGCATGTTCATTCATCAGCAGCTGTAGCCTCTGGCTGTATTCACCACACGGGGCTGATGGCTTGAGAGCTCAACAGTTGCGCCGCAGATGAGCGCTGCGCATAGAATATACTGTACTTCAATAATGCAGCAGACCGATTGGTGTTTTTTCTTAAATATTTAAGAAATTAACCCCTATTTTACCTTATTTTGTTATTTGGTTAATGCGTGTATTTAAAATTTGACAAACATCTGCAGGCTGAGAAGAAAATATTTATTTCAGTACGCCGTGTGTACACACTGGCAGCTAAATTCCAATGTTCCCTCAGACTGGGTCGCAAACTTTTCTTTCTAGTATCAATTTAAAATTTGATATAACGCTTGACCAATTTAATCATTTATAGTGCATAGTTACTGACATCAATTTTGTTTGTGCTCATAATGCTTGTTTGGCGTACATAGCGCGGTTTTCGTTTTGAACACAATGAGTGTGACCAAATTTGGAGAACACAAATTGGACACGCTCAATTTTATTTCAACTAGGTGGCAGCGCTGACGCAATGCTACGCAGCGGCACATTCGATTTAAAATTGTAATTGTTGAGAAAATCATTTGGTATATTTATCGCAAATAAACCAAAAACTTTGATATAGACTAACATTTTGTGGTCATTCTAGCTGCTTTTACTCCATTTTTTTTTTTAGCTTCTTTGACTTGCCGCCGTCTTCTGGGCTGTTCAATAAACATTAAACTTCATTTGAAATAAAATAATTGCAGCTACTGTGCGCTGGCGCAAAAGCCAATCTTAAGTCATAGATCGCGCATCGCTATCAAGTTTATTATGGCTAAATAATTGCCAAAGCGCATGCGGTGCACAATTTACGAGTACGCGCAGTCACGCTTCGGACTGGTTCCATCCTCTGGATACCACCTAGGGATGCGCTGCAGCCAGCGGCAGCGGCAGCGACAGCGGCTGCTGCTGCTGCTGTGACAGAAGTGTTTTTTGGCATGTCAAATGGCCGTTGAGCTGCACCCGTTTCGCCGCCCTCTCAGCCATTGGCTGGCCTTTAATAACATTATGAAAACGCGTGTTTTACAGCTCATCAGAGTCGAAGCGAAACGTTGCCGCATTGCTTGCATTTTTTCGTGCACTCTTTTTGGCCCGTCCGTCCGTCCGCCCGTCCGCCCGTCCGTCTGTTCGCCTGGCTCTGCCTGCCAGTTAAGAGTCAAGTCCTCGCGCCGCTGGAGGTCGCTTGGGGGTCGTCGGCGTCGTCATCGTCGACAGCGGCGCCCTCCCATTGCGGCACCATGCAGCCACGCGCGTCGCCTTCTGCGCAACCGCAGCCACCGCAGCCACAAAAGCCAGAAGCAGCTACACACACACACACAGAGAGAGACATACACATGTAGAGATCTGTGTATATATAAAGCTGGACAGGCGTTGGCTGTGCCCGCGCAGGCTATAATTTTCCAATATGCAAATGTGTTGTGCGCGTTGCCTCAAAATGGCGCAGCGGATGCCGAACGCACGTGGGACGCAGCCACAAGGCAAACAGAAAGGCGCGAAACGCTTGAAAAATGACTGCAAAATACCCTGTTTATGGTGTAGAAACTAAGAAGTTAAAAAAACTTAAAAAAAAGGCCAACAAATCAAAACCAGAGTAACAATATTTGTATATATATATGTTATATAATATTAGTAAAATTTACCAACATTATTTATATAACAGCTTTTAAATTTTATATTGTGGAAAAGAGGCAAAGCAAGAATCAAACGGCATTTCGTAAGGCGAATTACCGACAATTTTCTAGGACTGATAACGATAAAATGGCTCTAAAACTGTTAATCGCTGGCAGTCACCTTCAAACTTTTTGCAATTTAAGGCGGCGTCAATGGGCGTGGCCACAATATATATGTAGACAGAATTCATTGACTGCAGCTAGAAGACTATAGACTTATATACATATGTAGATTAAGGCAGCTCGCCTGCCCGTTTAAGGGCGTGGCCAAGGCCTTATAAACTTTAAGCCGATGCGATCTTCCAATCTGCAGCTACAATATACCGTCTAGGCATTGCGCAAATAAAACCGAATATACCCCATTTCACACTGTGAGCAGAGTATATAATAAGCAGCGGCCAACTGGCGTCATGCGCTCATTAAGGATATCGAGAAGTTGAGGTCCTTCGAGCCGAGTGGCCAACCATTGACAATTATGCAATTTTGCGGAACGACTAAACAAATTATTTTCACTAAATTAAATCTTAACTCGTGCTGGGCGCACTTTTTTTTTATATTTGATTTGACTTGATTTTTTTGGGGGGAAACACGTACGCCTCCTAACCTCAATTATGGGCTATGAAAATCTTCAGGCGTGATGAGTGCCTGTGGATTGACATGTGGCCCGCTGCTGCTGCTGCTGCTGTTGCCGGCTTCAAGATCTTGGGCGCAGCTGCGGTCGCGGCGACGTCTCCTGTTGAGTTCGCCAAGAAGCGCGTGCTTAAACAAAGCGCCTAACAAAAAAACTTGACGAAAGCGCATTTGACATTGACGCAGACAAAAGCTGCGTGCTGTGAGGCGCAAGTAAGCGTAAGAACAGAGCCGAACAGCACAGCGAATTTGTAAGCCCGCCTCATTAAAGGCGAATTTAAAAGCCATCTAATGGAAGTTGGTATGTGACATCAGCTTAAGCTTAAGAACATAATGGCTGCTAAGCATATGGGTGATCAAAATTAGTTGTACTCTTAATGATTTACCATTTGCAGCTAATGAAGCTGCGCGAGCCACGAACTTTAACGATCTTTGCTTGTTTATAATCAAGAAATCGGAATGCACAAGATAAATGATTATTGAATATACACTCGAAACAAAAATTTGTGCGCAACAAATTTAGCGCATTGTTTTCGTAAAACGAATTGTTCAATGCACAAATCGATTTCGAACTCCCTCTCGCCCTCTCTCTCCCTCTCTCGCCCTCTCTCGCCCTCTCTCTCTCTCCCTCTAGTTTTGTGGCGATTTCAATTACATTTGCCTGGGCCTCCACTTGTTCACAGGTGTGAATTGTGTTCTGAAGTGGGTTTCTTTTGGGCTCTTTATTTTTTTTTTTTTTTTTTTTTGGTAATGAAATAACCATAAATCATGGCACAAATGAAGTTCAGCATTTGAGTTTTTTGTGGGGGGCTAGCTACAACCCTCGCTGCCATATTTTATTTCTCATCTATTTTTCGTTTCTTTATTGTAAAGTGTAACATTGATTAAGCATTATTAGTGTTTATTGTTGTTGTTGTTGTTGTTGTTGTTGTTGCTGTTGTTCTATTCTCTCGACGTTCCATTGTAGACACATTGGCCGCATTCGCGTTGTTTTTCTGTTGTGCACAGTGGGACACTTTCCATCATCAACACTTTGGGATGATGGAACGTTTCGTTGGCCAGGTCTGGCAGACCCTCTCGCTTCCCCCCTCTCTTCACCTCCCCCCTTAATCGCCTAGAAGATGCGCCTGCGCCATTTGAGGGGGGGCCCAAACACATTGATATATGTCTATTTGTAAATCAAAATTGATTTGCTTTATAGCATGGGATAATGAAGTTTTTTAATGAACTGATGGACGCGAAAACAAAGAGAAACCAAGCGTAGTTGGGTTTTGTATTATAGTAAGAGGATTATGGGAATTATTTTCCTATCAAGCCCTGAGGCTGTTGCGGCTTTCGAACTAGTCATACATTTGGATAACTTAACTTGAGCCGGGCAAAAGTATGTTAAAAAATTTCAGACGATCTTAAACCAACAGTTTTTCACCCATTTTTCAGGCGGGTTTCCAAGGAATTTCCCTAACGATCTTTTGAATTGAGCTTGATGCTAAATTGGATAAAAAGCAATAAAGTCTTATGGAACCACTTTCCGCCCATTTTTCACTCGATCGGGTGGAATGTTACAGAGAAGCATATAGAAGATAAATATTGTGAAAAATTCAGCTGCCTAGATCTTAGGGTACGCCCTGGGCGTTGATCGTCAGTCAGTCAATCATTGAGGAAAAATAGTTTTACATATATAGATATAATGTTCTAATACTGTACTTTTTACAACACATCTGAAGAAATAAGTACTGTACAAATGTCGGCTGCCCAGCTCTTACGGTATGCGCTGAGCGTTGATCATCAATCAGTCAGTCAGTCAATCAGTCAGGAAAATGTAAAAATAATGTTCTAATAGTTTATGATGTATTCATTTCAAGAAATTACTAATATGAAATATATAGCTCTTAAGGTTTTACCTGTGCGCACATTATCAATCAGTCAGTCAATCAGTCAGGAAAAATGATTGAACATATGTAGATATAATGTGTTAATAGTGTACCTTATACAAGAGATCTGAAAAAAGAGCTACTATGAAAAATACAGGTCGTTCGGCTTAATCTAGGCGTACATTCTCAATCAATCAGTCAGTCAGTCAATCAGTCAGGAAAAATAGTTTTATATATGTGCATATACCGTTCTAGTACTTAAAACACAAACACGTGAGTCTTTCGACAATTTTATATCCATTTTCAGCACTTTTTTTCCTTTTCGGTTTTATGAAATGGTTCAAAAATTTGATTTCTTGCTTTCAGGCGAGTGTGGTCTAATAAATCATAGCCAAAATGCTGAGGAACAAAGCTGCCAAAAAGATGACAAAACAAATAATGCAAATCTGAAAGAAACGGCCAAAAAGAGACGTCGACAGCAGGGGCTGGGAGGGGGGCAGCAGCACGAAGCGGCCATTAGTCAAAGCGAAGGGCAGAGTTGGCCAATAAAATTGCCGGAGAGTTGGCAATAAAATCGACGGAGATGGCCGAAAGGGGCCACCGTTGGACACAGTTGGCCAAAAAGCGCCACAACAACTCGAATAAAAGTTATGTGGAAAATTGATTTTGCGGTAGCCGGGGCAATAAATGTTTTGCCCAAATGCTAAATACGAGTTAAACACGACAAGGAGAGTGCAGCACGAGGGGGGGGGCGGTTGGCAGGAGGAGGACACGCAAATCAACTGGGCAACTGGGCAACTGGATTTGCGGTCTTGCGCAGTGCACGGAAAACCTTTTGACAAAGTGAGAAATATGCATGGCAACAACAACAACAAGGAGCAGCAACAACAACAAGGAGCAACAACAATAATCGGCCAGGACACAGGACATATGGGCCAGAACGAGAGCCAAGAGTGTGGCCGAGAGACTGCATTGGAGGAAATATGATGACATATCGCGTCATAGTTCAAACGGCAGGGAATCCTCTGATCAATTTTGTACACAGCAAGGCGCCATCTTTTTGTGAGCATTGCATGAGGTTGGACTTTTTGATACCCTCTAGTTAAGATTGCCCAGCAGAGGTATTGTTGCGTTCAGCAATTGGCATGTAACAGAAAAGTTGAACAATGTATTTGTACTCGAATATTCTTAAGCTAAGTACGAAGTTATTATTTTGAGAGCTTTTGTGTGCAACAAAATTTGTTAACTTAAAGATCTTAAGAACTTTTGTAAATAAAAAGATTCGTCAACTTAAAGAACTCAAGAACTTTTGTAAATAAAAAGATTCGTCAACTTAAAGAACTAAAAAACTCTTTTAATAACAAAATTCTTTAATTTAATGAACTTGAGTACTTTTTTAAATAACAAAATTCTTTAACTCAAATACATTAGACAATCTACATTATTTTTAATATCATTAAGAAAGTTTTTTGTTTATTACAAGTCGGAAAGTTCTTCAATTTTTGCCGTTAAGCCGAGACTTTTAGGAATATTTCAAAAGCAAATGTATTTGATATTTGAGCCAAAATATGCTATGAATTCTATTTCGTTTAAAGCCAGCATTTCGAATGGCCTTTTTCTCTCAGTGTAGTTATCATCAGATCGTTAATTTCAATCTATATTAACTCAAGGACTTTTAAAGCTACAGAAATATGAGTTTTTGAATATCAATAAAAAACGTTTTTATATCAAAATTTGCTTATCTATTTTGTATTTTCTCATATTTAATAAACATTTTTCTGCAAACTTTTTCTGTAATTTTTCCTATCCAAGTAAGCTTAAGTGCCATTTACAGGGTATCTGCTAGTCACATATTAACAACTTGTGCACTTTTTGCCCTTTTGTTTTCTGTGCATGCATTTGGCTTGGTCAGTGGCGTATTTTTCCTCGAGTGCGCCAAATCGTGGCCATAATTTTTTATTATCCAGACAGAGCCTCGGCCCTGGGACCCTTCAGCAAACACACACACACACACACACACACGCACACACACGAGTCGAGGTTGTGTGTGTGTTGGCTTCTGTTGGGGCTTCTTTTTCGGGCAGTTGCTTGAGTAGCCATACAAATAATTAATTGGCTTTTATGTGGCAGGAGCCGTTGAAATTTCGAAGTTTGCCTTTATCAATGCAAATGCAATTTTGCCCTGCTTTCTGCTTTTTTAATTAGTGCTATTAATTACGCTCATCATCATCATCAGCCAGTTGATCATCATCGTCGTCATCATCGAGTGCATCTGCTTTGCGGTTACACAAAACTCATTTCCGTTTTGGCAGCTATTTTGGCTTTTCAGTCTTTTAGGGCCTGGCCACATTTATGCGAAGCTTTTGAGCTTTTAATTAGTTTTGTGGTTGACCAGCATTTAATAGATTTTGCTGGTCAATTGCAGACAATTTTCATTTGTAATGCCTCTCCATATAGAAACCGAAAATCTGATTAAAAATACACAACAAGCCTCCGGGTTCGAGTCCCAGCCTAGTTTATGGCAGCAATAATAACTTAGCTAAGTTAAAGATCTTGAACTATGTGCCTCACGTTAAAAAAAAAAAGTAAGATGTTCTAGTCGGGAGCTCCCGACTAGGGAATACCCTGAACCCTCTTTGAGGTGGTAGCGGGGAGGTGGCGATAGGTCTAAAATGAAAGATACTTGAGATATATATAATATTCTAGAAGCAACATATCATGCTTGGTGACTCTAGCTCTTATTATTTACCCAATTTGCTCAAAGAACAGGATGTCGATATCGATTTTTATCGATTGCTTGGAAACGGAGTAAGTTATCGATTATCGGAAACAAACTCGATCTGCGCAGACACTAGGAGCACCTACATCTAATACATTTCAAGTCTCTAGCTCTTATAGGTTCCGAGATCCTTGCGTTCATACATACGGACAGACGGACGGACGGACGGACAGACGGACGGACGGACAGACGGACGGACAGACAGACGGATATGGCTAGATCGACTCGGCTATTGATGCTGATCAAGAATATATATACTTTATGGGATCGGAGATGCTTCCTTCTGTCTGTTACATACATTTGCATTTTGCACAAATACAATATACCCTTTTTAACCATTTTCAATGGGATCAGGGTATAAAAAGCAAAGTTCCTGCTCGCATAATCTTTGAAATAAGCACGAGTTTATATGGTAAGAGAAATGATCGATAAAATTCTCTACTTTTACTAAGCAAAGTTGTTCTCCTTGGAATCTCAACTTCTGGCGGAGAGTTTCTTTAAAAGAGCTGAAACATTGAATAAATTCGACAATATATTTGGAGCTTAGTACAGCTCGTGATTGCCCAGTTTGATCGAGAAACATAAGTTTTTTAAACAAAAAACATCTTTTCACTACATTGTTTCGATCGACTTGGGCATATCTATGTTGTCTACTACAAGTAGATTAATAGAATGAAAAAAATATATATAAAAGAGAAAAAAGATAGGCAGAAGTTCGTGAATGGTTTTTGGTTTCCATTTACGTCCAATCGGCTTCTAATTTCTTAACAAAACTTTACATACAGCTTGCAACTTAATAGGAATTTCGAGTATTCCACCTGCACAGCGGAAAATTGGTGGAAAACCCGTTGCTAGAAACTTTTTTGTTTGCCAATCGGCTGCAAAATAATTTGGAAAGACCTTTGGAAAATTTAGTTGAGACAAGTTTCACGCTTTTCGAAAATTCCATTCCAACTAAATGGAAAATCTCTAAAATATTTTGTTTTCAACTTTCTGCGTTTAAAAGACTTCAAATTTGTCGGTTAAATATGGTTTGTGATTTGTGTTAAAGATAGTAATCCCCCCAAGGGTGGAAAATGTCTAAATGTCTGATACAGTGAAAACTCTTCTAACGGACACAGCTATTGGGCAGGCACCGCTCGCCTTTTCACTTAGGCCACAGCCATGTGTACTCTCTCTTAAGCGGACAAAAACTACTAGACAATGTTTGCGAAAAAGAGTTTTCAATGTAGCTCAACTTTAAAGTAAAGGAAGGATAGGAAGTACATACAAGTTTATATATATAATATGAATTTTCAAGACAAATCCATATGATACTTTAATTATTTTATATTTTAGGTAGAGACAGCTTGAGGTGTCCTGTGCGAGGCATACCCTGGCTTTTAAGTTATAGAAAACAGTTAAAGCTGGCTATTCTCAGAGTTTTCCTGGGTTCCTTAAGTTCGCCAATATCCACTCCAACTGAGTTAAGAACCGCAGCACATTTGCCTTTTCTTTTTAATTTCATGTTAATGCACACATTTGTCATGTCTTTGTGGCTGCCAGCGCAGTTTTCAGTGCATTTTCCTGCTTAATCATAAATTATTTTATTTGATTATTTTTTGCTTTCTGCTTTTGCAGCGACAACATGGCGAACCCTTTCCACGTCTTGGCCTCGCATCAGTATTTTCATTAATTTATGCAGCACAGTGTGAAGCAATTTTCATTGTTATTGTTGTTGTTGCTGTGCTGGAAAATGCACCGCCTGAGCTGTGTGGAAAATTGTGTGGAAACACGAGTGTAAATTGTTGTGGAAAATGTGCAAAGAAAGCTCGAAACGAGCGCCAAATTAATGAGCTGCAATAGCAAAACAATTTGAACAACAATCAACGCAGCGGCAAGCCAAGCAATAATTAACAAAATAACAATAATAGAAAAATAGAAAAAGTACAAAAATATGAATTTATAATTTGCAAAGTGGCGAAAGTGCTCAGGAAGTATTTGCAGAATATGCATAAATTATGAAAGAATTTACCAAATGGGTTTTATTTTCTTGAAATATTGCCAAGAATTTAGGTTTAACTAGTTGAAGTGGAAGATGAATTAATCAATAATTAAAAAATATATTTATATATTATAATATAATAATACAAATTAAAGTAGAGCACACTTTAGAAATAAATGTGCAACCATAATAAAAATTGTTGTTCTTTTTTGAGCAAAATTTTGTTAGCTTGAATTAGGTTTTCATGTTAAAATTATTATTAAAATTATTCAAAATGAAATTTAGGAGCTAGTCATTCCGTCAGTTAGGACAAATTTATATATGTACATATATATGTATGTATATATATACATAGAAAAAAAATATATATATATTGATAAACTCCAAGAAACTTTTTTGAAAGTTGCTTTTTAAACTAACATAACCAAAATTGTTTAGCAGTAAAGTTCTCAAAACTTTGTAAATATCTTTAAATCATATGATATATGTGATAAATGATATGATGATATGATACATATGTGATATATGATACTTTCACAATAATTTTCTTTATATTTGAATACTTCCTTGCATGCCCGAAATTGATTAAAAGTAAAGTTTTAAGATTCTACATTTTGAAAATAGCTTTTCATTACATATATATGGGATATGATAATATGATATATGACGTATGATATGTTCACAATAACTTTTCTACATATTCAACATTTATATTTATATATTAAAGCAAAGCTGAAGACATCAACAAAATAAGGCTATCGACTATAAAAATCGGCCCAGTGTATTAGCCAACTTTTGAGATTTTGAAGTCAAGGAAAAGCATTTTCCATAAATTTGTTAACTGGGCATATACAAATTGCACGTCTTTAGCTTTCCTAAAGGAAAACACAATTAAATCCAGAGATGAGGGCGCGGAAAGCTTTGTGTCCAAAAGCTATGCCAAGATTTAATGAATCACAAAATAAAAATGAGATTCATGCCCGCAACTGTTCAGGGGGGTTTGTGAGGGGGGTGTGTTTGGAAGGGGGGGGGGGGGGGTGGTCATGTGCTGCGGGTGTTTGCAAGCGTTGTCATAAATAACGAAAGGTCTGAAAATAAATAACCCAAAATGAGCACTAATGAGTTTTCTGTAATTTGAAAAAGTACCACAGATTGGGTAAAAAGTATTAATAAAAAAAAAACAAGTTAAAATTATAAATAAAATGCCGCTGAAAAAGGCAACTTTCGGCGCGAACTGCGCAGTTTGCGGTGGGCACAAAACTCACGCCCCTTTTTCATTTAATGCCAAATACGAATTGGTTTAAGGTTCTTTTGCGCGCCAAATAAAAAAACCAACGCAAAATTTGATTGAACTGGCAGTAAAGCGTATACACTGCGAGAAAAATAGCCCCCCAATTGGACTTAAGTTAAGTTAAGTTAAGTTAAGTTAGTTAGTTAAGTGAGATTTTTGTTTTAAGCACCACAAAGTTTAATAATTCTAGCTGATTCTATTTCTATTGAAATTGTTGTATTCTTATTTTGAGAATAACAATTCTTAAAAAAAGTAATTCTTAACTTAAGATTGGGAGTTTTGTTAAACCTTCAAGTACCCAAACTCTGGACACAAATTCAAAACTTAATCTATGTAATGAATATATTTCCTTTGAATATTTTAACGCTTCTTTCAAGTATACAAATTCTTTTATTAAGTATTTCTTATCTTAAGAATGAGATTTCTGATTAAACAAACCCTCAAGTATTAAAATTCTAGACCCATTAAATATATTTTACTCTTATTTCAAGTACAGAAATTCTTGTAATAAGTATTTTTTAACTTAAAAATGAGATTTTTTCTAAGAACCCAAAGCTCAAAAATTCTAGACACAAATGCAAAACACAACCTGAAACCCAACTATTCTGTTTGAAAATATTTTGCTGTTTTTCAAGTGCACAAATTCTTCTCTTAAGAGCAAGATTTTGTTTATTCCTAAGGCCTTGAAATTTCAGACACAAAGACAAAACTTCGTCTATGAAATGAGAATATTTTCTTTGCATATTTACCCGCTTATTTTAAGTATAGAAATTCTTATATTCAGTATTTTCTCACTTGAGAACGAGATTTTTGTTAAAATAGCCCTTAAGCTCCAATATTCTAAGCCAAATACAAAACGTAATCTGGGAAAATATATTTCCATTAAAAAACTCAAGGATGGCGCACACTTAATTTAGGCAAACTTTAGAATCAATGAAAAAATATCTATTTTAGCGTTTCGTATGGCATTTTCTCCGAGTGTAGCCCATATGATATACCCATTTAGTAGATGTGTGTGCAGTTAATGAAGCGGAAATGCAAATCAGAAATAAAAGAGTGTACCACAGACCTTGAGCCTGGGCCGGGGCCAATTGTTCACTTACCGGCCCAACAAAAAGTACGTCAACGACGATGTCGTCCAAATCGGACCTGGTAGTGGGTCCATTGTTCCGCACGCATAACATTTCAATAAAAACAACAGAGCAGCGAGAGAGAGAGAGAGGAGGAGAGAGGAGGAGAGAGAGAGGAGTACGGAGAGAAGTCTCTAAACTACTGCGTGCTGCTGCGCTTTTGTTTGTTTGCATTCGCTTTTTATGACCTCTCTGGGGCCCTCACACTGGAGTGCGAAAAAAACCAAATACAAAGACCTCGTGACGATCCCGAAAACAAATAGCGAGAAATTCGTGTGTGTGTGTGTGTTGTGCGGCATTAGTTGCAGCTCAATGCTTCTCAAAGGAACTATTAACCATATAAAACCGCATAAGTTTACGAATTTTTGAATTAGAGAACTGTCAAATGTCATAGGTTAAGCACGAGGGGGAATCAATATGACGAACAATAGAAATGAATTCCTGATAAATGTGTGCCCCGATTGGATCCTCTTTGTTTTATTATTATCAAATATTCGGTTGTCCTTTTAAGCTGGGAGTCGAACCAGCGACTTGCTCTGGTACATTTACTCTAGTAACTGAGCCTCTAAATGGAGTCGAGCCAGCGACTTTCTTTTACCAGGTAGTCTTTAAGAAGGACTCAAAATAGAGTCGAACCAGCGATTTCTTTTTGTACGGTTGCTCTGGTAATCCTGCCCTTTAGATAGACTCAAAATAGGGTCGAATTAACGACTTTCTTTTGTAAAGTTACCCTCGTAACTAAACCTCAAAATAGAGTCGAGCCAGCGACTTTCTTTGATAGGCCAGCTCGAGTAACTGAGTCTTTTAGATGGACTCAAAATAGTTTTATATATAAGTAAAAAAAAAATAAAAATGTTTTAAAATGTAATATAATATTTGAAAATAATATTTATGAAGTTTGGTTTTAACTATATATTGGGCAACGGATACGGTCAAGAGTTTGGCTTAAAGAAAAATTAAAGTTTCAACTTTAAAATTGTTTAAAATTCTCAACTGGTTTGGGCAGAATGTTACGCACCCTTTTTTAACAACATTAAATTAATGTATAATTATAAATAATAATTGCTTAATAAATAAATAATACAATGGCCAAATTGAACTTCTTAGGCGTAACTCGATGAATAATTTCGCACAACATCTATTCAAAATTAGTCAATATCAGTGATTCCTTTGAATAAACAAAAGGGCGCCGACATTCGGTAGAATTTTCGGTGTACCCTGTGCTGTAATGGGCAAAGCCATCTGCTAATAGAGTTAACACATTGAAATGACTCTATAATAGGGCGCAAATGCGAGAAACCCCGAGAAATTATAATGAAAAATGTGGCAACATAATGAGAAGCGACATAAAATCGCAAAATGGAAAACAAATCGCCCATTTGTGCGCAAAAACTGAAAGGAATCGGACCGGGACTCCGACTCCGACTCGGACTCGGACGCGGTTCGCCGAGCCAAAATGCAAACAGATGTAAATCCGAGCGTAAAACCCAATAACCAAAAACGGCTCAACAAGCGGCCGAGGCCAGGAAAGTGGCCCGAAAGACAGCAGGAGAAAATGAAAAGCACGGCATGAGGCACGAGGCATGAGGCATAAACCGAGTCAGCGGGGGCGGGCAGCATAGGTCAAGTACAAATGCATTAGGAGGACATGCGTTTGGCCTCAAATAGAGCTGATTTTTATGATGATGGCAAAGGCGGAAACGGGCACAGTTGGCGGGGCCTTAGAACGGGCCCAACGCGGACAACGCGTGCCAAAGGTGCGAACGGAAGTGCGGGGCAATTGTTTTGGTTTGTTTCCTTAAAAGGTGGCCCAAGCCAAAAGCAGCTGGTCTGCTGCGACCCCCTCCCAACGCCCTGTGTCCGTCCATTCACAAATTATGCAATCAAAGTTCGCCAAGTTCTGCGAACTCTACGAAAAGGCAGCACGTGGGCTGCGTGAAGCCGTGTTGCCAGCCTCTGAGCTGAAAGCCTTGCTAGTTTTAGCTGCAAAAATGGCTAAAAAATGCTAAATAATGTTTTTAGAATAGCGTAGAAGGCGTTTAAATGTTTCCTCTTTTTGCAAATTTTTACTACAATTTTTTCATAATATGTTCAAAATATTTTATACTTTATGGCAAATATTGCATGAATTCGCGAGATAATCGCATAAGTGTTGAAAATTGCTCAAATAAGTATTTAAAATTCACCAATTTTGTTCGTTTTCTTAATTTAATTTAAGATTTATTAAAAAAAACCAAAAACAGAAGCAGAAAAGCCAAATCTGTCGTCAAACAAGCTAAATAGGGCAACACTGGCGCAAACACAGCATGTACCGAATTTTTGCAGCTTTGCAGCCCTTTTTGTGTGTCCAGCCCTGTTGTGGTCTCCCTCTCCCCCGCTCTCGCGCCCTCTCAGTCACTCCTTTATTGTTGTCTCCGTGTGTCATTTTTACCGTTGCGCTGCGCCTGTCATCATTTCTCATCGTTGCTTTTGTTTCCCCGTAATTTGTCACCGCTGGAGCTCATTTCTGCGGCGTAATTTGTTTGCAACTCATTTTGGATTTATTTCCTTGCAGCCCCCCCTCTTACACCTCGTCCTCCCTCTGGTCAGCTTGTCTCTCTTGTTCGTACCTTTGTTTTTTGTTGGTCTCGCTTTGATGCATTTAATTAAAATTATTACAGCTTGTAATGGGGCAAGGCTTGAAAGTCTGTGTGGGAGTGTCGACAATGGAATCTATGGATGATTCGTAATGTAATTATAACTAATTATATCTAAAAAATTTTTGAAATAGGGCGTAGTTACGACTTATAATTATTAATTGAGTGAGCATGGGTAACAATATTTTGGATGTGAAGGTCAGAGTGCAGTAAGTCCGCCAATACGGAACTGTTACCGTTAGGTCGAAAATGTTTACTCACGTTTTCGAAGAATATAGAAAAAAAAAGTAGGGAAAAAGCTTTACAACCTATGCAAAAGCTCTCGCTTTCTCGGAGAAACTATTCCTAGAGCTTTTTGAACTTAAAATTAATCCAAAAATCATCAGGATTGCCCAGAATATGTAAAAGTGTGAGTACTTACATAAAATGTTGAGTAAAAGTATGAAGAAGCAGAAATATTAGTTAACAGAGGTATTTCTGTACGTTTTATTGTGACTTTGTTATTTCTTTGACATCTCCTTTAAGCGAGAATCTTTTACAGTTGAAAGTTTCCTTGACAAAGTTAAACCTGTTGGGTCATTAAAGTTTCATTAGTTAGAATGTAATAAAATTGAAAGCGGTAAATGTATTTATTAGAAACGGTTTAGTATTATTTTAAGAGCAAACGCATTCTCTGAAGTATGCCGGGACCTCCCGCAAGCAAGCTCATCCAATACGTTTTTTACTCTATAAAACTAGCTTCCACTCACTTCACTGCCAAGTCAGGCATATCAACAATCTGAGCCACTCCAGAAAACTAATTTTCGAGCATTAGAAAGGGTCGGGAGTGTGTCTATAGCTATTGTGATCGAGCATGACTTTGCTTTGAAAACATATTTGTAACGGCAAAAAGCCGACAATAGATCGACAACAAAAGCGGGAGAGAGAGAGAGAGAGAGAGAGGGAGAGCGAAATACAAGTACACGCACTTCTAAACGCAATTACATGCATGCGTTGAACTTTGAATGAAATCAAAATGATGAAAGGCATTCATTATACATACACACACACACACACACATATATATAAATACATACATATGTATACATAATATACAAAGCAACACTTTTTGCCTAGGGCACAGCTCGGGAATTTTTGTATTTTTTTCCTTGGCTTCTTCGCTTTAGCACTTTTCAGCCTCGCCCCAGGTGAACCAGAAAAAAAACAACGCAACGCAACGCAACGACTGCTGCTGCTGCTGCACTCGCTCTCACGCGCTGCTTTTGCGCTCTCGCCTTTTGCTAGCTCTCCCTCTTGCACTCTCGCTCGTTTCTGCACTCGTGCCTGCAGCGCTGCTTTTCAGCAAACGCCATTGGGGGTTTGGCATTGAGCCTACGCATGGCACAGCCTCGCGCTCGCTCGCTCTCTCTTGTGAGCTGACTGCGCGGCTCTCTCTCGCTCTCCCGTTCTGGGTGCCTGCTTGCGCGTGTGTGTGTGTGCGGCTTTCTATGCGTTTCCCTTTATTAGTTTGTCTAATTGCTTTTGGCAACTATTATTACTCTGTCGCCGTTGTCGTCGTTGTTGTTATTGTTGTTGTTGTTGCTTATTGCTTGTCGGTTTGTCAGCGCAAAAAGTATCACAGATGTCATGTTTAGAGCCCGCCACTGACCGTTGCCGGGGCACAACCCCCGCGGGTGGCCCGAGCCGTTGCTTTGATTTGACTCTTCACTTTTGGGCGTGCGTCTGTGTGTGTGTGTGTGTTGCCATGGGCCGTGCTCCTGTGTTCCAGTCGAGCTCTATGCACCTTCTAAAATACTCTTTTTAATAAAACGCTGCTTAAGAAGGCGTGAAATTTCGCTGTTTCACCATTTCCGTTGATCACACGCTGCGATTTGCGTCATTGCGCGAACGTTTTCGGGTGGCAGGAGCGAAGCGGAAGGGGGGGGGGTGGTGGTTGCGTAAAGGTATTTATATATATTTTTTATATTTATTAAATTTTCAAATACAATATTTGATCATTTGTAGCTGCAGCGCAGCTGCCAAGGTAACATCAACAAAAAAAAAACTAATTTTCATTGTGAAGAGCTTTTCAGGATCAGCAGAGTTATTGTGTACGGTAAAATCTCTATTAAATGTATTTCGTTTAATTGAAATTATCTATCTTAAAGGTTTTAATGTCCTTCTTTATGATTGAGCCTCTTTTATTGCATTTTAATATTGTTTTATTATTTATTTCTTTTAATTTTGATTAAATTTCTAAACGGTTTTAATTGCCTGCTTCTTTCAGATTGCTTAGTCTTATGTTTAGTAAAACCATTCTATATATTATTTTGGTAGGCAAATCAGGTCTGAGTTGCTTAAACAAATATATTTAAGCCAACATTCATGCATATTAGAAAGTCAGGCAGGCTTTATCTATAATTATTAAACTAAATTTACTCTATTTTCCCTCTATTTGGATCAGCTACTTGCCCCTCTTGATTTGTACCTTTTCTGGTTGTTTATCCTGTTCCTAACCTGGGTCTATTAATCCCCAATTTGGTTTATGGTCCTGGGTCCGGCGAGCACACAGCAGTTGTGGCTCCCACATCTGGTTTATGGCCACTTTGCTGGGCTCCACACTATTTTTTATGGCTTTCAGTTTGAGCTACGTTATTTATCATTCGTCTGTGTAATTTTTCATATAAAAACTTTCCGTCCACATACGCTTAAGTTGGACTCGCACGCATCTGAGAGAAGGAGGAGGCAACCAGGAAGAACGGAAAATGTTGCCCCCGGTCTGCAGAAATACTTTTGCTGCTTTGCTTTTTGACATTTATTTCTGCTCAAAGCGAAAAAAAGACAACAATAAAAATTGTAGCAACAACAATAAGAAGAAAAAGAAGAAGAAGAACGTGCGATATTATTAATTTTACTTTATTTGAGGCTGGCGCTGGCATTCCTTGGATAGAAGGAACCAGCGCCAGCGGCACGCTCATCCACAGCCATCCATCGAAATGGCTCCCAACCCATATCCATCCCGAATATATGTATGTGTGTGTGTGTGTAGGAGTTACGTTTTGGCCACCTTCGCGTGTCCATTGGCTATAACTCAGAACGCATTGAGGACTCAGACGGGCGCACGTTGAAATAAATATAAATGTCAAAACTGAGTGGAGTTTTCGGTGCGAGTTGAACATATAAAAAAAACGAAAGATGAGCGAAAAAATAAATAAATGAAGCATTGCACTTGGCCAGCAAATGAATCATCTTATCGAATGGACACTGTGCGTGAGAATCAAGCAACTGCCGGGTGGCACAGTCCCAGCTATAAAGACCAAAAGATGCTGGTATGAATAAGTCGGAATGCACTAAAAATAGTACGAATTTGGGTGCATTGAGAACTAGCTTTATATAAATTTATATGGATAAGCTAAAGCTCAACTCTAAATGATAATAACTCAAGAAACTTTAAAATGATTATTAGTTATAATGTTAAGCAACCGATGCTGTTATTTACATACTTAGGAATGTTAAGTACCTCTAAAATGTTAACAAGCCATAATGTTAAGTAAAGAGCTCTCACATTAACATACATGAGAATGTTTAGAAACTCTGCAATACTAACAGGTTATAATGCTAAGTAAACGATGCTGTTATTAACATACTATATAGTTATAGTTATAGTGTTAAGAAAAAGGCGCTGTTATGAATATACTAAGGAATATTATGAATCTACAAAATGTTAATTAGCTATGATAGAAAAGCAGCGACTAACTAACTTGGTAAGTTAAAAAAATTCTAAAATGTTAATAAGTTATAATGTTAAGTAAGCAATTCCCTAGTTTACATACTAAGGAATGTTAAGACACTCATAACTTTTAATGGGCTACAATGTTAAGTAAGCCACGCTCTTATTAACATACATAGGAGTGTTGCAAGACCCTGTTTATAAGCCACAATGTTAAGTAATCGGCTCTCTTGTTTACATACTTAGTAATCTTAACACACTCATAACTGTTAATGGGTTATAAGGTTAAGTAAGGCACGCTCTTATTAACATACCTAGGAATTTTACGAAACGATAAAATGTTAATATGTTATAATGTGAAGTAAACGGCTTCCTTTTTAACATACATAGAAATGTTAAGACACTCGAACCGGTTAATGAGCTATAATGTTAAGTAAGGCACGCTCTAATTAACATACTTGGAAGTGTTATGAACTTCTAAAATGGTAATAAGCTATAATGTTAATACTCGGGAATGTTAAGAAACTCTCAAAAGTTAATAAGCTATGACGCTTAGCAAAAGTCGCTGTTATTAAATAAGCTATGTAATGTTTAAAGATAAGTAATTAGCTAGATATACCCCTAACATGAATGTTCTGGTATATACTGAGTAAATTTATATAGTATAATAATTGCATAGGTAAAGATTTATGCTGCTCTCTAACTTTATAATGAAGTTCGCAAGTTGAAGAGTCTTAAAAACAAGCAACAACATATCTTTAAACCCTGCAACATTCCAGATAATAACCAAAAGAAAACTATTTGAGCTACAACAACAGAGACCACCAACCGAGCCAGAGTTCTGGTCGCAGTGTTAGTCGCCATCAATCTTGCAGCATTACATGAAGCATCAACTGATGGTTTTTTGTTGTTGTTTTGTTGTTTTTGGCGAAGCTCATCATCATTTTGAGTGACTTAAGATCATAATGTCTGGGCGAACGATATTAACTGGCGTCTTATGGCGCCTGTCGTTTTAAATCGAAATACAATCATAAATAATACAAACACCAACCGTTCACAAGATGCACGAAAAATAACAACGAAATCTATATTTTTTCGATATTTATTAATGACGCACAAAAAGATTTAAGCGCAATGGCGCAACGGGCCACTTTTTATATGGCCAAAACTCGCAGGGAAAATATATTAAGAAACGAAACGAAAAAAAATGCATTAATTCATTCATAAGAGATGTTGGGGCAGCACGAAGTGGCAGGGGCAGCACTTGACCAGATTCTTTTATATTTATTTTTTGGTGTCTGCTTCAAATGTCGAACGTTTTGTCCCCAAAGAGATGTTGAAAATTTTAAGCGCCATCATTTATTATGTTTGGACTCGTTGTTGTTGTTATTGTTTTTCTTGTTGTTGCTGCATTTATGCACAAATTTATGTGATTTTTATGCGTAGACATAATTATAAAAGCCGCGCTGCAGCGCACTTCAGCTCCGTAGAATCTGAAAGCCCGCGCCAAAGTCCGGGACCCGGTTTCAGCCAGACTCTCGACTTCATTTGGGCTCTCTACTTCTCTCTGTTTACCTGTCCCTCTCTCTCTCTCTCTCGCCAGCCCTCGGACTGGCGCGCCGGCGCTCCAGCTACACCTCGCATTGTCATAAATTATAAAACTTTATGCGTAAATTAATGACATTTTTTTTCTTTCGTTTGCTCGTTTATTTGCTTTGCTGCCCTTATGAAATGCTCTTCAATCTGGCTAGTCTATTAGGGATTTGCAATCAGTTTTGATAGTGTGTACAAATGTTTTGATATTTACTGCAAAAACCATTCTGAATGCGAGCATGAATTTTGGTAAGAACAGAAAAATCTTGAAATTTCTCCTATAACTACATATATCTATCTGATATAAATTAATAATTTTCTGTCAAATAAAATAGCATAGATTTTGCTGTTATTAACAGACCTATGAATGTTAAGAGACTCTAAAATGTTAATAAGTTATAATGTTAAACATGAGAAATATCTTCATATTTTTCTAATTAACAGACCTATAAATGTTAGAAGGCTCTAAAATGTTAACACGGTTTAATGTTACACAGAGAGTAAAGACGCTATTTTTAACATACCAATGTAATGTTAAAAGGCTGTAACATATATTGTTAACATACTGATGATACAACATTATGGATGTAAACTAGCTAAAGAATATGCTGTTATTAACTTTAGGAGGCTTTCAAATAACATAAAATATTATATTAATTAGAAGTAACTTTTACTAATCAATTCAAAGCTTCAGAAGCTAACAGAAGTTGCAATTTTTTTAATATCTTCAAAAGATAAATTTCGTAAATTTCTTCTTTTCTTTAAAGGTAGAGCATAGCGTATTCGTGTTGGTTGCATCGCCGGCTCATCTTAACTTTAATCATAACATTTTTCCGTATTTCTTGCTGTCGCGCTGCATCCAATTTTTGTCATGTCTTTCGGCCGGCTTAAATGTTATGGTCCCCTAAATTAGTTACACTTTGTGGTGCCTGAAGGTTTTTACCTCGACTTCTTTTATTAATTCATTTCATAGACTATGACAATATTAATGAAGTGTCCCGTGACAAGTTGAACGTTTTTCAAAATCTATAAAAATGGCATTCCATGCACTTTGAGCCGTTTTCCAACTCATTTGCCTAGCTCGGAGCAAATCGTTTGCATTGCCAAAGCAACCGCAGAAACCACAAAACACAACCAGACGAAACAAAACCGCAACAATTGCAATCAACGCATGCAAAACCAAAAAAGATGGCATCTGCTCGACTAGCAGATACCCTGCAGGCTGCTCTGAAGTAGCCTAAAGCTGGTTTGTATCTTTAAATATGCAATTCAACATGTTTTTCCTACTCCAATTACGAGGTAACAGCAGGGAATATTTTGAATTTTGAATATCATGGATTTGTGCAGGGTATGCAGGTGACTATATGCCTAAAAGGAGTACTCTTTTCAAGTCTCTGCGAGCGAGGTGTGCCCATTGATAGTCAACGATCCCTTTGCTACGCATACTGCCCTGTCTTGTCTAGCGACTACATCTACAGGGTATGGATACATGAATAATTGAAACAACTTGAAATGAACAATTGCTTTTGATTAAACAAAAAGTCGCTATGAGACGACAATTCCCGCTCACATATCAACAAAATCAAATAAATTAGTCGAAATGAGGGTGGCCTTTTGATGCTTATTATTATTATTGTTGTTGTTGTTGTTGTTGTTGTTGGGGGTAATACATCTCATATAAGCAAAAAACCGCAAAATGCGCAAAAATTGAGCTGAAATTTGTTGATTATGACAAGTTAGATGAAAAGCGCAATGCGCTACGTTAGTTAAATGGGGCATATACGGGGAAGTTATACTTTTAAAACTGAAATAATTAAAGAAATATGAACCTGATTGGGCAAAAGTGCTGTCATCTCGATTTAATTTATTATTTACGAAAAGTAACTCCATTTTAAGAGCATTCCATAGAAGGGTTTGGTTTATATTATTGTGAGTTTGGTTTGCCTTCATTTAGCTCATCACAAATCGATCACAAGACTTGAGCTAGATATTCCTTTCACCATCTCCTTTGCCTTGCCACTTTTGCAGACTCAACTTCTGCTTTCTTTTCTTTCGCTTTTTTACAGAGCATCTGGAGTAGTAAGATTTGCTACACTTTCATAATTCATAATGGGCTACTTATTGGGTTAAGTGCTCCGATTCCGTTCAAGTGGTCTACGCAACCAATTTAAAAATGAGTAAGAAAAAAAAAAAACAAAAACAATTTGCAGGCTTTGCTCTGCGCTGCTCAATTTGTCATCAGCTTTCGCAGGGCCTGTAAGTCACTTAATCACACGCCTCCCTCCCTCCATCTCCGACAAGTTGATATTGTTTTGGGTCTAGAAATTCGCTACGCCGCATAAGTCTTACTTTATAGAGTGTCTCTGTCAGGGCATATTTTACATAAATATGGTATAAGCAGAGAGGGCAGTATTATCCCTTGGCAATGCACAAGGCTCGCATGACGTCTTGTAATACGTCAATGACGACGGGTTGTCTATTAGATTGTTTATTTTCTATACCCTGTACGCGTACAAAACGGGAATAGAAGGCAAACATAAAGTTCAGATGCTGCTTACGTAACAGGTAGACGAGGATACTTTTTATCTAGTCATATGCAGTCTATATGGAGTCTATGTAAACTCGGGAACTATCAGCGTCGGGGTCAGAAAATTTGGCATGAAAGTGCAAGTAATCCGTGCTCTAATAGAAATTGTATAAAACATGGAATACCTACACCAGTTTTTGTTTCCTATGAATCAGCCTATGTTAACTCAGGAACTATAAGAGCTAGAGTCTGTAAATTATGACATGTACGTTCTTGTAAGCCTTACAATAATAAAAACTACATTGAACATGGAATACCTACATCCGATCTTGTTTTCTATACATCAGCCTATCTGAACTCGGGAACTATAAGAGCCAGGTCCATTAAATTTCGTATGTAAGTTCAAGTAATCCTTACTCTAATAGAAATTGCATAAAATATGGAATACCTACACCAGTTTTTGCTTCCTATGAATCAGCCTATGTTAACTCAGGAACTATTAAAGCTAGATTCAATAAATTTGGTATAAAAGTTCTCGTCAGGCTTACAATTACATAAATTATATAAAACACGGAATATTACAGGTCATCTTGTAGTCAGGCATTCTCTGCGTCAGCTTGCCGACTTGTTTTGATGAGTGCGTGTGTGTGTGTGCGCTTTTGGCTTTGATGAATTAACACAATTTGCCATATGCTAGCCTATCTGGTATTTGGTATGTGGGCCTGCGGTAGTATAAAATATATACTATATATATATGTATTTATTTATTTATAGCCCACAACCTGGGCCCGTGTCGGGGGCTATAAATTTTCACACGAAGGTGTCACATTACAAACAAGCGTACACGACACGTACGGACGCATGCGCGCCCGCTTCTCCCGGGTCGGAACGAGCCACCGGAACCGCATTCGAGCCAATTTGTCGCCTTATCTTGTCAGCGTTCGGCGTTCGAGGCCCTCTTCTGGTGAGGGTGCGATAAGGGCGGGCTACCAGTTGATAGCGAGAGCCGGTCGGTCGCTTTGGGCCTAATAAAGCTACTAAACGCACGTCGTCTGTCCGCCCCGTTAAACGCTGCCAATTATGGCCTAAAGATGGACTTGGCTTTAACCGGGCACATCAATCATGCGTGTGAGAGAGAGGGGGGAACGCGTGAGCAGGCGGATCGCACGCTTGATTAATTAAGTTTAAAATATTGCCTGCCATATTTAACAAAGACGGACAGAGACGGACAGCTCCATGATCCTTCACCTGGCCAAGACTCAAGCTCCGGCTGCTGCTGCTGCTGCTGCTGCCCTTTTTGGCCAAATTAATTAACAGACATCAGTCGAGGCACTCGGGATTGGGACTCGTGCTTGCTGCACATATATATATTTGAAATATGTTTGTTTTTGTTACTCAACCTTCGAGCGTATTTATCAGGAATTGTGTGAATTGAAAAACACCTGTTTTTCGTTTAAGGTTTGAGTTTTTATTGAATTCTCTGCCCTCAGTTTTATTTATTATTTTTATGTGCGGGGCGTTACGTCGTTTAATTTTTGTTGTAATTGTTTTGTTTGTTTGTTTTTTTATTTACCAATTTGTAATCGTTAAGCCTGCGCATTGTGAGTGCTAAATGTGGGCAGCAGAGCCATACGAAATGTGGCTAACGTTATAGATGATCCAGTCAAAATATTTTCCAAGAGTTGCGCCATAAATCAGAGCGAGCGTGAAATATCATAAAGTCACAAGATATACTATATATGTATATATTGTGTATATATCATGAGTTTAAAGACATATATATATCGCATATATATCATGAGTTTAAAGATATATAAACAATGCTGAAAAGAAGTCTAGATATAAGAAAGAATCTCTTAAATCTTCGAAGACTGCTTGAGCGATAGCTTAATTAGATCATGCTCTATATACCCTTGCTGAGGGCATTTTAAATTTGTTAGGAACGAAACCAGAAAATGCATACACATATATATTCTTGATCCGTAGCAACCAACTAGTTGGTATGATCAAAACTTACTTCCTAGATAAACAAGTCTATGCACAGATCGGACTTTGGACTGTGTGCATATTTGGTAGTCATACAGATCGTATTACTATATCATATAGCTGACTGTAGGAACATTCCTATATATAATCGGATTACATAGCTACCTCCAGAAACAGTTGGTTGAACATCTGAACATCTTCTATAAAAAGCTTTTACTTTTCTCCATTATATCTCAACCCAACTTGAGACTAACGAGATTCTTCTGCTTATATATACACAACATTCCATCAATATCGGATTACTGTATCAAATGGTTCGGTAGGTATAGAAATATAAGGTATATCTAATATATTTCCAGACTACATTTATTTGCTTATTTCTTTTGCATTTTCTGTATTGAGTTTTTGCGGAGATTCGAACCTTTAACTTCATGTTCCAGCGATTTGCCAAGTTTTCGTTTATAACATTTCTTGTGACAAATAAATTTCTATATGCCGAAAATGTGGCAAACTTTCCCATTAATAATACATCGATTAGTGGGCCAGAGAATTCAATTAAACGTAATCGTCAAAGTAAATGCTGAAGGACCATAAATTAATAATAAAATCATATGATGATGCAGCGCATTACAGCCTACTTAATACAATTAAATTGTCGCAGCCGCAAAGTGGCAAAAGTGGGCGGAGGAGGGCGCAGGCCAGGCCAAATGCTATTAGAGTCAAGCATATGGCAGGCCGATGGATTTTTATTGTTTTTGTTGCAGAGAAACAGGAAGCGAATCCACACCCCTCCCCCTCCCTTTATGGCACAAAAGGCCACCCACTTAAGTGTGAACAGCAACAAGAGCTTGAAACAACAATTTATATATCGAAAATCCACCCCCGAATGGCAAATGGCAATGAATTGAAATTGATACACCCCCAAAATTTGAGAGAAGGCGCCGCAGGGGAGCAGCAGGCAACCAGACGGGCAACATCAAAAAGGACAAAAACAGCATAAGGACGAACACACACACAGAGCGAGAGAGAGAGAGAGAAAGAGAGAGGGGGAGAGGAGCTGGAGCAAGCCAGTTGGAGGCGTCGGCTGTGCCCCAGAACGCAATTGGTTCGCGCTGTTCGCGCATCGTTTGGCCCTTGCAGGACGCCCCGCAGCCGGCGTATATCCTGTCGTCAGGCGGCAGGCAGCATCATTGGCGGCATTTAAGCTGCCTTTTTTGCCCAGCGCCTTAATTCAATCAAATCCATTTGCCCCACGGCACGTCCCGGCGCTCAACCAGTGCGTCATCGGGCCTGGGCGCGTTTGCTCCACGGCAAATTTAATTACCCCCTGTTGCAGGATATCCATGTGCATGCGGGCATTGGCAACGTGTTCCATCCCACCCCTTCCCTTCCACATCTACTGTCCTCTTTTTAAAATCCAATAAAGTGTCGCACAATTAAGTGACAAGGATATCCTGCGGAGCATCCAGACAGGATCATTGGTACTCGCTTTGCGGCGTTTGTTTTTCGTGCCGCGGCATTTGTCAAATTGTAGGAACTCAATTAGTTAGTAATTCCGTATTAATCATAGTTAATTAAGAACTGTCCCAAAGGACGAGTTACAAACAGAATTCCCAATTGAATTTGAACTTCGATAAGCTGACGAAACTGGAGGTAGATGAGGAAACAGGAAATGCACGAACTACTGCAGCACAAATCTATGAAAAGGGTAATATGGAGTAAGCACCAGAGTAAGGTCCAGATATTCTATATTTGTCTACATACCAAATTAGATGTCTCTAGCTTTCATAAGTTCCGAGATGTGATCAAAATACCAGAAGGTCGAAATCGAATCGAAATACCAGAAAAGTTTATATCGATTTTATGGAAATGCTGCGAGTTATCTTTGTTTTGAAATAAACTAGGTTTGATTTCGAGTCTCTAGTTTGTTCAGTCTAGATGGATAGACACATATATATACACTTCCACAAATCCATAATACTACTTTACATATATATACATATCTAGATATAAACAACTAAAGGAAATACCTTAAACGAGCCTGAACAAGAAGTTTCCGGTTTCTGTTTCCACTGGAACGTTCGGAATGAAACAGTTCGAACTGAATCTCAGCTCAAGTCGAGGCCTTTAAAACAGATTCATCCCAATTCATTTTGGATACATTCAGAGAACTTCATGACCAAATGGAACAGAAAGTCTTAAGAAACTGTGATTCAAGCCGGATAACTCAAAGCGGAAAAGTGCGAGGAACAGCAGTTGCATATCTTAAACTAAGTCAGACTGCAAAAAGTCGGGAAACTCAAAATCCATTCAAGACGAATTCAGGCAAGCTGAAGGTTCGAAGCCCCATGCAGAACGAATGCGACTTGTTGTCGGCTCGCAAACAAAAAATGTGAAAATCATTTATTGAATGCGAACCCTGCGCTACGCTCGCGAACTTTAAAATTTTTACTTCATTGCATAAATATTTATGCGCTTTGAAAGAGGCTCAAGATTTGCCTCGAGTTACGACAAAAATATTTGACAAAAACAACACAAAAGGAAAGCGGCGCAAAATGTGTCAATGGCAGAAGGACTTCGCCGAAGGACCTCACCGAAGGACCCTCATTAGTGCAAAGAGCTGAGCAAAGAACAAGGCTGCGTTTGTAGTACGACGATCTAAGGATATGCACAACAATGGCAGCGACAACGCCTAGCCCTGTCCTGCCCTGCCTCCCCCTTGGGCTGGGCGTGTCGACTGACTGAACAATTACGATCATTGCCCGGCACGGCCAAGGAGCAAGGGTGTGCAGGCTACGAGCCTTGGGTTTGGGTAGTGCAAGTCAAGATGCTGACATTTACTTGACTTCGAAATCGGATACTGCCGGAAGTTGGACAATTGGCTGCAAGCGCGTAAATGGGCGCCCGACTCTACGAGGCCCGCATCTAAAACTCCTACTGCTGCCAGGAGGGAGGCGGAGTACCAGGCCGAGTTGCGACGAGGTGTGTAATTATTTGCGGTGCCTTTTGCTGACTTCTTGTGACTTATGTTCGGGGCAAAAGCCCGCCAGAAAACGCAGCAAAACACAGCAGCCCGCGCAGCCAGAAAGTTTCTCACGCTCCAAACTGGGCGTGTGTGTAGGGTATATGCCTGCTTGCTTCCTTGGCATTTGACAACTTCCTGCCTTGCTTACAGTCATTCTCCTTTTTTTTCCTGCCGTTGGGCTCGTAATTATAGGCCCGACTTGCCGAAATGGCCAGGCACAGCTTTTCAGTTGCAAATGCGCAATTCCTTGACAGATTCGTTGCACATTTCGAAAGCCTTCCGTTCGAGATTTTCATTGAAAAGTGTTCAAGTGGAAGTCGTTAGGCTTTTCAGCATGGCTTTAGTCCTTTTAGTCGCTAAGTGGCCGGCAAGCGTTTGGCTTTTTCACTTATTCAACACTTTCCGCTCAAGTGGCATGCCTGGCAACTCTGGCTCCAGGGTTGTCAACCACTTGACCGAGTCAATGGAAGGCAAGATGAACAGAAAATGTAACAATTCGCGCCTGTTCTCCAGTTTTATATAGATGTAGCTATAGCTAGGATAGAGATAGAGATTGAGATAGAGAGAGACATAGAAATAGAGATAGAGATAGAGATAGAGATAGATATAGATATAGATATAGATATAGATATAGATATAGATATAGATATAGATATAGATATAGATATAGATATAGATATAGACATAGATATAGATATAGACATAGATATAGATAAAGATATAGATATAGATATAGATATAGATATAGATATAGATATAGATATAGATATAGATATAGATATAGATATAGATATAGATATAGATATAGATATAGATATAGATATAGATATAGATATAGATATAGATATAGATATAGATATAGATATAGATATAGATATAGATATAGATATAGATTCAGTCACTTATAAATATGGCATAGCATGGTTCGCAGTTCGAGTTTTATCT
Organism: Drosophila littoralis; assembly: GCA_018903485.1. Classification (NCBI taxonomy): domain Eukaryota; kingdom Metazoa; phylum Arthropoda; class Insecta; order Diptera; family Drosophilidae; genus Drosophila; species Drosophila littoralis. The sequence continues at coordinate 174,711 of JAEIGF010000406.1, forward strand.
GTTAGTTCGAGTTTGTTTTTCCTACGTCAAGTATATTTCACAATTTTTTTTTAGCTAAAACTAAAAAAAGACTCTTCTTTTAAGTGATGCCCAACAGGTTTTCCTTATAACAAGACAATCATTAGATGAAACATTTCAATTTGAAGAGGCGTTCACGCAAACTGCCAACAATCTTGGGCAGCTGCCAAAACAGAAATTGCTGAGCTCATCGGAGAGCAGGAGTGTAATATTTACAGGTAAAACTACCTGAGCAGAGTGTGCGTCGAGTAGCGGGAAATCAATTTAATCAAACAAGCAAACAGTTTTTCCCAATTTTCGCACACGCCCAGTAAAAACAATGCACAGAATGGCCCTAAGCCTGACAGGAGAGAGCGAGAGGGAGAGCGAGCGGTAGAGGTAGAGTAACAGGTCTTGCATATTTAGCAAGTGCCGTTAAAACTTAATTAGCTGAGATTTGCGAGGCAGTCGGGCAGTCAGGCAGACGGTTCGTGGTCCGTACACAATCTCCCACTGTGCGTGCCGCAGGATAAACGCCCCGAGAGACAAAACCTTTATAGAAGTTGTCCCTGCCTCGGACTTGACTCGAAATGTTGTCAACAATTTCACGTGTTTACACTTGCCGCCGTTTGTGGTTGGGTTCTGGGGTTTTGGCCGGGCTGCATTTTGTTTTGTTTTTTTTTTTTCATTTTTCCCTCAGCTCTCGTGAAGGGTTCTTGGGTTACTGGCGGTGCCTTCTTTGGCCGCTATCTCAAAGCGCGCATCAGTCGATGAATTTCATTTCATTTTATTGATTACAAATTATGTCTCGAGGCAAGAAAATATCATCATATCGTTATATCGTTATATCGTCATATCGTCATATCGTTTATCTGTCTAACAATTTTATTAGCCCAAGCGACGCAGACGCCAACTCCGAACCATTATGATAAATTCTGTGTTCCTTTTTACCTGGATCTTTATCTGTTGGCTTAGTTAACAATTATTAATCGAGCATAACATTTATCATGGGCTGTGCCTATTCTTGGCTCTGCCTCTTTAATATGTTAATTTTTCATATATTCTAATTTTATTTGTATTTTTCTTCTTCTTCTTCTTCTGTTTTTGACTCATTTTCCACTTTGACATTTTTGTCTTTCGTGGGCTGTGCCCGAAACAATTTTCCAGCATAATTTTATGGCATAGTTTTCAGTTGGTTTTTCTTCCCAGATGCCCCTTTGAAGATAGCTTTGTCTGTGCTGCCGACACGAGAGAGAACCTTTCAGATTTGTTCTCTTATGATATGATATCGTATATCGATATGAAATCAGATAGAACTTGAAAGTTTTGAGGCAACTTTTCCGCCGGAAATAAAAATGTGAGAGCCTAACAGAAATTGTCGTAGTCAATTGATTGGCTGTCAATTGCCAGAATATTCATAAGAATACCCTGTGCTTGTTCAGCGTGCCGAATTGGGGCATGTGCAACAAAACAAATTTGGAAAGTAGCAGAAATAGCTAAATGTAAATCAAATAATTTACATTTTTAGCTTTAATTGCTAAAGTAATTACCAACATTAATTTATAATTACTTTAGTAATTAAACAATAATTAAAAGTAATTGAAAGGGCGATGGAATAAGCTAATATAAACAAAATAATGCACACACTTATCATTTATTTTTTATATTGTAATTACCTTAGTAATTAATTTAGAGTTAAAAGTTATTGAATTAGAGTATTTTTAGTAATTGAAATCTAGTTAAAAATGGCTTAATATAAATATTAATTATTATTTTCGTCTATAATTACTAAAGAAATTACCATTTATAATTTATAATTACTTAAGTAATTAAACTATAAATGAAGGTAATTTATTTGAGTTTGTTATGTAATTGAAGTATCAGAAAATAGATAAGAACAAATAAGTAATAAGCATACTTAGCTATATAATTACCAATTATAATTTATTATAACTTAAGTAATTAAAAAGATTTTAAAAGTTATTGCATTAAGTAATTGAAAAGTAGGAGAAAATATCGAATAAGAAAACCAAATTCATTGCTTGGCTATAATTACTCATGTAAATCCCTTTGTAAATTATAATTACTTAAATATTTAAAAGTAATTTAATGGATTTTTCTAGGTAATTGTAAGTATTTATTATAGAATGTCCACTCTTTATAGCGCATCTTCTAGCCAGCTATAGCTAACATTTATTTAATCTTATCCCTGGCCACCTTTGGCTGTCAACAAGGACAATCAACTGTTTGACTTGACCCCCTCCGAAATGATGTGCTGCGTGGGTGTGTGTTTGGCAAATGTCAAAGTTATCTGTAAATTGAAATGAGCGGCACAATTTGTACAGCATTTGGGTTTGTGCCTTGGTTATCCTGGTTTGATGCTTAGGATCTGGTCTGGCTTTTCAGTTGCTTCCTGGGTTTTTGTGCACCCGCGGCGCGACTGCAATTTGCCTACAGGCCGAACAGTTGGTGGTCTCTTGTCGGGTTCTCAACTAGAGTGCTATCTGGAGTTGCCGTGTCCATGACCAGGTCCGTGTCCATTTCCATTTCCATTTCCAATTCCATTTCCATGTCCTTGTAGGTGTTCAACTCAAATTAGTGGCTTGTCCATTGTTTGGCTCAGGTTCTGCTGAGGCCTTTGTCTCCGTCTCCGTCCCTGTTGCTGTTGCTGCCTCTGGACTTGGCTCTGACGTAAATTACACAGTTAAATATTTGAACCAATTTTGAAAGGCACATGTATTCAGTTACCCAACCATTCGAGAACTTTTGAGCTCAAAATGAACATGTTAATTGAAAATTAGTCACAATTTATACAAAAAGATCTCGCTATCAATTTCTATCTCTATTCCTCTCTCTCCCACTCTCTCTATCTCTTTTTCGCTCTCCCTCTCACTCACTCCCCTCTGCTCATTTTACCAAAAGTGTTTACTGGGCAGCTCATTTACAGCCGAAGTCCAGTCGATCGCCTGGCTATATTGGTAGATCACTGGTTCGAATCCAGTACAAAACCATATTTATTTGAAGGATTTCTCTCTCTTTCTCTTGTCAACCTATCAAGAAAGTTTAGTTGCCAGCATATTTAGAGCTGGATGAGCTTAATGGCAAGCCGCTCGTGTGGCAAAAGGGCAGACCGCCGGTTCGAATCCATTTCTCTCAACTCATGAATCGCTTAGGTAAATATATTTTTTACTTTAATGCCATTTAGGCCTTTAGTTTCCATAAAAAGAGAAGTACACATGGCATTCGTTGACTCAATTTTAAGTCCAAAATGCTTGGCAACAATTTTTATACCCTGAACCCATTAAAAAGGGGTATAATGTTTTTGTGCAAAATGCAAATGTATGTAACAGGCAGAAGGAAGCACCTCCGACCCCATAAAGTATATATATATTCTTGATCAGCATCAATAGCCGAGTCGATCTAGCCATGTCCGTCTGTCTGTCCGTCCGTCCGTCCGTCCGTCCGTATGTATGAACGCAAGGATCTCAGAACCTATAAGAGCTAGAGACATGAAATTTTAGATGTAGGTGCTCCTAGTTCCTACGCAGATCGAGTTCGTTTCCGATAATCGATAACTTACTCCGTTTCCAAGTAATCGATAAAAATCGATATCGACATCCTGTTTTTTGTCAAATTGGGTAAATAATAAGAGCTAGACTCACCAAACATGATATGTTGCTTCTAGAATATTATATATATGCCAAGTATCTTTCATTTTATACCTATCGCCACCTCCCCGCTACCACCTCAAAGAGGGTTCAGGGTATTCCCTAGAACCTCTTACTTGTTTTGTTATACTTCGGGGCAAATTCTGTCGCTGAGCTTAGTTTTTGCAGCTGCAGCTGCTGCAATTCCTTTCAAGCATTTTAGCCAGGCCCAGTGGCCAGTTTGGGGCCCAAAGTCGCGCTCATTAGTTATGATTTAGTGTGCGCATAAACAAAGTTATTAAATTTCCATCCACGCTTCGCCAAACTACTAAATTGTCTGACTTTCTGGCTCCACCCCGGCCTCTGGCCGCTGGCTGCTGCTGCTGCTGCTGCTGCTGATGATGGCCCCAAAGTTGTAGCCATAAAAATTAAAACCATAAATTAAATGAGTATTTATTTACTGGCCCGTTCGCTGCATTTGGCGCCCCAAACAAGTTGCCAGCCCCAAGACCAGCTCGCAAGCCATGCAGAAATTTAATTAACGCTTCTGTGTACATGTACTAGACCCAGCAGGTGAGGGGTTGGTCGCTGTGTGGGGGGTTGTAAGGGGGTTGAGAGGGTGTCAGAGGGGGGCGGGGGGGCGTGGCTAGCGCGCTTGTTGCATGAGCATAATTAACGATTAATTAAACAGCGCCAACTTAAAATGTTGCTGCAATCACGACCTTGCCGCATAAATTTACATTTCTCTTTTCTGCGAGCGTAAAAAAAACACAACCCGAACTTATTTAAGCCAATAAATTATAATAATTGCTTACTAGAGAGTACAGACATCGTAAATATATGATATAAGGGAAACATTAAGCATGGCTATAAAGATTATTCATTATGGCATTCGATCAATAAATATATATACATTATATTAATTCTTTACTGGAGGGAATAGTAAGAAAATATATATGGTATATGGGCCATAATAAGCAGGGCTATATGGATATATATATATATATATATATATATTCTTTTTTATACATAGTTTACATTAATTCTTTACTAGAGAGAATATTGAGAAAGTATATGGGCTATAAGCATGACTATATGTATTATATGTAATTATATGTAGTACATGCTCTTTAGGCTCGCAGATGTCTTGTTATATGCTCTATATACTCTATAAGGTGCTTCCTTAGCCAAAACTTTCTGTCCGAACAATTGTTCCTATGGGAGCTATGGATATATAGATATAGAAATATATATACGCACTGACAACAGAAGCAGATATAGCTACAAATTCCCGCTGACAACAAAAGCAGGCGACTCTAAGCCAAGTTTTGTTTAAGTTAGCTTGAAAGCTGGGGCTTATATACTATTGGATCGGAGATCGGACCGACTTCTGCGGGTCATGGTTGACCCCAACACAGAAAGGCGCCTCCAAAGGTCGACCCTGCGACCCAGCGACGAGACGAAACATCTTAAAACACATCTAAACCCAAGCCATGAAAATACAATTTAGGCTTACAAGCATTGTTACCATATTTATGCATGACAGTCTTTCGCTTGGTAGGGATCAAAAGACACTGATTTATTTATTTAGTTATTATTTTATTATTATCATTTATTTATTATCAAGAGCACGAACTCCTTGAAGCTGAGTTCTATGTCTATGCAACGAGATGCGAGAGCTCCAACAATTTTGAAAAACGCCGAAGCGAGTGAAAAACGAATTATTAAAATTTAAGAAAAACGGATAAATCTGTCAAAACGCAGCAATTTTCCTAGATAAATACTAGAGGATGTTTTCCAGGCCTTGCCCGTGGCAAGTTCTTGTGCTTCAAATTTTAGCTTCAACTTTTCATCTGTAGAAAATTTAAATCTATCTTAAACAAACTTATTTGTAAGTATTATATTTTATTTCCTTTTAAACTATGCTTCTTAAGTTTTGCATAGATAATTGAAAATAAACTGAAAGTCCATCAAGAAAAGAACCAAAAGTTGAATTCAACATTCCGTCCATGTGGTAAGAACTTTGCGGCCGACAAAAAAACTCTCGATCAATAAACCTTTGACCCGCATTTTGCAGCCCAAAATGATGAATGAATCAAATAGATTCTCACAAAGATCTTGGAAAATGAGTAAGAAGCCGATTGGATGTTAAACAAAAAAGTAGCTAATTTTTGGCATGTTTCCACAGTTGTGTGTGGAATTTACAAAAGAGCTGAAACACATATTCTGAAAGATATTTGTTGTTCTGATATAAATAATAAACAGCTCCCAAAGTTCGGATAAACCAATTCGCGCTATAAAACCTTTTTAATAATTGAACTTCGTGGGTTTGCAAAGGTTTGCAAGGGCATAAGAGACGAGTTATATATTTCCACAGTTGTGGGTGGAATTTACAAAAGAGCTGAAACACATATTCTGAAAGGTTGTTCTGATATAAATAATAAACAGCTCCCAAAGCTCGGATAAATCAATTCGCGCTATAAAACCTTCTTAATAATTGAACTTCGTGGGTTTGCAAAGGTTTGCAAGGGCATAAGAGACGAGTTATATGTTAGTTTTTCTTTTAAAAACCAATTTCTTAAAACCCAAAACGTGATTGAACTGGGTTTTTGCTTCGAATTTACTTGTTCTCATTTTTTTTGAAACTCTTGCATAGTTTAATTTGGGTTTATGGCCTCGTTTTATAGCTTGCGACTGCGAAAATGTGTTTTGTTTTTTTGTGCTCGACATTTCCTGGATCGATTGTAAAAAGTCAGCCGAGGGCCAAGCTGAGGGCATGTATTTAAGCCGAAGTGGTCAGCATAATTGGCTCAACAAAGAGTTAAAGGCTCGTTTAGGCCACGCCCACGCCCCCGTTAAGGCAAACAGCATACCTGGGCACAGGTATAGAGCTAAGGGCAGCGAACGCCCACAGAAACAACTTGACTTGGGCCGAATGTCAATGCTGTGCAGGGGCATAATTTACAAGCTGGCCAGAAAAAGTGCCACAGTCACAGCTACAGGGCTAAAGATACACGGGCACAGATACAGATACAATTGCCGAAAGATACAATTCAAATGAAAAACTTGCAAAGCATTTGCGGGTCAGCTAACAGCTCATAAATCAGTCGGGGCCAAGTTGACTGACTTGGCCAACGTCTTGACTCCTAGCTCGACTACCTGTCTATCTGTGTTTGTGTGTGTGTGTGTGCGGATGTGTGTGTGTGCGGGTGTGTGTGCATCCATAAACTTTCAAGGTCCGGCCGTGTGCGCATTCAATGGAAAATGCATTGCGGAAAAAGGATGTGCCCTCACCTTGATTTTTATGACATGTAAATATTTATGGTTGACACGACCTTGTCGATTCCCGCTCTGCTCATGCATCCTGTCACACACACACACTCACACACACACTCACACACACACACGCACACTCGCACACACTTTTTTATGATTCGCCTGAAAAAAGAAACGCAGTTCACTGGAAAAATGCTGCAAAAATTTTATGATGCGCATAATTTTCCAAATGGTTTTCCTGTTCCTCTGCCGTTGCCCTGCCCTCCCCGGCCCTGCCCCCGCCCGCTGGTTCCGGTTGCCTACGCGGCTGGCCATAAAAAAAATGGACTTTCTAAGCTGTATTTGCGCATTGCCGCAATTTGCGAGACCTGTTCCAGGACACATTGCCCATGCCATCACGCCCATTTGCGAGCCCAGCTCATACGCATTCAATTCAATTCGCAGCAATTTTCTTTGCCATTTCATTTGTTGCGGGTTTTCGCAATTGCTGCCAAATATTGGCAACTTTTTGCGCTTTACCTGGCTGAGGACTGCGCAATATTCCTTCTATGGTTGGGCGTGAGGCGGATTTTTGTATGCTGAATGAAAAAACTCAAATCGCATCAATTTTTAATGCCAACATCTGAGCACAAGGTTAAAATCAATATTTATTTGTTTTAAAAACAAATAAATATTTTATTAAAAAATAAATAGTATAATAATAAATAAATATTTTGATAAAATATAATATAAATAATATAATAAATAAATAATTAAATAAGAATATTTATCATAATAATAAATAAAAATTAAATATTTTGTTAAAACAGATATTTTTGATAAAAAAAATAAACGATCATAAAATAAATATAATAATAAATAAATATTAAAAACCATATTAATACTTAAATTTATAATATAGATTTTTGATTAAAAAAATATATATATTAATAAAAGAAATAAATATTCTAATAATATATAAATATCTTTAAAAAGATATTTAACTAAAAAAATGAATAATATGTTATAAAAAAAAATGTATAGAAAAATAAACATTTTATAATTTTTATGATAATATAAAAACTAATAATTTGATTTGAAAAAAATATTTAAAAAAATAAATATTTTCTTTAAATTTAAGCTAGAGTATTTCCCAAGGAAATAACTTAATTATATTTATTTTCTTTTTAAGAATATTTCCGATATTCGTATTACAAAAAAACCTAATTTGTTGACATTTTTGCCCTGACCAAGCTTTGTTGGCAAAACAGTGTGACCGCGTTTTAGTTTGTACAAAAATGCGTATTTTTGCATACATCTGGCAACGCTCAAGCTCAAATATTGTCAATCTTTTTAATTGTTGGCTATGAAAAGTTGGCAATGGGGAATTTCCTAATTATATAAAATTCTGTAAATATATATAAAACCACAAAAACATAATTCCCCTAAACTATAGACTGACGTTTCATATTTATCTGAGTTTATTGATAAAAAAAGTTTATAAATTGCCAAAATTGAACATAATCTAAATGACGTATATAGGAAAAGCCTAGCTTAGCCCATATTTTCTTTTCCTTTCTGCTTAGCCTTATCTATCAGCTCTTTTTTTCCATACCGAACCACTCAAATTATGCTAATTTTAACATCAAATTATTCTTGCTTAAATTTCTTATAACTCTTTACAATTTTCTTAACACTTTCCCTTCTCTGGACAGAAAATCGAGCTGCAAGCCTGTGTTTCGACAAACTCCCACGCTTTCAAAGGCCAACACGTCGCAAACTGAGTCTCTCAACCGCTGACACCACTCACTCAACAGTCACACACACGCACACACACAAGCTAGGAGAGTGAGCGACACTTGAGTCGAAAAGAAAACCCCAGGCGCAAACCCGTGCACCGCTGGTGATCGCGGCATGTGCCAAAAGGCGTCCCCGGGTCGTTGGTTGCCCCGTTTCGCTTTGGCTCGTGGACTCGACGTGTCCAAGTCGGTTGGGTCAGACGCACGCCCAGTGTTTGCGTTTTGTGGCCTCAGTTGCGTGACCTCTCTCCGCGCTTCTCAGATACATAACTTGGCTGTGCAATTTACATTTTCCATTTGTTATCATTTCTCTTTTTTTTTTGTTTCTCCTGCTGAGCCATCTTTTTGCCCCTTCAAATATGCATGTTTATTTACATTTTTCACAATTCTAATTTGTTTGCTGCCTCGTTGCGCTGCGCTTGTTATTGTTTTCTTTTTACAACAAGTTAGAGAGAGAGAGGGAGAGAATAATTCTACTGCAAGTTTATTGCAGTTTTCAGTTTTCAAGTGGCCGCAACGACTGCATTATTTATGCGCCTCGTTCGCCATGTGCTAGAAATCCACTTGGCCCCCAACTCAGCCAGCAGCTCGTGTGGCGAAAGCTGCACCCCCCAACCCCCCACTTCCCCCCGCCAGCTCTATGCAATGTGGAGCAATGGCTTCATTTCAAATGACAACTGCCGCTTGATGCGCCGCGGGTTGGCGACCCCAAGTTGTTGGACTAGTGCAATTTTTTGCTGCCGTTTTTTTTGTTTTTATGGTTTTGCCCAGACCCAAAACGGGCAACGGCTGCCATTCAGCGCTGTTTGTTTTGACGTTTTAATAGCCGCATCGTTTGGCCACTTTGATGGCCATTGCCCAATGACATTTAATGTCACAATTTGCGCGACTTTTAATTGCAAAGGCAGCAGTGGCCGGAACAGCTCCGGAATAGCAATGATCTGTCCGAGAAATGCAGAGCAAATATGCTAGGAAAATATTGCAAAAGTCTTCAATATATTTTTAACAGTTCGCCCAGCAGAGAGAAGGCCTTTGGCGCAGCTAAAAATAAAGAAAATCAATTAAGTAATCGCTAACAATGGGCATCATTAACGGCAGCCAATTAGCTGAACCACTTGGCTAAGCGAAAAGGCGTTTCAGAATTGGCAGCGTGAAAAGGCAAAATAGAGAAAAAATGCGCGATCTCATGATCATAGATTAGAAGCTTATTTAAAATTTCATAAATTAAGCAACAACGAATCGTGGCGTTGCGGCGTCTAATGAAAATTGATGTCTTCATTGCGCAACAGCGAAAAATGGTTTTTCATTTCCAATTAAATAAACAAATGCCTACGTATTGAAATGTGGCTAAAATCATTAAAATCAATAAAATAAACAGCGTTCACGTAATTTTCAGCTGCAACCTGACATGGCGCCAAAGATGCTGAACATAAGCCAGCTAAAAGCTAAGCGAAAACAAAATGGCCGTTGACATGCATGATGTATGTGTGATAAATAAGCGTGCAATTAATGCAATTTGCAAAGTTTCGCTTGCTAGTTGCATACAGCGTCGCGTTCGATTGGCTGCTGGCCGCATGGCCAATGACAGGTGGCGTGCATTGGGCGCATGTCACGCCACGCCCCAAGCGCCACTCACCCGCCTGTCCACCCACACGTGCGGTGGGTGTTTAGTACTGCGCCTAAAAACCGGTTGTGTGTGCGAGTGAAATGGCTACATGCCAATCAATTCCAATTGGAGCTGCGGCCCGCGCTGCTCAGCTAGCTGTGCTGCTCTAACACACAGAGCTGCGCGAGCAGCGCAGCCATTTTGTATATGCCATGCGCTCGCACTTACGTGGCGTCGGCAGCTCACCAATACACCACGATAACTGCGCTCACAGGGCAACAGATTGAGAGAGAGCGAGCGAGACAGCCAAAGCCTTGCTGTTAACTAACAGCAGTCTCTCTGGGCCTAACAGTCGGATAAGAGGATCGCTTTTAAAGCTGATCTGAAGCAAAGTACGTTTAGCTGAATTAATAATCGGATTATTAGTCAGTCAAAGCCTTGCTGCAACAGTTTGTAAGGCAGCTGTGTATTTAAAGTCAGCTAATCTGCATATTAGAAAATTAATACAAATTTTAAAATAAATGCACATGCTTGTTGAAGTAACATATTCCTTAGTTTGCGATGATATATATTTATTAATTATTGAAAACGAGCCTCTCTCATATGCCCCGGCAAACCAGTCGCGCTTAACAGCAAACTCACCTGCCTCATGTTGGGCAAGCACATAAACTCACCACATCATGTTACTGTGCGCGCTCGCTCTTTCAGTCTCTCTCGCTCGCTCGCTCACTCACGCTGCTCTGCGGCCTGCCTGGACACGCCTACGATTGGTGGTTGCTCTCGTGTATGTCTGTGCGTGTGTGTGTGTGAGTGTAGCCTGTTTTTTTTTTGGGCACAGCCCAATGTGCGCACACACGCTGAGTGGAAATTCAGTTCGCGATGGAACTCTGAGCACTGCGTTACAATTCAGTCCTGCTGTGAATCTTGTGACGTTTAGACGCCGAACGAAAAATCGCGCGAAAGCAGTAAAAATAACATAGAAAACGCGCGCGCGTTTTGTGCCACAAATAAATACGAAATATACGAGAAGCTGAAGCGCTAAATACATATAAAATATATATACATATATAAAAAGCTGGGCTTAGTGTGCATTGTGTGTGCGTGTGTGTGTGTGTATATGTGTGTGATGGGCGCTTGAGCCACAAAGGAAAGCGTGAAACAAAACTTAAGCCAATTGAAAACTTGTCGTGCGCCGAAAAATGATGATGAACGCATTTATAGAGCCCGCGCAGCATCATTTGGCCAGCTATGGGCTGCGCATGTCGCCGAATGGCAACAGCAACAATCAGCAGCTCGAGTTGCAGCAGCAGCAACAACAACAGCAGCAGCAACAACAGCAGCAGCAACAACAACAGCAGCAGCAACAACAGCAGCAGCAGCAACAACAGCAGCAGCAACAACAACTGGAGGGCGATGCCACATCTTTGGCCGCGGCAGCCGCGTATCAGAACTCCGGCTATGGCCATTTCAATAGCTATGCCTCGCGTGACTTTCTGCTGGGTCGACGCGGCGATGCCACGGATTATGCTGGTGCCGCGGCGGCGGCAGCTGTGGCGGCGCCCAGTGCAACCAGCGCGGATTCGATGTTGTTCTCCGGCTTTCCGGCACAGGCGGCCGCGGCGGAGCTGAGCAGCGGGTTTGGGCAGCATCCGTTTCACAGTGCCGCGGCGCATCATCATCATCAGCATCAGATGCGGATGGCGGACTATGCAACGCATCCGTATGCCCAGCATCATCATCATCATGGCAATTTCCCGTCGGCGGTGCATGCGGCCCATCATCATGCCGCCGCCGCCCATGTGCACGCCCATGCCCATCCACATCATGCGATGTCCGCGATGCATCCGGCTGGAGCGGGCGCATTTCTGCGCTATATGCGACATCAGCCGGCATCGGCGGCATCCAGCGTTAAGCAGGAGATGCAATGCCTCTGGATAGATCCCGATCAGCCGGGCCTGGGCCAGCAGCAGCAGCCGTCGGCGCAGTCGGCGCAGGGCCGCAAGACGTGCAACAAGATCTTTCACTCGATGCACGAAATTGTCACACATCTGACCGTGGAGCATGTGGGCGGGCCGGAGTGCACCACGCACGCCTGCTTCTGGATTGGCTGCTCGCGCAACGGGCGGCCCTTCAAGGCCAAATACAAGCTGGTCAATCACATACGCGTCCACACCGGAGAGAAGCCCTTCGCCTGCCCCCATCCCGGCTGCGGCAAGGTGTTCGCCCGCAGCGAGAACCTCAAGATACACAAGCGCACCCACACGGGTAAGTGTTACCAGTTCCCAGTCACAGTTACCAGTTACCAGTCACATCACTTGCCTGTTGTCTTCCTGTCACGGGCTTAGCCGCCCGGGCAAATCCCAGAAAACGCATACGCCCCCTGCTTACCTGTGCCTCAGTCCCTTTTACGATCATCACCTGTTCGCCGGGCTAAGCCTTTCGCGCAAATCCTCGACAATATTTTTGCTTCCCACAAACTCGTGCCCTCGCCGTGCGCCGTTAAGTCCCCGCGGGGCTTGACTTCGACTTTTCAACGGCTTAGCCAGGCCAGATCTGTGCTCTATCCGTTGACTTCCACCAACTGTGGCATTCGGATGATCACAACTGTTCTTAACAAGTTCTCAAAAGAGTTAATTGAACATTGGCGAATTTCAAAAATATTTACAAGATATACAATTCAGAAAACAATTCATTAGGGATATTCCTTTAAGGTATTCTCTTAAAATAATGAAAGAAAATTGAATGAAAGTTATTTTTTAAATATATTTGAGATATATTTAACATTATTTAAAAGGCATTCCTTAGAACTAAAGAAAAAATATTGAATGCGCGATATTTTTAAATATATTTAGGATATTCCTCCAAAGAACTTCAAAATTTCTATAGGCGTTCTTTCGAAATAATGAAAGAAGGTTATCAGTCAATATATTCATCTAAAGAATTTCTTAATACATTAGAAGTTTTCTTTCAAAATGACAAAAAAAAAAAAAAACAGATATTTTAAAAATATATTTAAGATATTTCCCAAATGTATTTCACAATGCAATCTGGGATGCATTATTTTAAAACAAAGGGAGATATTTTTGATATTTATTGAGGATATTCCTTTTGGATTTTCGAAATTAAAGAAACACATTTTCAGGCATTCTTCAAAAGATTTAAACTGAAGAAAAGGGCTTTCATTAGATACATTTCGACAAGTGTATAAATTATATTTTCATGCACAATAATAAAGAAAGAAGTTTATTTAATTAGAAAAATAAATCCCAAAGTATTCGCTTGAGTTGAAAACTAGAAAAGAATTTTCACAGAAAAGTAATAATATTTAAGGTATTTTTCTAGCTATTTATTAAAAGGAATATCATTAATATATATAAATTCCTTATTTTAAGAAACTTTATCTTCTTTCTGTGGTTTTTTTTTTTTTTTAAATTTTCTTCCATTTGTTCAACTTATTTTACTTTTATACACATCTGAATTGAGAACATTCGAACATCTTAAAAGTTGCTCGACAGCTATTATTCAGTTTTAGCATAAAAAAAGAGGTTGCTGGTTCAAACCCTAGGCTAGCGTATGAAGCCAGCGCTAGTTATAGATGTTATTTCTCTGTTGATTCTCTAAGCAAATCGAATTATGTATAATTGGAAATGTGTGACTATTAAAGTCGCTTTCGCGAGGCACTACTGTATCTATTCGTAAAAAAAGAGATAAAAGTTATTAATTCGCATTTTTTAGCTCAAAATAGACTTGTAAAAGCGAGTGCTCAAATTCTGTACAACATAATGCTCGAATTGTACAACATAATGTTCTATTAGTTAATTAAGTTTGTTTGTTTTTTCTCACATTTTAGGCGCTTTTCCAGTCTGTTTCTATCTTATTTCAGCTCTACCTAAATCTGCAACATTTTTTAGCCCACTTCCAAGTACGATTTCTTCAGTAAATCTTGTTCTTTTATTTGCCAGATTAAAGAGACAACACTTTTGTATAATTTTGCATAAATCTTGTCTAGTTTTTTTTTTCCCCCTTTTCCTATCTCTGTCTCTATCTCGCCGGGCTTATCAAACCATCTAAGTGTAGCAATTGTTCGAGCCACATTTCATTTTGGCAGCTCGACGACTTTTGGTTTGTTCTCTCTCGCAAATAAATGGCGCACATATCAACGCTTTTGCATAAACTAAATCAAAAGTTTAATGTAGCATGGCGTCTACCCAAAATATTTACACACACCCAGGCACACACACACACACACACACCCAAGCATCGCGCCCGCTTTGTGTGTGAATTGCGCTGATTTTTGTGATTTTACCCCAGTTTCGATTGGAGTGCAGGGCACGAAGTGGCTGGAAGTATTTCCGTGCGATTACAGGCGGAAGTTTTGACACGTGTCAACGCACACACACACTCGCACACACACACACATGCTCAAGTGTGTGTCAATGTTATAAAAACAAACCAAAGAAACTTTAATACATAAACCAAAAACGAAGCTGATTGCATTTTGATTTATAAAGAGACAGAGACAGAGAGAGAGAGAGAGAGAGAGAGAGAGAGAGAGAGAGGGAGAGGGAGTTAGTCAGAGATGGGGAGAGAGACATCAAGTCAAGTGCCGGGCCGGGGTTAAGGGTCGCTTCAGCCACATCCAAGACTCTAATGAAGTTGTGTTTTTGCCGTCGGCCACTTCAAAAAAACCGCTCAAAATATAAAAAGAATCTCAGCCAATCATGTACACGATATTACATTTTTTGCTGCATCATCGCAGAAATTAGTCAAAATTATAATCAACAAAAAAAAAAAAAAAGAGCCTAAAAAAAGTTCGTATACGCCCGATATTTGTGCGTCATTCGAGGGTTTTCGAATATGGCCTCAAAATCGAATCAAACATTTTAATTACCTTTCGATGAGTGTGCAAAAGAAATTTGTCTGTTCGATAAATACAAAAAAAAAAAAAAAAAAAAAAAAAACACAAATGATTTATATTTCAATTGTGTATAAATTTCAAGCTCATTAAATTTTTGAATATTCATTTGTGCGCGTGGGAGGGGGCCAAGGGGTGTATACTATTTTTGGCTTTATTTTCGAGTAAACTTTGATATACTAAAATCTAAATTCTTATTAGCTCGAACCCTCGACTTTGCTCAGTTTCGCGCTCTTCTCTTCTCAATTCTAGCTAATTTTATTTATTTATTAAAGCGCCTTTTGATGCCAACATTTCTTTGGGTCGCACAAAATTAATGTGTTCAATATTTTTCGCATGCTTTATTTATTTTTTTTCCTTTTTTTTTGCGCTCAACGTCAACACGTTGGATAAACATTTATTTTATTTTTACTCAAAGTTTTTTTTGCATGTTTTTATCTTTTTAATCGTTTGAATAAAACTCACATTGAAGGCATTTTGGAATGTTTTAAACGTACTATGTAATAAAACTTTAGGTTTTTTTTTTTAAAAAGAACCTGATTTGAGCATGCAAAGTTCTTGCGTTTTTTCTCCAAGTGTATGTAGCTCGGATGGCAGCATGCGCCGCGTGCTTAGCTCATTATAAACAGCAAAGTTTTAGTGTCTCTGGCGGGCAATTAAAAACAATTAAACAAGCCATTAAAAACACTTATTGCATTGTTTTTAGCGTAGAACACAACCGCGTGCTAGCGCAGCGCATGTTAGCCGAGTGTCGAACCCAAATATAATTGCTTTAAAATTGCGCCACTTGTTTTAATAAACCAAACACAAAAGGCATCACAAAAAAAAAAAACAACAATAAAGAAAATGCAAAAACAACAGCTGCAGCAGCAGCAGCAACAAAGCTAGCGCCAAAATGAAAGCCAAAGCAACAAGAACAAACAGCCGCAATAACATAACGGAGCGTGAGGGAGAGAGCGAGAGAGAGAGTGGGCGTCGTATTATCCTTGTTTGGCCTTAACACAGCCTTCGTTTATTAAAAGCGCGCTCTGCATACAAACAAACACAAAACACACACACGCACACACTCACACACACACATATATATAGAAAGCAGAGATTACGGCCTAGGGTAGGCAGCCAGGCAGGCAGCTAGACAGCCAAGAGCAACAACAACAGCAGCAACAGCAACAACACGTACGCACAGGCCATCCACAAAATGGCGTTTATATTGCTTGGCATATTTTACACAGTTTGTTTGCTTTAATTTTAGCTTTCGTTTGCCCCGCCACCTCCCGCACCTAAGCTGCGTGAGCTTTAACATAAAGAGAACAGTTTTTGTTTTTTCAGAGTGTCGAAGATTTAATACCCTTGCTAACGTATGTTTAGCAGATTTTGCCGTATATTTATTTTTATAAAAGAGCCACAAGTTCGACCTACTGTTCCTGTTGAAGCTTTATATTTTAGTTGTAAATGATTTATCTTATATTTGTATGTTTTATGGACTAACAGATATCGCCTGCAATGCGTTACACAACTTAAGTAAAACATTAAAATACCCGCCACGAGAGTATAAAAACTTTTTAATTTCATATTTTCGGCAGCTTTTGTGGCATAAGCGTAAATATGCGTAAATATTTTTATAAATTGCATTAAAATATTTTCATTAAGCGCTGGCCTTTTGGTTATTATTTTTAAATCTGTTTATTATCGTTTAGCTTTGGCATAGTTCATAGGTCAGTGCATATTTTGTGTCTGTTTTGCAGTCAAGATAAATTGTGTTTGAGCGTCAAGTTTATTAGTTTTCTATGGCCAGAAGTTAACGGATTTTATGCGCAGCGAAAACTACGATTTATGTTTTTTTTGTACTTTACATGTCACGCGTAGCTTCGGCTGGCAGCACTGCAGAAAACTATATGCCCTGCACTGAGAGAAAAACGACGTTCAGAATGCTTGAAATAAGCGTAAATCTTGTCTCGATAAAGGTACACAAAGTTTAAGATTGAGTAAACAAGGAATTAGGATTTTCTTCTACTTGATTTGAGTAACCAGTTTCTGAATTCAGCTCTGAGCTTACTTTTCAGTTTAAAGCACTTCTGCGCCGATCTTCCCCCTTGCTCTTCACTTTCCAAAATGCCTTTGAGCTGCGAAGTCTTCTAAACTTGCTATCGATATCTCAGCCTATCGAATTGAAGCTTATGCCCATCGCTAACAACGCTCGCATTTCATGTTTATATTATATACACCCTTCGTAGAATTTTAGGTTTTCTGCCGCCCATTGATTTGCAACTGTTGCCTATCGTGCAATCTTCTCTTTTCTTTTTGTCATCTCTTCGAATTGCTCTCTTTCCACTTGCTTCACCTCTCTCGATGTTTGCTTTGCCCATCACTAACAATGCACATCTACACATCCTCGTCTGCGCTCTTCACTTCTGCGGCTTCTCACTGTTAACTTTGCACTTGTCATTTGCCCGCCGTCTGCATTCTATGTGCTCTCAGCCAGCAGCAGCAGCAGCAGCAACAACGACAACAACAACAACAACAAGAAAGAGCAGCCAAAACAATCAACGTTTGTCTGCTTTGTTATTGCTCTGCCTGCCAGTTGACACCTTGCCCAACAGCTTTGCGTCTGTGTGCGTGCGTGTGTGTGTGGAGTTGGAGCTACATGAATGGCGTTTATCATTGTGTGCGGTTTTTACATGGCTCTCTCTGTACCTCTCTCTCTCGCTCGCTCCCACTCTCACTCTCTCGCTTGCTCTGTCCGAGCGTTTTTTTTTAGCTGCACTCCTGCGGCTGCTACACCACAAACAACAACTTTATTCATTAACACCTACAACGCCGGCAGCTGGCCCCGAATGGCCAACAACTTTGTGGTTAGTTTTGCCGTTGATGCTGCCAGCCAAGCTCATTATGTTTATGTTGACTGTTGACGGCCCCGCAACAGCCCTTGCCCCCTTGCTAGACTCCAGCTCCTGGGCAAGTGCAGCAACTCCTTGTTGTTGTGCATTTAACAGTGTCCTTGCCGCTGGCTGTGGACCCTTGTAAACGTTGATTAGCTGCTGCTTCCTGATTCCGCCACTCGATTTAATTGAGCTCAAGTGCTTTTTTAATGGCTCTTTTATGAACTCTCGTTGTAGCTGGCAAAAAAAGCAAAAAGAACAAAAACATTTTATGCACTTCGCCTTGTTCCCCTCAATTACATTTTCCACCCATTGATGGGGAAATACTTCAGCTTTTAATCAATGTGTGAAGCAGGAAAAGGACATCTGAGCACCTAGTATTCATATATATAAATATACATATATCGAATCGATCGAATCGATCTTGTTATATCTGTCTGTCCGGCTGTCGATCTCAATGTCAGAGACTATAAAATTAAGATTTTGCTATGGTTCTCGTAGTTCTATTTAAACGAGTTATCGTTCATCGATACCTAAGCATATTCCTTAATAGTCGATATACATCGATATTTAGAGACTACAAAAGCTAGACACGAAATTAAGTATATTAGTTCTTATAAAGCATATAAGAGTCCAGAATATTACACTTCTACCAGACTTAACGCGACTTTTGCACAAAACTGAAAAAGATTTAGAAGTTAAGCTTTGATTTTTGGCCTATAAGCACATTGAAAAGCCTTATTTAAGCCTAAAATATTTAATTACAATTAGAAAGCAAACGCAAGAGTTATTTAAGAATGAATTTCTCGATACTATGGCGTTAAGAAAGAAAGAAGAAGCACAATTAAAGGGTCGCTCCTAGTCGAGCACACTCACAACTCTAATTTGTCTAAGCTAACAGCGTTGTAACAGCGCGTTCGACTGTTAGTTAACAGCGCGCTGTTAAGGCGTTTTTTGCTGCTCGCCTCGTCTCGGCGCCAGGCACATAATTTTTCAAATGCGAGACAAGATATCAAAAACGCTGCAAATGTCAATGATTGATGACTTTATTGCCGGGTTCAACGATTCTCAAACAAACAAGGCACAAACAGTGCGACAAACGGACACACACAAACGGAGACTGTCGAAAATAACTTTTTATATTTGCGCATAAAATGTTGACTGTTTGCTGTTTCAAGTTCTCAGAATTTGTTTTGGTTGAACAATGCGAAGGCACAAAAACCTGCGCTGTGCCTCGGGGACTGATTAGCTACTACACACACACACACACACACACACACTACCTGCCACCTACAACACACACACACACACATGCAGCGAGACTGCCCCTTGGTCTACGAACTGTGCGTGCTCTGCAGGATCTCTCAGAAGCGTCTCGTGCTGACTTGAACGTTTCTCTCTAGAACTCTGAAAATCAATTAGTTACGCTCGAGGATTTCTATCTCTCTTCCACTCCCACTCTCTCTCTCCAATCTCCCCGTCTCGCTCTCTGTGAATTTCCACAGCGTTTTTGGCTAATGAAGTCGGCATTTTTAGCCGGAAAGTTGCCATTGAAATTCGTCATTTGGCTTGTTTTTCTGCAGCCCGGTTTATCCCTCTGCAGAGCTCATCGTGTTTGGCATTCGTTGCGCTCAATTAAAAATGTGCCAAACGCAAACAATTTGAACACGACACTCGATTAGCAACAGGGGCGGGAGTCGGAATTATTCAAATATTTAATTTTTTTATGACAACGCCTTTGGAAGCGGCAGATTTATGGCAACTGCCCGAAATGCAGCCGAAATGTTAAAAAGTGTATAAATTTTATTTGTGGTTCAAGCATTTGACAGCCAACTCTGTAGACGGCAAAATTCTCGAAATGGCAAACTAGCTAACTAAAAAGTTGACTGCAATAAAAATTCTGCAAGATTTATCACGTTCATTCAAACATCTCGATTACGGCCTTGATATACAACTCTTTGCAACTTTCCTTTTAGATAATTGCAAGTTTTTTATTATTGTTGGATGAGTTTCCTATTTAAATATGTCATTTGCATCTTTAACTCTATTTTTTGCCTTATTTGAGGTCTTTAGCCTTGTCTCATCATATTTCCAGCTGCAACTTGTTGTAATATTTGCTTGCTTCAGCTCTCAGATACTTAGTACTAAACTTTTCTACTTAAGTTTGCGCTTAGAATTTTAATAAAAATTTGTTCCTGAAATACTTAGTCAGTTTTTCATACTAAAGTGAATATATTTGCAAATTATCTTTGAGCACGAACAATTAATAAATACAAAATTGTTTCGTATAACTATTTTCCATCTATTTTAAGAGAAAGCTTCTGTAAGCAGAATAGTTTTTCATCTCTTACGATCAATCAATCAGTCAGTTTTGTGTTTTAATTTATTTACTAATCGAATAGTTTTTTGTTAAATTTTTTCTATTTTTCAGCTGAAATGCTCTTAAGATTGGGGTTGTGCGTACATCATCAATCAGTCAATCAGTCACGACAACTATTTTATCAACTATTCTATTAGTTTTTGTACCACTTTCTAAATTCCTAAGTACAAATGGAAGCTTCTGTAAAAGTTAGCTTCGCAGGTCTAACGACTGGAGCTGTGCTTACATCATCAATCAATCAATCAGTCAGGCCAAATAGCCTTACCTCTTTTAGTTTCTTGCTCCTCACTATATAAAGCTTCTGTAAACAAATTAGCTTCTCAGCTTTTATGATTGAAGCTGTGCGTATGCATCATCAATCAGTCAGTCGGTCTTTACTCTTTATTTTATTTATTATTATTACTTATTATTATTCTATTATTTGTTATTTTTTTTCCACTTTCTCTATTCCTCAGGAGAAAATGTAGCTTCTGTACAAAAATTAGCTTCTCAGCTCTTATGATTGAAGCTGTGCGTACATCATCAATCCGTCAATCAGTCTTTACTTTCTCTATTTTTGTTCCGATCTCTCTGTTCCACAGTATAGTTTCATATATATGTTTCAAGCAGTATTCTGTACTCTAGCGTAATTTAGATAG
This sequence comes from Drosophila littoralis, assembly GCA_018903485.1. Classification (NCBI taxonomy): domain Eukaryota; kingdom Metazoa; phylum Arthropoda; class Insecta; order Diptera; family Drosophilidae; genus Drosophila; species Drosophila littoralis. The sequence continues at coordinate 195,827 of JAEIGF010000406.1, forward strand.
TTTACTTTTAATTCTATGGAAATTATTAGCCCTAGTTACTGCTCATTAACAAGATGCTGCCTACTCGACCATTTTGTCAGCGCCTTGTGCAATACCTGCCATTTTGCAGAGCTAATGGCTCTATAAACCTATTCCCATTGTCGACATGAGACACCCAACGATCTATGCATATTCATTAATCTAGCAAATGCATGCATTATAATTAGCAACACCCTTTTTAGAGCACCAACTGCTGCCCCTGCTGTCCCTGCTGTCCGCTCACCCTCTCTCTCTAGGATGTGCAGCCGTTCCGCTTAGCGAGCAGCTACTTTACTTTACCTTACTTTACTTTATTTTAGATGTATGGCAGGGGTTGTTGGGCATAATGCGAACTATGCCACGCACTTTTTTGAAAATGTCAAAACAATTTTATATATGGGTATATCGTGCAAGTGTGTGTGCGTGTGTGTGTGCGAGTGTGTGTGTGTGTGAATTGGGCATTATAATTTCATTTAGAGCTGCATATTAACCGGCAGGGGTTACATTTTTGCCTACAATTTCTTTGACAACCCTTTTTTTTCGGTCTCAGGTCTATTAGCTAAGTAGCCATTTTGTATGATAGTTATGAAGCGCTCTGTTCTCAAGTTGTTGCATAATGTCGCCCGCTCTCTCTCCCCCTCTCTCTCTCACTCTCTCACTCCCTCTCTCTCTCTCATTTGGGCACCCCCTGCATGATGGTTCAGTGGCTAAGCAGCTTATTTTGACGTGCCGAGCGTCGAGCTAGTTAATAAATGAGGCTTATTTTAGCTGGCAGCCATTGTTGTTGCCCCTTTGTTGTTGTTGTTGTTGCTGCTGTTGTTGTTGCTGTTGTTGTTGTTGTTGTTGTTGTTGCCCGGGCAACTATTAGCACACACTTGAAATATTTTTAAGCATACGCTAAGCGCGCTTTTCGGCATAACTGCCGCTTAGCCACGCCCATTTGTCATAGAAGTTTGCGCTCAAATTAATTAAATTCCTTAGATGCCCCAAACACACACACACACACGCGCACAACAAATGTTGGCCACGTACCAGCCGCGCATTCCCCAAACTCCAGCAGCATGGGCGGGGGTTGGGGGATAGTAGGGTTTCCAGTCCAGCCGAGTTGTGCAAAAAAAAAAATGAAATTTCAACGCATAAAGAACTGATCAGCAGCAGACAAACCATAAAATTAAACTGTCATCTTGCATATTTTTTATGCCAAGCATGCAGATGATACACACACACACACACTAACGACACACACACACACACTGCGCACAGGTAGTGCCTCGGCGAGCTCCGCTTTTCGAGAATTATGAAAGCAAGCCTGACTAATCCTCTAAATCGCGCCAAGGGCCCCACATGCCCCACATCCACTTGTATAAATTAGCTTATGGGAAAAATGAAATCATTATTCATATGCAGCAAAGCAAAAATGTTAAACAGACCCAAAAAGCAAAGAAACAAAAACGTACAACGGGCAGTGCCCGACTAGGCAATACCCTAAGCTGCAATTAGAAACATTTTTGGTTTCCCTTTTGCTTGTTAAGCTTCGGTGCTTGTAGTCCGATCTTATTGAAATTTTAAGCGTCTAAGCAGCACAAACAAATGTGTGCACATAGCAGAGGCTACATCTTTATAAATGGACTAAATGATGGAAGGTGTTATCTTAAAATTACAAACATTTTGCAGCTCGAACAAGATAGCTTTCTTTTTACCCTGGGCAATCTTGGATAGTCCGATTTTATTGAAATTTCAAACGCTTAAGTATGACAAACAAATGTGTGTAAAACACAAGGCTCTATCTTTAAAAATGGATTGACTGAGGTATTCTAAAAATGAAAGATTGTTAATCTGTGTCTAGCATACAACAAACTACATACCAATTTTTGACCATATAGCACTTTAAACATTTGAATTAGCTTTAAAAATCATTGCCCTAAATATCTATTGCAAATTTCAAGTTCTAGCTCTTCATTCTTATCAAGACTAAATACCCTTTGCAGAAACAGATTCCTTCTGGCTGTTACATACATTTGCTTAAAGTCAATATACCCGCCTTAGCGATTTGCATTGGGCTCAGTTTATAAAAGGAATCACGCCACGAAGCGTTGAACAGCGTATGCTCTTCAAGGTGTTATAATAATTAAGCTGAATATCTGGAAGAGTCGTGATAATAACGAAATATTTGTGCATGGGGTCTAAAAATAGAGTTAAGCAAAAAATGGCATTTCTAAGCATTCGAAAGCCAAGCAAATTAGGGAAGCTTCATGAAAATATAATGGAAATAAATGTGATAACAAGAGCAAAAATTGTAGAAATAAGCACTACCAAAGTGCTAGAATGTTAAAAGAGGCAAAGAATCTAGTCAAGCGCCCTTTAGACCAATTCCTAGTTTCGACAAGCTAAACAAATCATAGAAACTGCATGAAATTTAAATATATGTTGTGCCAAGGCATAAATACTCGTGCGATATGAACATTCGAGGCAAGACAAAGGCAGTTATTTGTCAAAAAGAAACTACATAATTGCTGTAAGAATTCATAGAACTCTTCAGCAAGCGTATGCCAGAGGCTGAACTGAGAATATCTTGTATATCTACATATTTGTATATTCATATATTTATATATGTATGGCTATAAGCGCGCTTGTCAAATCCGCTTAAGTTTTGCGGTTTGCACACACGAGTTTCTCAGGCATTTCAAATTTGTAACAGACGAACGCCTCGGAAAGTTTATTTAAGCATAAATTGTGATTGTTTTAACCCAAATGCTGCTGCAGCTAACTGGCGCGCAATTTATTGTAAAAACATTGTCAATGCAATTAGAGGCCGAAATAGAATGGAGACAGCAAAAAAAAAAAAAAAAAATCGGAAAGAAAACACAAATCTTGGCTGACATGCGCCTGTCAAATGTTGTGAATGCTTTGACAGCCAGGCGGACACTGGGCCCGGCCCCAGTTTTGGCTAAAATTACAGCCGCCAACGCGGCCATTTGGCCAGATGACGCATTGCCGTCGGCTCTCGACTGTAACTGCGGCTGCGGCTACCGCAAAAAGTACTTGTATCTGACAGATACGCGCTGCTGGCCCAGGCCCAGGCCCAGGCCCAAGCCCTGGTCTCTAGCTGCCAATTTACTGTTTTTTTTTTTCTCAGCCGTCTCAAATTTCAAAATTCTGTGTGTTGTGTTTTTTTTTTTTTGGGCGCAACTCAACTGTAAGTCGATCGAGAACCAATTTGAGGCAACACTTTGTGGGGCGTTGAGATGGGATACTTTCAATAGGTTCTCTCTGGGGCGTTGACCAATTTGCTTGCCATTAAATGATTTCTTCTTTCCTTCCTGGACTATACATAAATGCAATTTTAGTTGCTGTTTTGATGTGTTCATTAGGCAATTTTGATGGCTACCTGAGGCGAGAGGTGTGAGTGTGTGAAAATTTAGCATAGCGAATAGCATCCTGTTTCATTCCATACGTTTCACGGCCTAGAAAACAACAGGGCAACTATTGCGATGACAAAATGTCCTGGCATTTAGCATTATGTTTCATTCCATTCGTTCCGAAGCAATTGAAATCGTACATACACTCCAGTTTGTTTGATTCCATACGTTTCACGGGATAAAAACAACAGCACAGCTACTTCATTGACCAAATGTCAGGTTTGAGGGTGTGAAAATTGCATGGTAAATAGCAGGATGTTTCATTCCATTCGTTTCGTTGCATTATAGTCAGTATCAAGCTGGAAGCTTATAATCAGCCAAGTGTTAATGTGTAAAATGTAAAAATAAATAGCACTATGTTTCATTCCATACGTTTCACTGACTTAAAACAGCATAAGAAGACTAAATGTCAGGTTTGCATGCCAAAAATGACGCCATAAATATAACAAATTCCATTCCATTCATTTCAAAGAAACGAATATCAGCATTAATATGACTGTTTCATTCCACTCGCTCTTCTGTTAAATAACAGCATTAATTTAAGAGCATTCTCTTCGATTCCATGCATTTTACAGCAAAGAATATCAGCATTATAAGCATTATGTTTCATTCCACTCGTTCCGTCCTTAAATAATAGCTGCAATCAGCTAAAAAAATCTTAGTCACAATTCTAGCAACTAAGTCACATTCTCCTAGCAACTAAAAGTTCATTCAACTCTTGCAATTTGTTTCATTTCACGCGTTTCATGGCACATTTTGTTAAAGTAAAACATTTCACTGCTTATCTCAGCTACCAAATCAACCGAATTCTTTCTAAATACCTCAAATGAATTTCTCTCCAATTGGCTGGCACACTTTGATATGTATTCCTTCGGCGAGAATATTGTATCGCTGATGTCATTGATATTTATCTGTAGCTCAAATCTTGTTAAAATTGACAACATTTAAACTTGAACAGCTTGAAGATAACGCGCTGAGAATGGTCCGAGAAGCAACAGTTTTCAGCAGTTGTCACATCAAATAACCAATGATGACAATCTCGATGACATTTTAATTTCTCACACTCCAAAAAGAGATTTTCTACTTGGCTGCAAACTGAAACAACAACAAACAAGCGGCTCAAAAGACAACAGAGACGCAGATTAAAATCTTAAAGAGCGCTAAAAAAAAGTAAAAAGAAGAAGAAGAAGATATATAAGAGTCTCAGACAGGGAACCATCGAACTGCTCTAAATCCTCGACGGGATCATACAAAGCGACACCTCTTTGAGTGCCATGCGGAAGCCGACGCCGCCGCCGCCGACGCCGCCAACTTTTGTAAGTAGGCAAAATGTAGGGTGTAGGTAGTGCGGCCAAATTGTTGCCAACTTCATTCATGAGTGTTTGTTTTCAGTGCATCAGCTGCGTGCTTGAACTCGGGATTCAAACTGGGCTAATCCGGCCCGGGAGCGTCTTGTCTTTGTCAGCCGAAGGGACACTCTGGTGTCTCTCTATCGCGCCTTGTTTGTATGCACTTTGGGCCGCAGACAATAGGCTTAGTGTTACTTTTGCTTATTGTCTACGCTTCGTTTGTCATTCGAGTGCAGTTTGCGTGTGTGTATGCGTGTGTGTGTGTGTGTGCGAGTGTGTTTTGTAATATTTGCGTCGCAGGCAGGCAACAAAATGTTGGCATATGCCAAACATGCCTCACAGCTAATCAATTAGCATATCCAGATGGTAAAAACCGCACAACTTACCGATTTTACAATGTTTACACTATGAACGATTATCGTGATAAGCGTGTAATATTTAACTGAGCTGCATTAATTGATCTGCCTTGATGCCAGGTAAAAGTTATGAAAAAGAATGCTCGAAAAGAAATTGTTAACTGTTGCTGATTGACGGACTGACTGACTAATTGATGATGTACAGCCGAGATCTTGGTTTACAATGTTTACACGATGAACACTTAACGTGATAAACGTCTACAATTTAAGTAAGTTCCATTAAATTAAGACGTCATTTGATAGTCCTGTTAGTAAAATAATCTATTTTGAGCTAGAAGTTCCGAAAAAAAATCGTAATTTCAACTGTTTTTGATTGACTGATTGACAGATTGATGATGCTCACACTGACCAGATCTTAAGAGCTAGGCAGCTGCATTTTTCTCTTAAATCCTCTCTCAAGGAAATCCAAAGCACCAAGCGAAAGCGCTTTAAAAGTTTCTAAGAACTTAACCAATTCATAATAAGCTGCACGCATAAACGTTAAAACTCTTTTAAACTTGAACGATTTCTTTAATGTTAGTGTCTACAAATTTGCTGGCAAATCACAAACTGTTTTATGCTGCGCAAGCCACAAGGTTGCCAGACACAGATGCAGACAAAAGATATACAAATATATATTTGATATATATATATATATATATATATATACATGTGTGTGTGGATATATCGCATTTACATGTCTACAAGTCGTACTCGGCCAGACATCCAGTCTCTGTCTACACCTAAGTCGAGGGGGAGGCAAAAGTTTAGCAGCCAGCTCAAATGCAATTTGAATGCATAATGCAGTCGACTATGTGCGAATAAGTTGGCACATGTATGCATACATGTTATATATATTTGCAAGTATTTATATATATATATATCTATGTGCATTTAGACATCTGTGTGTACACACCTCCAGAGCGGCACAAGGCGTTCTCTGCGCCTGGCAAGCTTGTCGAAAATTTGTTCGCTGAAAAACTAAAAACAAAAAGAAATAACAGACATTGGAACTCTCTTGTGGCAGACAAACTGGCCCATGTTTGGTCGTGTTCAGCAAGGCTGTTGCCTGTCATTGTTTTACTAATAGCCCGTTGTAGTTGTCTGGCTCATATGAGCAATCGCATTGTGTATACGCAGTGTGGTGCGCCACGAAACTGTTGTTCAAGAGGTTTGCCAGGTCTTGGTATTAGTTTTCAAGAGCCTGAAACGCTTTGTACGTAACACATGCACGCTAAATTCACTTAAAATCAATTTAGCTATTACTCAACTTCAACAGAATCGTCTCAATAGTACGCACATGCGCCTGCTTATTTTGAAACGAATGGAATGGAACACTATACGCTCTAAATAAACGTAGAAACATTTGACAATTTAATAGATAATAATAGATAAATCAAAATTCTATTGTAAATATATTTAGATAATATTCAACTTCAACAGAATCGTCCCAGTAGACCCCACATGCCCTTCTTAATTAAAACGAATGGAATGGAACACTATGCGCTCTAAATGAACATAGAAACAGTAGAACATGTTAGTAGATAGTAAAAGATTAATTGGAAATCAATTTTAAAAGCAAATTTTACATTTGATACGTTCAGAATGGAACACGAGCAGCTTCGAGAAATGACAAATATAGGTTTAGAAGAGGATGGGCCATAAACGGATTTCAATTCTATAAGGAACCTTAAAAAGCATCGATATGGCACTGCCAACTTGTTTTTCAATTGAAAAAACAATAATTGATATAAACAAGCGGAATGAAAGACACACTAGAAAAGTGTTAAAATAAAGCTTTAGACAAAGAATTAGGTGTCAGATAAAACTTGCTTTGCTATGTATTAATTGTGAAACGTTGGAATGAAACACGCATTGCCACAGTAATTAAGCACTGCCAACTTGTTATATTGTTCAGAATCTCTGTTGATGCCTTTTCTCCTCAAAGATCCATCAATGCTCGTGCCGCACAACAAACCCAAAACTCCAGTCGAGTGTAAAATTTGTTTTGTTTCACAGTTTCCGAAAAAAAAATATATACAAAATAAAATGTTCCCATTTACGTCTATTTGGCTACAATAAACCACAGGCAAAGACGGGCTCGACTGACCCCAATGTCAATTATTAACGTATCACTTGACAGCGGCCGTGCGCAAAGCTGCAAACAACAAATATACGCGAAAATGTGTTGCGAGGAGCAGCTAACCTCGAGGATGGGTCAGCCAGCGATGGGTATTATTCGGGGTAGGGAAAATGCAGAAATCATAAATCATGACAGACATTGCGCAATTCACTCAACGGTTTTTGTCAAACAAACAAACAATAGAGCCGCAAAAGAGCCGGAGAGCAACTCGAGGCAAGGCCAGGCCCGGCGAATAGGTAACTTTATTTTTTAGGGGTGCAAACTCTGCTCCTGAGTTGAGTATAATAATAATGATGATGATGATGACGTTGTGCTTAGATGATAATGATGCTGCGTGTCCGGCTCAGGCAGCAGGATTTGGCTGCGTATTTGGCTGTTGACAAGCAGCATTCATTGCGTTTAAATTATTATTTTATTATTATGATTATGAGGCATAAATAATGAGGCAATGTCTGCCATTAATATGCTCAAATCAAATGCAGGCGAATGTTATAAATATTCATCACGAAAATTGAGAATTCAAGAGGAAAATTATCTATGTGTGTGGGAAAATAAAACTAGCTCTGAAATGGAATGCAGTTGTGAGCATTATAATGCAAGAGTTCCTTTAAGTAGTTAAATCTGCGAGCTTAAAAAGAGCCCAGCTTGCTTTGACGCTTGTAATTCTCAACAAGTTAAAGCTACGCTTAGGATAAAAGGCATTCGCAGAGTCCAGAGTTGAATTAAAATGAAATATTTGTAAAAGCTATACAGCTATGTTTAAAATTTGATGATTTTTCTATTAAAAATATATTAATATAAACGTAGAAATGAGAACTGAAGATAATTCTTAGAGCTCGATGAATTTTCTCAAAACTAGACAACTCATTAACTGGATTCACTGCTCATAACTTACTTAGATCTTGTCTCAATCTTGTCTCAATCCCTAACGACTTCTTAGCACACGACTCTATCGATCAGTCGAACCGCAGAGCTATCTATCTTTCATCTCAATTACTATCCGTAGTCCCATCTTGCATCCAATTGCTCATCAAGATCACGCTGGCTTGCCACGTGAGTCAATGTATGAGCAGGTGCTTGGCAGGCCGGGGCAGACATTCTGATTCCATTTCCATCAGCAGGCACTGCCCCCTAGCTAAAAACCAAAACAGAGATACTCGCAAAAAATAGAAATGGGCAGGCGCAGGCGAAGGCGAAGGGGAAGGGAAAAAGGGAAAATCCCAATTCGAAACTACGGGAAGCTAAATTGCCCATTGAAATGTAAACCAGGAAATCGGGGTTTGGCTTTTTCCGGCTTTACAAGGAACAAAAGACGCACAGAAGAAGCGACAGAGAAACAAAAAAAAAAAAAAAAATACAAAATATATCTATATACAAAACAAATACAAAGAGCAGAGGTTTTTCAAAAAATAAAAAAAAAAGTGTCAACAACCTAGCGTGAGTGAGTGAGGCGGAGAGCGCAGCAGAGCGAGCGCAAAAGAGACAGCTACAAGTAGGGAGATAACGGGACGCGGACAGGCAGGCAAAAAGTAGCTGCTGTTTTGTTATTGTGTTTTGTAAGATAATAATAATCATATCGCATTGCATGTTGTTGACACATGAGCAATGATGATGCCGCTTATCGCAGCTATCCCTCTCGCTCTCATTCGCTCTCTCACACTGCCTCTCTCTGCCATCCATCTCTGCCCATTTGCCGCTGCAATTATTCAACAGCGTAGTTAATGCGCCGGCTCTCTGTTAGCGCTAACAGCGCTCTGTTGACGCGCTGTTAGCTGCCTCTGCTTTTGGCATTTTAATTAATTCGCCTGCGCCAGACAGTTGCATTTAATATGCGCCGCTGCGGAAAATATGTTTTATTCGATTTTCATTTCGCTCTTTTTATTTATATATTTTTTTCGTTAATTAAAAACCTGCTTCAGTTGCAATTAATTAACGACTGTCAATGATGCTTAATTTGCGCCTGCCCTGCCCTGCGGGGCCTAGGGGGGAGTGGCAGGTGCATGTTAAATGAGGCACAGTCTGCGTCAGCCAGGCTTGTTGCTTCCTCAAATGTGTGGACTTTGTTCTTGATTTATTTCTTTATTAAGCAATCAAATATTGAAGCCTGTACAGTGAAGCTTGTCTTAATTGTGCATAGTTAGTTTTTTGTGTGTCAAGTAAATTGCAAAAGTCAAAAACACATTTGTTGTGTTTTGCATTTATTTATGCCTTGTTTAACCGACATGCTAGGCCCGTTACAGTGCAGCTTGCCTAAGTGAGCATTGTTTATTTAATTTAGTGCAAATGTAAAAAGTCTAAAACAGATTTTTGTTTTGGTTTTCAAATTCAAACTTTGGCTTTAGCGTGAAATGCGAAAATGTGTGCTGAAAGCCAACAATACGCAAACTCGTAGCATATTTTCAGTGCTGTACAACAAAGAAAAACATATTGTAGGCATTTCCCGCAGCCAGGGCGAAGCACTTAAGAGACGTTTAGCAAAATTCAATTTTTGTACCATTTTTTTCTTCTCTCGACTCTCGACGACTACGCCCAACACAAAACCCCCTCATCGAGCAGAGCTGGCAGCAGGAAAACAACGCCCCAAAAGTAAAACATACACAACACACACACACCCGCACACACACACCCGCACACACACACCCGCACACACACACTGTGAGACATTGAAGAGACCTAGACATAGTACCGAAGCTGAGTTCCGAGCTGCGAGCCCGGCCGTAACGCTCGACAGTGTCTGCAAATGACAGCAGCTTTGCGTTTATATAAAAGCCAAAAACATGTGATATGCTTTTTGTGCACATAGCCAGCGTTTTATATAAGCCACACACAATATATATATATATATATATATGTAGACTTACCCCCGAGTCGAGCATTTCTTGGCTAAAGCCACCCACAAACAGATTACAAAGCAATGCCAACCCCCGAAAACGAACCAACCAACCCCCAAGAAAGGCAAAAAAATGAACATAAAAACGCGGCTGTACACGAGAATATCGCCGCCATGACAGGCCATGTGCCAATTCCACGCGTTCCGGGCGCCAGGCGCCAGGCGTCACGAAATTAACAATTTGGGCCTCGGTTAATGGGCGCGTAGGCGCCGCAAAATATGCAAAGCACATTTCTAAAGCGGCCTATTTCAAAGTTCTGCTGCTGCTGTTGCTGCTGCTTCTTCTTCAGCTATTGCTGCTTCTTCCTTCTTCTTTTATGTACAGGCTTGGGATTTACTTTATTGAAATATTTAAATAAGTTTGGCAATGCGCACAGCCTAAATGGGATTTGCATGGCCCGGACGTCCTTTGAAAGTGTGTGTGTGTGTGTGTGTGTGTGTGTGGAAATGTCTTTTGGCTCTGAAATTGACATTTTATAAATGGGGCTACGATTTTGGTTGCCTTTCACCCTCCCCCTCCGTCCCCTCTCTACAGCTCAAAACTTAAAGCAATAAAATATTTAAATGCTCGTTTTTTATTTTTTAAATGTGAAAATTATGCGTATTTTTTAGCGAATACACAAACCCCTTTCTCCTGCCAGGCACGTGTCACGCACTACACTCTCTCTCCTCCTGCTCGGCCTCCTCCCCCCCGCTGAGTTTCGACCGCAAAGCGCACCAGGAGCTGCCCATATGGGTTATGCTCTCTATGGCATACGCATAGTACATAAAGCGACTCGTAAAAACAGGCACAAAACTGCGATGCAGCCGCGCTGATAGGACTGATAAGAAGCGTAGGAAAAACAGCGTGAGATGGCCGGTAAAACAAAAGGAAGAACTACGAGAAAGACAGCTGCCTGTCGAAATTTATGTAATTAGCCTTTTAAATGGCATGGAAAATTTTTAGAACAGATAACACGTTGTTTCACATAAGAAAAGTGTGTGCTGATAGAATGCAAATAAATACACATTGAACTATTTTAGCAATTGGGAAGGTTGCCGGTTCTAATCCCTAATCTTGCGTGCTGGACGCTTCTTAAGAACTAGATTTGATAACCATATTTGATAATAATAATTGCATTAGCAATTATATTATTCGGGCTGTCCAAGCGATCCAGTCATTCAGGGAATTGAAAAAGAGAGTTACTGGTTCAAATCCCCAGTCTACTGTTTTGTTTCTTCATAATCTTAGGGCTTTTTAAACACTAGATTTATTTGTTTATAATCATATTCCATACAATAAAACTGTGCGCTGTCCAAGCGACCCAGTCACTTAGGCATTTAAAAATGAAGGTCGCTGGTTCTAATCCCCAGCCTAATAGTTGGTTTTTACATAAACTTAGCGCGATTTTAAGACTCTATTTATTTGTTGTGAACTATTCGCAATATTACAGTAACAATTACATTGTGAATTGTCTATGGGACACAGTCATTCAGGCAATTCAAATAGAAGGTTGCTGGTTCTAATCTTCAGTCTTTTGTGCTGGATGCTGCTCAAGAACTAATTTTTTTTGCTTGAGAACTATATTCCATACTAATAACTACAAGAGCAATTACATTATGAACTTTCCAACCGACAGTTATTCAGACAATTGAAAAAGGAGGTTGCTGGTTCTAATCTTTAGACTAATGTTTGGTTTTTACATTATCTACGTGCTATTAAAAAACTTAATTTGTTTACTTATAACCCTATTCTATACATTGTAAGCTGTGAACTGTAAAATTGAACCAATTATTCGGGCAATTGAAAAAAGAGGTTGCTGGTTCTAATCCCAAGACTAGTGTGAATAGCCAGTGCTAGTTTAACATCTTAAACCCACATTATATACCTTAATTAACAAGAATAGTAACAAATTCATATGACACGCACCTCTGCTACAAACTTCAATTAAAATTCTATTTGTAACCTTAAAATAGGCGCCTTTTACGCTCATTTAAAAATACACATGTAAAGCCGACACTTGACATTTTAGCCCCTACTTCACTCGCTCTCCGGGCCTACAATGGGTAAATGTTGAACTGTTTTGTAGACCTTCTGGGAACGCATCGAAAGGCATTCGCTGCGCTTGTTTCTCAATCATTTCTTGTCTGTCAAAATAATTGAGCCAGTCAGTTTGGAGTTTGGTGTGATTGTTCGGGTAATACGCATATTTATTGCTCTTAAGTTTTGACAAATTAATAGAAAATGTCCGTAAATACAAATAAATTAATAAAGCGACACGTTATACACATTGAAATATCATTTGATTTGAGTTTTGAAGCAAACTCAAAGTTTATGCAAATGCGCGTAATAAAGCACATAAATTAGTATTAAATTACAAGGCAGGCAGCCAAACAATAAACAATAAGAATGACAACAACAACAAGACGAATTCACAAAAAAAAAAAGTCAGACTAAAACTTGTTGAGCTTGTCCAAGAGCTCCGCTGGATGTCTTTTTATATGGCGCACACACAAAGCCCCCAAAGGGACAGATAATAATGCAGGTTTTCACTGTTGCCTCCTCCCTCCCCCTTTGCTCTCTGGCACTGGGGCACTCCCCCAATCAAGCACACTCCCCTCGTATAGCCCATAACTATGTCCGCTTTAAGCTCAAGGTGTGAAAATGTTCGATTATTGTCATCGTCTGTTTGGTTTCTGTGTGGGTCGCCAGGCGGGCTCTGGAGCCGCATCTGTGGCCGGGTCTGTGGCCGGGTCTGCGTCCGACTGAGCCGCTTAGCTGCAATTGTCATAAGGCGATGCTTATAATGGCCGCTTAGCTGGCACATAAATGCCATATGCTAAATGGGATTTCACTCAACTTTTCGTTCACGAACTGCTCGCTCTTCTCTCCCCCTCACTCACTCACACTTTTCTCTCACTCACTCAGTCTTGCTCACGTTTATTGAAACTGATGCAGCCAAAGTGGGCGCTTGTTGTGGTACAAAAGCAGGTAATAGCTCTCACTAAATAGCTTTAAGCTTGATAACAGCTTAGAAATTTCAAAAGAAACTAACTTAAGTATGTGTTATCATTATGAATTCTGTTAATATGGCACTTGACGCGTTTTACAACACTTTGTTATACATTCTCTACTATAAACAAATTTTCTGAGAGTCAATATTGTTCAGTCTACAATCTACAACATTTCTTAAATATGTTTGCTTAGTGTGTGAAGTCAGTTCGTGTTTTACAACACTATATATAAAAGAACAAATTTTTTGGAAATAAAATTCGCTTTAATCACCCTCTTCTAACCTTTTCCAGTTGTGGGCACATTTTTATTGCATGCTTATATTTATCCATTAAAAAGCTGAAGCTATTAAGGCTCTTTTGGTGTTTTACAACACTTAAATAAAGAATAGACTCCCATTATAACACTTAAATAAAGAAGAACTCCTGTGCTAACCGTTTTATCAAGGAAATGTGGTTCAGTCCAATGATTCCTTTTTTACTTTTTTACTTTTTTTGAACAATAAATCATTTTTACCGAATTTGTTCAGTTTTGAAAGGTCCTAAAAAGACCTGAATGCATTTTACAACACTACAGCTCCGTTTACAAATCCAGAGTTGCAATTAAATAGATTTTTCTCTGAGTAACTATAATTTAGTCACGTTTCTTCGTCTTTGTCACGTTCTGGGAACTAATTTAAATGCCAGCCTTTGATAATCCTTTTTATCTACAGACATCAAAACAAATTGTAGCGCATATTTGCCAAATTATGGGTTAGCCCTCATTTAAAATATATGTCTTATTATTTATGACTAGGCTCGGGCTTAATCCAAAAATTTTATCTTAAATACATCTCAGGCTCCTTTTCGACGGCAACTCTTTGGCCGGGCTAACACATAATTTTGTAATAAGCCATAAAATATCACCCAATCTTTAAATGTTTAGGCCTGGACTGTTTGTTGCTTGGGAAAGGTGTTATGGACATGGCTCTAATGCTTGTATATAATAGATAATAGTTAACCTTTTGACCTTTTTCGTTTCCAACTTATTTTGACCCATGGTCCGTTTAGTTTTTCACATGTCCCGACAAAGGACAACAGCAGACGGCCGCGGCACAGGTGAATTTTTCCGTTTTCTGTTTTCATTTTTCAGGGTCGGAGGTCGGGGGTCGCGGGGTCGAGCGAGTGTGCGGCCCTCGCCGCTGTTTGATTTCAAACAATGCCTTGATCCCGCATAATTTATATGATTTTTCTCTATAAAAATTCTGGACAGACGTCGCCTTTTTCCCACCTTTATTAAATTGTATTGCTATTGAGTCAGAGTTTGACTCTGAGTCTCGAGTTGGAGTTGGAGTTCATAAATGGGCGTCTTTAATGGGCATATATTTATATTTTATGCGTGGCACATAAATAATGTCATTTATTGCCTTCGAGAAGGGGAAACGCAGAGCATATCTTTTGTTTAAACTGAAGCAACAATAACTTACCAAGATTTTCCGTATTTTTCTTTTTTGCCTTGCCTACTTTCAGGCGAGAAGCCCTTCAAGTGCGAGCACGAGGGCTGCGATCGCCGCTTTGCCAACTCCTCGGACCGCAAGAAGCACTCGCATGTGCACACCTCGGACAAGCCCTACAACTGTCGCATCAATGGCTGTGATAAGTCCTACACGCATCCCTCCTCGCTGCGCAAGCACATGAAGGTAAGTACAATTCAAAGGGATTAAATCCTGCTTCAGCAACCGACGCCGTGTCTTTAGCTCTAACTAATGCATCTCTCTCCTGCTCGCTCTCTCTCTCTCCCTCTCTCGCTCTCTCTCTCGTTCTCTTCGTGTGTCTCGCCAGGTGCATGGCAACATCGACGAGAAGTCACCGTCGCACGGCTATGACAGTGAGGGCGAGGAGAGCTCCAGCTCGAGCATTGTGACGGGCGGCGCACAGACGCCGCCGTCGACGCGGCTGGACGGCAGCGCGGGCAGCAGCAGCGGCGTCAGCAGCCTGAGCGGCGGCAGCGGCATTAAATCGTCGCCGCACTCGATCAAATCGGAGCCAAATCCCTTGCATAGCGTCCATCTGGGCGCCTCCAGCAGCGGCAGCAGCAGCACCGCCAGCAGCAGCGCCTCCCACCTGTTGCAGCAACAACAGCAGCAACAACAACAGCAACAACAACAGCAACAACAACAGCAACAGCAGCAACAACAGCAGCAGCAGCAACTGGGTCCACACCAGTCGCTGCATGCGGATTCGAAATCCTCGCCTGCGCTGCAGCTGATGGCCTCCTCCGCGTATCTGCCACCGCCATTGGGCCCGCCGCCGTCGCATCATCATCATCACCATCATCATCAGGTTGCGGGCAGCTCAGCGGCAGCAGCGGCGGCGGCGGCGGCAGCATCGGCGTCTGGCTCGCCGGGCTCGGCGGCATCGGCCTCCATGCTGGCGGTCACTGGACACCATAATCATCATTTGCTGTATCATCCGGCGGCGCAGCATCATCCGCCCAGCGATTGGTATCATACGGCCGCGCCGGCGGGCAGTGCGGAGGCCATGAATCCATTGAATCATTTTGGCCATCATCATCATCATCATCATCTGATGCATCCGGGCGCGGCGACGGCATATTGAGATTGGGAGAACTGGTGGCCCGAGGAGCCGCCACAAGCGGCAAACTCCGCGCCGCCAGAGGAGCCAGCCCTCGACTGGATCTGCTGCCAGCGGCTGCAGAATCTGGCGCTTGTCGCGCAATGTGAAAACCAAATATTTCTGAAAGTTGAAGAAAGCACTTTAAACTTTTTACCTGATAATTGAAAAATTGCTGTTAAAAATAAACAAAAACGAAAAGCTAAAATGAAAACGAAAAACAAAAACAAAAATAATTATTATATTTAAAACTAAACTAAACACAACAAAATTCATCAACGAGTTGAGAGTACTTTAAAAACCAATTATTATTATCATTATTATTATGTATTTTAAAATAATATACAAAAAAAAATTGCCTACAAATTTTTGCTATTTAAATGTTAGTTTTGTAGTTGCTTTTGTTTTAGTGGTGCGAACAAACAAAAATTGATTGTAAATTATAAATTTTAAATACCATAAATGTGTAAAATAACATAAATATACATATATATATATATATATATAATGCATATTATATTAAAACTTACTTAAGCTTATTGACTATTTAATTATTAAGATTAGCAAATTTTTCAAGCTGCTTTTCACACTCACATAAAACTCACAAAATGCAACCAAAAAAAAAAAAAAAATAAATAAATAAATAAATAAGAATATTAAAAACAGCTCCTCCAGCTTTCTAGTACAAAAAAAAAATAAACTGAAAAAATTGCAAACACACTGTAAAAAAAACTTTATCGAAAAGCTATACATATACGTACGTGCATTTTTTGGCCTTAGATTTTCCAAGCTTAAGAGTACACAAAGTAAAAATAAAAAACAAATAAAAAAACAACAACACACAAAATAAATATAAAGAAACTCTATAAAAAAAGTTTTGATTTTGTTTCTTATTGAGGGCAGCTACAAAATGCTAGGGTCTTATACGGGGGTTTACCTAGGGACTTGATGACCTTGGAATGGATTCTACAACTCTCTCAATTGATTCTACACGCCCACAATGGGCCACGCCCATTGCCAGTTCCATTTGATGAATGAAATTTACATTTAACAATTCAAATAACATTTCAGTTTTGATCTGTTCAATAATCGAACATGTTAACTTTTGACGGAATTCCATCATGAATATTTATATATACATTTTATACAGATTTTATTTGTTAATTTATTTTGATGCGGTTTTTTTGGTGGTGCCGAAAATATTTATGCGTATCCAATTTCGGTGAGCAGAGCCATCAAAAATTTTAATGGACAACATTACAGCGGCTATTAGCAAGCGCTGTTAATTAACATTCGCATAACATGGGAAGCTATTACACTGGGAGAATTATATTAATATCCTATGAAAAAAAAGCTAATAAACTGAAGAAGGATTGTCTTCAGCTATCATTGAGTTCTGTTAATTGACATTAGCATAACATGGGAAGCTACTTCACTAGGAGAATTAGTTTGAGAGCATAAGATATTTTTGAATATATAAATATCCTTTGAAAAAAAGCTAATAAACTGAAGGATAGTTTTAAGAGCATCAAATATTTATAAATATATTTATATCATATATTTATAAGAAAAATAGGTTAACAAACTAAAGGAGGCTTATCTCCAGCTATTGTCCATCTCTGTTAATTAACATTGGTATAACATAACAAGAAAGTACACTGGTAGAAACAGTTTGAGAATAATATAGATGAATATATTAATATCTTATAAAAAATAAGAGGATTATATTCAGTTATAGCCGAGTTCTGTTAATTAACATAAGCATAACATAGCAGGTTATTACACAGAGAAAAACAGCTTAAAAATGGTTCATATTGAAGTAAAGTCTACCTGTGAAGATAAATAAGTGTGTTTTACTACCACAAGCAAAGGATTTTTTAATTTATGTGTTATTCATATCTATAGATACCCGTATCTCAAACATTTTGCTCAGTGTAATCCAAACTGTGACCCCTAAACGTTATAAAGGTGAAATTTTGTGTTTTTTTTTTTTTTTTTGGCAAAACAGATTTCAAGTGATGAAAGGCCCGTCAAACCCGGCCACGGTTGTTAGCACTCCAGCGTGTAACAAAAATCAAACGATTTATGTTTTTTTAATTAACCCAACAATTTGTTACGTGCCTCAAACTGACACACGCACACTCACACTCACACATACCGCGAGGTAGAGGCAGCAAATAGCCCGTATAGCCATAGGAGAGCTAGCTGCTCCATCTCTGTCTCTCTCTCTCTCTCTCTCTCTCTCTGTGTGGCTAGTCAAGCTGTTAGCCGCGCTGTATGAGCATAACGAATTCATATTTTGATTTATTGAATAGAAATCGATTGGATTAATCTAAAGAAATTATATTGCTGCTGCCGTTGCGACGGCCTGTCTATGAGAATTCGCCACGACTGTGCCTCCGGGCTCTCGCTCCCTGGACGAACCCCCAAGGAGGAGCTGCTGCTGCTGCTGCTGCAAGTGTGAGTTTGCTATTGAAATTAAAGAAAAACAGGCAGAAAACTGTTTGTGCCAAGCAATTAAATTTCGTATTTTTATTATTTTTTTCCTTTTCGGCCCGAAACTTCCAAAACATGTTGAAATTAGAAAATGGGAACAGGTTTGGTTGGATTCGAATGGGTTGTTTAGTTGGTTTAGTTAGCCAGTGAAAAGCGCAAAAGGCGCCTGGCAAATGTCTACAAAATTAAAGCTATTAAAATAAGTTAAGTGCAATTTATTTATGGCAGCTCACAAATTTGCGGAAGAAGAGTTTTCTGATTAAAACATGAAATTGCTTATATATTTGAGGCATCTATACTTGCTGTATTTATAAAAGAGTTTGTCCTGACTGATATCGCAGTCCGCTAGCAAAAATGTGAGAGCGTCGAGCCAACAAGCGAGAGGTTGCTGGTTCAAACGCAGCAACATTGATCAATTTTTATATTCGTTTGTTTTGCTTTGGTCAAAAGCATTAAAAACAAAATCCTTCTGGATGTAATAGACGACGGGCGACTCCAAGATATTACCTCTTGTCTAACCAAAAACCGAGAGGTCGCTGGATCAAGCCTAGCGTCAATGATCCATTTTTCCATTCGTTGTTTTTACTTTGGACAAAAGTAACAGAAGACACGCGACTGCAAGATATTTCCTCTAGTCGAACCAATAAGCGAGAGGGTGCTGGCTCAAACCCAGCAGCATTGATCAATTTTTATATTTGTTCATTTAATTTTGGACAAAAGCATTAAAAACAAAATCCTTTTAGATGTAACATACAACGGGCGACTCTAAGATATTTCCCCAAGTCGAACCAATAAGCGAGAGCAGCATTGATCAATTTTAGCATTTGTTCATTTAGTTTCGGATTAAACACAAAGTCCTTTTACAAGTAATAGACGACAGGCAACTTCAAAAAATGTCCTCTAGTTTGATTAAAAAAGAAAATACAAGATTTTTTCTATAAATTTGTTCATAGTTGAACTGTTTGTCGCCCAACAACAGTAGCCACCTAAAAACTGCTCAACTATCATTTTAAAAGTCAAATCTATTCCAATCTATATAGCCTAGCCTAAAAGCCTTGTGTTGTTCACCAGCTGCACAAAGCTCTTTTTTCCCATGCCAAAGTGGACGGCAGAAACCTTTAAACAAATCAAGCTGCGACCACACAAAACCCAACAACAACAAACAACAACAAACAACGTCAACAACTGACAAACATTTGCGCCGGCTGAAAAGAAAAAAAAAACAGTCAACAAAAATGGCCAAAAAGCGCCACAGACAAAAAACTTGTTGACACAAAGCTCTACACCCATTGTATCTGGGCTATATGGGCATGCCGGCTTGCTCTGCCATGCGCTCTCTCTCTCTCTCTCTTGCTCTCTCTTTCTTTCTCTCTCACACACACAGTTAACCGTTCACTTTGTGTCGGCACAATTTAAGTTTCAATGAGCGACTATTTGTTGCAATTTAAACCGAACGCGTTTATAAATTGACGTCGGAAACTGGCGTCGAGTGCCCATAGGAGGCCCCCGAATACCCCCACCCATAGAACAGGTAACATAAGGAGGGACGGAGTTGGGATTTGGAGGGGGGTAGCGCGCGGAATAGACCAAATCAACTGGCAGTAGGCAGCGACTGTGACAGCGACAGCGACGCTGCCAGCTGAGGACAGGCAAACATTTTGCACGCTTTGTTGTGGTTGCTGTTCAAATACCCTGTACATACTGTACAAAAGGCCGAAAAGGATATGCTGAAGTTGTAACAAAGTGTGTAACAGACAGAAGGCGTGGACCCATAAAGGGAATTACATTTTTTAAAACAGGTTTATGTATATGCGCAGAGAAATCTTATCTTTTATCGATAACTACTTCAATTTCTCAAAATCGATAAATATCGATGAAAACTCTAGGTTTTTTGAGCATATAACTGAGATTATAGGAGCTAAAGATGGATAAGGAGATAGCAAGAGATCAGGAGTAGATACATTTGACTACGTTAAATACCCTTTCCTACTTCCCAGAAAGTCAATAGCCTCCAAAAGATATATACACACATATAAATTTCAACCTTAAGCCCTGCAAATAGGACGAGGATCGATCTATTCAGCAATGAATTTTTCAAAAACTGAAGCTGAGAGCAGATATCTGAGTGCATGTGTTTGAATACAGGGTATTTTCAGTTGAGCACTCTTCGCTATTATTGCCGTGTCTGATGTTGTTGGGCTGTCTATTTTCGGTCTGTGTCCAAAAAGCGACGTTTAAATAACATAAATTAATTTAGACTAGTTATAGTTATCTATAGTTATAGTTGCTTGGCTTTTGTGGTCAACTAATTTGTGCGGTTGGCAGTTTTAATTTACCTTTTGCAAAATTTGTAAATTGTTCGTTTAGTTGTGGACCGCAAAAAAGTCAGTTTGTCAGCGAGCTCATAAATTTAAATATTGTGAATGAAGTTTGTTCTTCCTGGAAAAAAAAATGCAGAACCGATATTTACGATGAATACCATTTTGTTCATAATTTGAGCTCTACTTTAGTTTTGTATCTTCCATCTATACGATTATAAAAATAAATTAAGAAAAAAGATAGTTTCGGAGTCTGAGTTTTCTGAGCCAATGCATAGCAAAGGTTTTGTTGAGATTAAAATAAGGATTTTTAATTAATAGAAAAGAGATTCTCAAGTCCAAAGAAAATACTTTCTTTAGGTTCCTAACTCTCCAACTTGATAAATTTTTTACACATCTAGAAAAAAGATTCTAAGTTCTCAAAAACAAAGAAGAGGATTCCCGTCTTTTATAAAGAAAATATAAAGAAATTTTTAAGTTTCTAGAAAAAGGATTTGAAGCTCTCAAACACAAAGAACATCTCTTTCTGTTAGGTTTCGAACTCCCCGAACTTGGTTAGACTTTAAAGATAATAAAAAATTGTATTTGAAAAAAAGGTTTTGAGTTTTACAGTCCAAAGAAAATGCCTTTCTTAGATATCGCAAGCTTTTGATTTAAAAAAAAACTTTACCAATTTGAATAACAGAAACCATTTAAACAAATTTTGTTTTTTGTTCTAACTTATAACGAAAATTTGTAATTTTGTAAAATTAAATGAAGAAGCGCTTACAACGCCATATTGTTGTGTCTTGGCTGATTTGTTCTGTGGTCAAGATCTGTAGGGCCGCCAGCAAAGTTATCCTTGGTCTCGAGGGGGGGCTAAACAAAAGACTCGAAGTAAATTAAAAAGCCACGCAACTTAAGTTTTTCCCATTTGTAAAACGTTGGCAACAATGGATTGTGGGGAGCCACAATCGCCGGACAATCGCGAGACTCGATCGCGTCGAGGCAGACGCATTGGCACCACGATTCACACTCGACTTAATGATGGATTTTACACTTGGCTAATAGTTTTTTGATACAAAATTTAACGCCGAAGCCAAATTACAACAGTCGGGCACACCTCCGCCCCGGCCACACACACACACAGCAGAAACTTAATTAGTTTTCAAAGTGCAACAAACAAAAAATATAAAAGGAAAATAAATGATAAATTGTTGATGCAAAGACGCGGCTGCTGGCTGCTGGCTGCTGGCTGCTTCCAAGCTGTCTGCAACGATCTGTGTTTCTGTGCCGATATATATTGAGTTACGATGTCGGCGGCGGTGCAGATCATTAAAATTACAGAGTTTCCCAAGTTCCCAAGAAATGCCAACAGCTGGCACATCAGTGAAAGAAAAAAAATGAAAATAATAAAAACGAACAAAAAAAACTTGGTAATTTTTCAATAAGAGACCACAAAACTAAATTAGCTGGTTGCAGGGAACGAGAGCGCATGCAAATTTCACAGGAATCAAAAACGCAAAATGTACAAATAATAATAAAGAATAAGAAGAAGCAGAAGAAGCAGCAGCAGAGCAGGAGGCACGTCTATAGACCAAGCCCAAAAAGTCGTTGCAGAGCCGCGTGTGACTTATGACTGAAGCGGAGACTGGACTCTGACTTTGGGATCTGGAGACTGCGACTGTCCCAGGGACTGGGCCTGCGCCTGGGTCTGGGCCTGGGCCTGGGTTTGTGCCTGCGCCTGTGCCTGCGCCTGGCATCGTGTGTCTCGTTTCGTTTTGGCCCATGTGCAGACAGTTGCGAAATTATATTTGCGCAGCGTCATGCAGCACCATTGTGTTAAGCAACTGGCGTCCGAGCAGGGACCGAATCAGGCAAAACGACTCCGCGGCCGATTTGTCAGTGCAGACGAATAGTTTAACTGGTCCGAGTGCTTTTTGGTACACACAGCGAAAAACAAGGGACGAAAATCGAGTTAAACGGGCATCAATCAAGGCTACAAACGAGGGTTGAACTGAGTTGGTTCGAACCCGAAAACCCAAAGCCTGAAATAAAAAGCTGACTGAAATCCGAACCTAAATGTTTTTCAAGGCTGCTTTGGTTCAAACTAAATGTTCTTTTGAGAAACTTTACCCAAGGTTTGAACTAAATTCCTTGAGGAAACTCAAACCCAAGGTTTGAACCAACATTTGACTTTATGGATGTGGTTCGCGAATCGAACGTCATGAAAATTTTGTGGTTTGCGTCCTTGATTTGAGCTGAACCGGTTCAAACCTATCATTTCTTGATTCCAACCTTCTTTAAACCAAAACTTGCATCAAAGCAGATTGCCCAAAAGCAGCCAAACTCAAAAGATATTGAAAATGGGTGAAAAGAATGTGATTAACTCCCAAGCCACATCTTGATTTATTGATGCAGATAGTCAGCTTTAGGAACCGACGCATTGGTTCAATTCGTGAACCAAACGAACTAGATTTCTTCTGCTATAAAATCTAGCATAATTGAGACTTAATTTTAGGATATTAAATAGCTTTCTAAAAGGAAAACTCTGGCTATTAATTGGCATGGCACCATTTTCGCTGAGTGTAGTTGCTTTTGCAGGTTGTTTTCGGCGTACACTGTGAGAGGCTGCCCTAGTCCCCGGCCAGACTACATCATCGTCATCGTGCTATTCAAACAAATGATTTACAAAATGTTAAATGAATTATGCATTCTGCATATGCGACTTGGCCATTTCGTGCCATTTTTCATATTAGCTCCAAGTGGAGAACCTGTGCCTCAGTCTCGCAACTCGCAGCTCGCAGCTCGCAGCTCACAACTCGGACTCGAACTTGGTGTTGGCTTTAATAAATTGGCGTGGGGTGCGCCTCCAGCAATTGTTGTTGCTGTTTCCCTTGACCATTTGTGGCACTGGGAATTCTACGCCGAGTCGAACGAATGTCAATGCCTAAGCAAACATAGCGCTGCTTTTGCCAAAGACCTTTATAATCAAGTCATATAAATTGAGTGCATTTTTCATAATAAATGAAGGGAATTGTCTAAATTATGCTCCTCACTGATATGGCCTGCTTCGATATGCGTGTAGGTTTGAAAAGAGATTCCGCATGAAGGCAAGGCGAATAGATCGTAGATCAAGACAGGTGCTGATTAAAGCATATCAAAAGTTGTCATGACACAGAAATAATGTAAAATGTAAGGTGTGATATCTTTTGGTGGGAAGAATGCATGGAGCTGAGAATATTGGGCTGTTCGTTATAAATTACTAGCTGAAATTTACTTGCTCATTGCTTGCTTCGTGTTTGTGAACATTTATTTTTCCACCCAATTTTCACCTGTGAACGTGAATGAACATTCGTGAACTGCTTTTGGTAGTCTAAGAACTTTATAGGTTGAGCAATGTATTGATAAATGTTAAAGGATGTTATGGCTGGAATTGTCAGCATTTTATATCAAAAACTCCAAGTTTCTGCAGTACGAGCATCGATATATTATCAATATTATCTTCTTCTTCTACTACTTCTATTTCAAATACTAAGAAACCAAATTATAGATTGCCCAACTTTAGACATTGCAACCTAAACTGTAAAACTATCAAAAATGTTCCAAAGAAAACACACACTTTCTCTCTCTCTCTTTCTCACTCTCTCGCTCTCTCTGTCTATCGTAAATTATAAACATATCGAGCGGCACATCGTTATAAAATCTAGGCAAGGAATACAATCAAAATCAAGAAGCAAGTCAATGTCTGAATGTGTCTTCATTAAGCAGGTAAAATATGTTGATGTGCCTTAAAACAATATTTGCTCACTTTTGGCCCAATACAGTGTAGAAACTTCTGTTTAGTTAGCAATTAAAGAGGCTCGATAGATGGGTGCAATGCTGCTGCAACAGTTGCAACAAGTGCAACACCCCCAGAGCTCCAACATAATGTCTATGCTGGCTGTCAGGGCTGATGTTGTAAACAACAGCGCCGCATATTTAGTATGTGTGAAGAAAATGAATGTGCAACATGGGGCAGCGGCCACGATCGCAACCAGAGACTAACAGTAGCCAGGGGCAGGGCTGCATGCCTAATTATGCTAGAAGAGTAGCTACTACCTCTGTTTGCCTCTTTGGATACCCTGTAACCAGGGACGGGGAATATTGCGTAGCTATCGCTAGAAACTTTCCTCATTAACTCAGTCGATAAATATCGATTTTCAGCCTTGGCATTTTTAACATATCACTTGATATAACTACCTCTCTTTGCCTTCTTGGATACCCTGTAACCAGGGACGGGGAATATTGCCTAGCTATCGCTAGAAACCTTCCTCATTTACTCAAACTCGATAAATATCGATTTTCAGCCTTGGCGTTTGATATAGCTACCTCCCTTCGCCTCCTTGGATACCCTGTAATGGACGAAGTATGCTGCCTAGCTAGGTTATCAAATAATAGACGCAATCGCTAGAAACCTTCCTCATTTACTCCAAGTCGATAAATATCGATTTTCAGCCATGGCATTTTTAACATATCCTCGAGACTCGATATGTAGGTTTTCATAAAGTAACATCGATAACTTCTGTCGTTGGTTTAATATCGATTAATATCGATTATTGAGCATATATCTCTATATACTCTACATAGTTCCAAATACCTCGTTGGGGACTGTGTTTAGGGTATCTCTTAGCTGGGCTCTCTCAACAGTATAACTTTTACTTGTCCTCTCTCCATCTCTGTCGAGCACTTGAGCCTTCAGCAAGACCCTTGGCCTGCACTAAAACTGATTTATGCGCTATGCAGGGCCAGACTTGAAGGCGGCTGCGACTGCCTCTGCCTCTGGTCCAGCCTGCTGAAAGTTTCAAGTATTTTGCGGCGAGTTTTCGTAAAGGTGCAACAGCCCACAGAACATAAATATCAAAATGCATTGCATTGTTTTTCGGTTCGTGTGCAATAAAACAAATTATGCCTTGATTTTTATAAGCTGAACTTTATGTTCATATAGAAAATATATGGGATATATATCGAAGATGTTGTTCTGTATCCTTTGTGTGTGTGTTTGTGTGTGAGTGTGTTTATGTTTGCTTTATTGAAAGCTGGGCGCGATTAGGTTTAGCTGTTGTTGCAGTCGCAGATTGAACTGTTTGAGGATCTCCTCCCGTTTTATAAGGCGCTTCGGCGTATTGAACTGCATTTCCGAATTGTATAGCATTTGCACCTTTGCTGCAATATCTTGTTCCAGCTCCGGTTTCAGCTGGACGCCCCTTTGGTAGTAGTCAGTACAAGCTCGCAGCGCACGCTCGGCGAGTCGGGCCACATGTTTCTCATAGGTGATCGGCTGCGTGTCCTTGTCCTCATCGGGTAGCTTCAGGTCGTCATCATCCTCCGGCTGGGTGCGTCGATAGAAACGTTCGCTGGGCTGATAGCTGCAGATGCTGAAAGCGCTGCTGCTGCTGCTTGTCCGACTATCCCCACTTGGCAGCGAATTGCAGCTGATATTGTTGGAGCTGCCTTCCTTCTTGGCATCAGTCCAGACAGCTGCCTGCAGCTTGGCTTGCAGCTGGAGGTCGTCGTCGCTTAGACTTATGTCCAGCAATTCATCCTCGTTGTCGAACACAATCGCTTTGCCCTTGAAATCCTTGGGCACTTTCAGCAGGGCTTCATCCAGGTCGTATATTTTGAGTGCTCGCTTCATTTTCTTTGATGGCTCGCCCAGCTCATCGCCGCTGGGATATTGAACTCCTTTCTCCTCGCTGCCTATGCTAGTCTGGGAGCATTCCTTGGACAACTTACTTTTCGTGGATCTCCCACTCTCTGGCATCTCCACTGCCTCATCGTCAGCCTCATTGACAGCAATATCCTCTTCCATTTCCTGAATTGTGGGCGTCATGTCTAGCTCCATTTCGAAGCTGTCGCTTGGCTCGCTATAGATGATCTGTATGGGACTGCTCGCACGATCCTGATATATCTTGGGTGAACTCTGCATAGATCGTGTTGTGCTAATTAGGGAACTCTCTGTAGTCGCACCTTTGCTGCTTAAATAATAATCATCGACGCTAACTTCCTCATCTGCATACAACAGAGAGCTATCAATAGCCTCAAATGCGGATATATCCAAATTCGTTGGAGATTCAAGCGCCTTGTGATTTTTATTGGAGGCCCTCTCTGATTTTGTGAGCTGAGTTCTTCGCGACTTGGGCTCCTCAATCGGCTTCGAGCAGTCGGTATCGCTTTGCTCACAAGGCATATATCTCTTATTAAATATCTGCGACTTGCTCTCTTCAACGTCCCCAAGAAAACTCTCTGATTGCGAACTGTGTTCTGAGCATCTTTTAATTCTGCTCTTCTGAGACCTTCGCTCTTCAATGCGACTTGTTGAACTTTGGGCGCGATTTGATTCACTTTTAGATGTTTGAATAAAGCTCGTTTCCCGAGAGCTGCGCTCATCCACTCGCATGGAATAATCTATAGAAGCATTTGGTTTTAGTCCCTTACTACGATATGCTTCTCGTGTAGCTATACTTCGCCGGGATTTCCGCGCTTCAGTAGGTTTTAAGGAACTCCTTGAATTATCTGCTTCAATTGGTTCCCTATTACCACTTTCCCAAGAACTTCGCTCAACAACCCACCTAAAAGAATCTAAAGAAACATTCTCTTTTATTCCCTTGGTAACATCTGCTTTTAGTTCAGCTATATTGCGCCGGGACTTACGCTCTTCGGCAGGTTTTAAGGAACTCCTTGAATTATCTGCTTCAATTGGTTCATTGCTAACACTTTTCCGAGAATTGCGCTCATCAACCCCTCTGGAAGAATCTATAGAATCATTCTCTTTTAATTCCTTGCTATGATCAGCTTTTCGTTTAGCTATACCTCGCCGGAATTTCCGCTCTTCAGTAGGTTCTAAAGAACTCCTTGAACTATCTTCTTTAAATTGTTTACTATTAACACTTCCCCGAGAACTGCGCTCAATATTGAACCTGGAAGAATCTTTAGAAGCATTCTCTTTTAGCTTCTTGCTATGATCAGCTTTTCCTTGAACTATATTTTGCTGGGATTTAAGCTCTTCAGTAGGTTTTAAATAACTATCTGCTTTAATTTGTTCACTTTTCCGAGAATTGCGCTCTTCAACGCGCCTAGAAGAATCTATATAAGCATTCTCTTTTAATTCCTTGCTATGATCAGCATTTCGTTTAGCAATACTTTGTTGGGATTTCCGCTCGTCAGCAGGTTTTAAAGAATCCCTTGAACTATCTTCATTAATTTGTTCACTCTCCCGAGAACTGCGCTCTTCAACGCGCTTAGAAGAACAAATGGAAACATTCTCTTTCAATTCCTTGCTTTGATCAGCTTTTCCTTTAGCTGCACCTCTCGGGGACTTCCGCACTTCAGTAGGTTTTTGTAACTTCCTTGAATTAATTGCAGCACTTTGTTCACTATTATCGCATGTTTGACTTAAGTCCTCGCTTTCTTGATGACATCTTTCATCATGACCAGTGAAAAATGCTTCTACTGGAGTTCTCTTTAATTTTATGGAAGAACAAATTCTTTTGCATGTTGGCTTGACATGATATATATTACAATGTTCAAATTGCAGCACTTCTGTTTTTCTGGTGTCGTTCTCATTTGACTTAGAAGTCTTTTGTGTACATTCAAGAGAACAAGCTTTGCTGCTGCGCACTTTAGATGGTGGACTTTCATGAGTTTTCTGGTCTTCGGATGGTTTATCTCCTTGCTCACTCAAAGAGTCTTTTGCATCCTCGTGTGATGGTTGGCTCCCAATAGCTGCCTGATCTTCATCAAAAGCCTCCGCCAGCTCACTCATGTACTCTTCAATATAGCTTTTATAGCCACTGCGTGATTCTTGCTGATAACGAGCTATGACATCCAATTGCTCTTGAATTAAATATTGATAATCCTCCTCGGTAAAATAATTATCATTCACGGATGATTGAAAGTATTCCGAATCCTTGTCGCTTTCGTTTGAACCCTCCGTCGAGTACTCATTGGGAATATTGGGCTGACCAAAGTACTCTACCCAACGCGCTGTACGTTGTCTGGATTTGGATCTCATGTAGTTCTCCCTTTTCTCTTCCTTCCGCTTAGAATCTTTATGTGTATATACTCTGTAGATCTGCTCGGCTTTCTCCTGTCGCGCTCGTGACTCTTCGTAGATTTCGCTATAGATTTGACTAAAAGTTTTCGACTCTTCACTCGACGACTGCGATAATTGACTTATATCCGTGTCAGATTGTTCCCGCGGGGTAGCTTCATTAGCCGTGAAGCCTTCCCTTGCCAAATGTTTTTCCTGTCCTTCATTTTTGGGCTCGCCTTCACATTTTGCGAGTTCAGTTTTGCTATCGGTGAAGGTTTCTGGCTCAACTTTGCGTATGAAATTCCTTATAGGTATATCGTCCGGCAAGTCATAATTGGCAGCGGCATCTTGTTCTGCTATAAACTGTTTGACATAACGCTCTGCTCGCTTCTGGCATTTCTTATATAAGCTTGGATCGCTATCATCCGAAAGGCAACAGTAAGCCGCAAACGTGGCTTTTTGTTTGGATTTTTGATCAGACCGCGGACGTGTTTCCTTTTTACGCTCGTAGGAATCTCGATCCCATTCGGCATACTCACTGCTCGAATTGAAGCTTACATCTTGTACTTCAGAAGATTCTTCGGGACGCCGCTGCTGACCCAGATTGGAAGCATTTTGAGACATGGACTGCAGTTAATCAGAAGGAGGATCGTAAGATAGAGTAGCAGCTGATGCTTCTCTCATCAGCTTACCTATGCTTTAAGTATTTGTTGTGCTTTATTTTTGCGCAACTTCTTCGAGTAGCTAAGCGAGCCTGGTTACCAACTGGCTTTCAGTTAGGTTCTGTGTGTTGTGTGTGTGTGTGTGTTTTATGTGTTATTTGACACAAATAACACCGACAACAACTTACTCGGCACACTCACACATAAATTTCATCACAGTAATGACCTTTGCTTTCGGCACAACCATCAATTTGGTTCCAGGGCGATGCCACACACAACAACTGCAACAACTTGGCAGCCAAAAGGGAGCCAGACCCGAGCGAGTAGCCATGTGCTAGGCCACAAAGCACATCGCAACAAACGCAAATCAATTAGCTGCAGCAACAGGAAAATTCAACAACAGCAAAAAAAGAAAAACTTGGGAAAACGATGTTTGACTAGGCGACGCCTGAATGCTCTAGGGAGGGTGGGATAATGAAGGGATAGAAGGAACGAAAGGACACAAGGTGAGACTCAATGCTAGGAAGAATTAATTCTTCTGGTTTGAAACGAAGTAACATTAAAAAAATATCGTCTCCAAGCCGATGAAAAATCGTGGA
This sequence comes from Drosophila littoralis, assembly GCA_018903485.1. Classification (NCBI taxonomy): domain Eukaryota; kingdom Metazoa; phylum Arthropoda; class Insecta; order Diptera; family Drosophilidae; genus Drosophila; species Drosophila littoralis. The sequence goes on from JAEIGF010000406.1 coordinate 225,773, forward strand.
TACCCTAACAAAGGGCAAGCGCAATGTTAAGTGGCATCAGCCCAAAAACTTAGCTTGCCCACACAACGCGCCCGCAAGTGCAGCAAGTAGCATGAGAGGAGGTGAGGGGGAGGTGAGGAGGAGGTGAGGGGCTTCGTTCTGAGGAGCTGCTGCTGGAAACTAAAGACCGATCCGTTACCAGCGCCATTAGTGTCACTTAGCAGCTAATTATGCAGCGCTTGTGAATTACTTTTTAATTTGTTGCTGCGCGTGCTCCAAAAATAAATAAATACAGAAGAGAAGGAGTAGCCCCAAGAGGAGCTGCCGTGTTGCGGCCAACTACAAAACTCAAGTGGCAGCATTTTTCGAGTGGATCCCAGACAAAAGTTTGGGCCGCGGCAGCCAGCTTGGCTGCCTGATGCTGGCTGCCGGTCTGCCGGTCTGTTGGCCACTTTCGACTTGGCTCCTTCTGTTCCTCCAGGTCTGTGGCACGTGCTGTGGGCGTTCACTTTAATTTAGCTGCCTACCGTAGGGCACCCGAGGGCACAATGTGCCTGGGCCAGGCCAACAGACGAACCGTAGCTTGCTTCAAAATGGGCGTGGGCTTTTGGTTGTGGTCTGCCCATTATGTGGAAATTATGTTGTTCGTGGAGCTGCAGCTGCAGCGGGAAGAAGTGCTGGAAGCAGGTGGCACAAGTACCCTTTGGAGTAGGTTTTAATGAGTAGTTGCAAGGAAGTTCCGGAGAACAGATGAATATAAAGAGCTAAGGAATATGTTCATTCCGTAAGAGCAGTTGGCTTTGGGACAAGTGTAAGTGTCGGCTGATTCTACTCTATTCCTCCAACGGACAACTTGTTTGTGTAAGAGCTCAATTCTTGGGACACCTTTCCTAGGGAAGAATGGACGCCTAGGACGCCCGCGCCCTGAACTCGCTCCTGGGAAAAGTTTAAAGCGCCGCCGGGTAGGTATAGCTGTAGCCAGGTGTCTGGCCAGGCGGTTGCTGTGAATCAACAGTCAATCGGCCTGAGTGGAAGTTGGTCTGGGCTTCAACAAGCGCCAGATTTACAATTCGTTATTGTAAGCTGGAAGATCTCGATATAAGACATAAGCTCCCTACTGGCTGCAGCTAATTGACTTCTTTTGAGTGGAAATTCTTTCCTTTGGCTTCCAACTAACTAAACTGGTATTCCTATCGCTTCGTATACCTTTTGATCTTCACGCCTTCGGTTGGCACGCTTCGAGTCGCTCAATTCTCTCTGTGTTGCAAGTGTTAATTAGACAAAGCTAATTAAAAATTTTACGCACACACGCGGTCCAGCGCCAGGCAACCTGGCCGCAAAGTAGCCCCAATCAGACCGCAACCACAGCAGCTACTAAAAATGTAGTTGCAACCGAGACGGAGACGCACTCCAAATGCGGCGCAAGACACATTTATTAAAGTCGCTCAGTTGCTGCTCAGTCGGCTCGATTGGATAGCCGGGGTAGCATAAATCGTTCGACTGACATGCGACAAAACGTGCAGGTTACATTTGTGCGGTGCGATTGAAGGAAGGACCAGAGACGAACAGCGATCAACGATCGACGGACGACGTTCGACGACGGGCTGACGGGTAATTAAAAATTGATCACGTTTAACAAAATGCTACCGAAACAATATATCACAATGCCTGGGGCAGGCACGAGAAGCAAGACGCAATGTTGACAAAGTCACAAAGACGATCGCAGATCGAAGATTGGACATATCGATCGGTTCGGCTGCCACATTAAAGTCAAAGCTACAGGTTACAGAGAGATCTCCCTCTCCCCCTCTCCCCCTCTCTTTCTCTCTCTTTCTCTGTCTCTCTTGCAGTATTTTTTCGCTGTCAGTCCATCAATAATTCATTGCGACTGAGTGATCTATTCAGCGAACGATCGCCAAGGAGCTGCAGCACTCGAACGCGAGAAAAAAGATATTCCGCTTGTCAGCTACAGCACAAGTGTTTTTTTCCCTCCTTGCATTATGCCAAAACAAAATTGTGCCATAAATACAATAATAATAAGTTAAACAAAGAAAACAGAAAGGAAAGGAGAGTATAAAGAGCGCCAAGACAGCTACAATGAACGCGGTTCCGCTCATTATTATTAGCCGAGTTGAGGAACCCTTCAGAACGGGTGTTGCTTTTTCACAATGAACTTCGGAGCTGACAAAAGGAATGCGAATCCGAATGCGAATGCGATGGGTCCTTTGATTGAAAATTGCCGCTGCAATTTTTGACAGCACTTCAGAAATGTTATTAATGCGTGCAATGCGGTAGGCCAAAACTGCTTACGTCTCCCTCTCGGTCTCCGTCTTCGTCTGGCAACAGTTTAGCTAATGGACTGCAATCTACTTGGCCCAGTCAAGCTTTAACCCTTGACTTGCGCGCGCGCCCGCTCTTTCCTCCCAAAAACATTGCGAGGTGTTGACAAAACATAAAGTTCGTGTGAATGCCAACACGTTGTGACAATTGTTTGACAACAACAACAACAACAGCACAAGTATGAAAAGGTCCCCAGTGCAGAGACACAGCATCATGACTCTCCTCCCACAGCTACATAGTACGAGAGCTGGCCCCAGAGCTGAGCTCAGCTGAGCTCTGCTCCCAGCTACGTTGCCTCGCAATCATCGATAACATTTTCACAGTTGTTGTTGCAGTTGTAAAACGTGCAGGCCGCGCGCGAACATTCAAAATATGCAAATGCCACAAGGAGAGCAACAACAATTGAAAAAAGCCACACAAAAATAAAAATAAAATAAAGGTTAAGTTGGATATACCGAAATATGGATACCCTAAACAATTGCAACTGCCTTTAACATGGTTCAAGCACTTTTGCTATTCTTCTTTGTGCTCCATCCTTAAACAAAAGATTAGCTGGCGCATTCTGGAGTTCATTCTCTTGCAGTTATGCTCTCGAAAGCTGTTTTGCTATTCTTCTTTGTGCGCCATCCTTAAACAAGACATCAGCTGACGCATTCCCTTGAGAATATTCACTTGGATTAACACCATCGAACGCGATTTTGCTGTTCTTTTTTGTGCCCCATCCTTTAACAAGAGGTGATCGGAATTTCCCTTCACAAGAGTTCCATATATTAATAGTCAAGGAATATATTCTCGTCCCCAGAGTCTCAGCTACTGGCACTTGTCTGGTATTCAATTGCAAAATACAACGAAAATAATATCAGCGTGTGGAATTTGAATGGAACTCTAGAAACTCTAGAAAACTCTTTCGCAGTTTCTGGTTGTTAGCCAATTTAATAGTATAGTCAAAGTATTTTTCATATTTTCAGGTAGGGTATGCACAACAATCGTCTACTGCAATCATCATCATCATCATCGTCATCGCTGTCGACGTCGACTGCAGCGTCGCTGTCGCTGTGGTGTAGCTGTGCTGTAGCTGCCTTATCGCCTGGGGGCATTCAAAATGTTTGTATAGGAGTCATTGCATATTTTCTGCTGGCTTTTTGAAATTCCGCGAAATGTTGCTTTTGGGCCATAGACGGCCAAATTGAAACTGGCTAATCATATTGACAAGCGCGACAAATCTTCAACAGCTGACAGACATTTCGGTTTCGCTTTTGTGGCAGCAGCTTGTTAAGCAATTAGTCATCGCTCGATAGATCCGAGACGGGTATATTCATATATTTATAAAATATTTCGACCTGACAGACTGAAGCTGCGTAGCGTTGGACCAGCAGGCGAAAGATTGTCGGTTCAAATTCAATAGCAATTACCAAAAACAGAAAATATATAAACACTTCAGGCTTCGATAAAGGGAAAACATCCTTAGAGAAAAACTTTATTAGATAGAATGGAGTACCTATTTCCCACCTATTTACTCTTGAGGATTGTGGCGGAAAGAAACTTGCAAGTGCAAGGTGCATACCTAAATGATGAAAGATAATTTTAGATCAGCTTTGAAATTCCTATTTTGTTATTTTCGAGTTATCTAGTAGCTCATGCCTCTGCCTCATCTCCCTACATGCCATATGCCCGCAAATTTGGAATACCTGAGATGTGTTTTAAGCTCCTTTATGGTGCTCCCCCGCCTGTATCTGGAACTGTTCTGCTGTTCATCTTGTGCTTGTTCGGGGCAAAAGGAACAACACGAGAGCAAAGCAAAAGCAAAGGAGAGGAAGGGAAGAGGCAAAGCCAGAGCGAAACGAACCGAGGCATATTGATATCGTGCATATTGATCTTGTTTGGCGATAAGTGTGGAGTCTATACTCGTACTCGTATATAAAAATATTTGCTACGTTTGGCTTAAGCCACTTCCATGGAAGTTGCTCGCATAAAAACCAACCAAAAAAAAAAAAAAGTAAAAATACTGAAAGAGGAGCAAAAACAAAGCGCAGCTCCACACGGCTGCAGCAACTGGCATTAGACTCCAGCGATTTGGCCAGTAGTTGGTACGTTTGGGGCTAAAATGCTTTTGCGCTGCGGCACCGCAGTTGAACCCGGGGTTGCGCCAATGGGCAAGTGAGCCGGGCCAACCAGGCGGTCGGGCCCGACCAGGCGGCTGTGTCTGGCTTTTTGGGGGCACATGTGGCCCAACACCAGGCACAGCCTCAGCCTCAGCTCCAGCCACAGCAACAGCTATGGCATTCTCACACGACCCAAAGCGTTGGTCAGCTGTACGAGCAGAGCGCTTGGGCATTGGGCATGGGTTTCGGGCCAGAAAACTGCGGTCTAGGCAGACCGCAACTATAAATTTCATAATGGCAAAACGGGGTAAACGTTTAGCTGGCCGCGACTGGGCTCCTCATGAAGGTCTTTGCATTTCTGCGAATTAATATTCGTGTGATTTTTTATCGTTATTTGATTTCTGCTAAATATATATTCGCCTCACTGTGCGCGCGCATCCAGACCTTAGAAAGAAGTCAAAGTGTCAGCCATAATTGTTATGATTGAGTGCGAGGCAAGCGAGCTTTCTATGCGCTTCACACAAGCGGCTGCGACCTTTCAGTGTCATGCTCACATGCAGCTGTCGCCTTTCTATGTGATTCTCATGCATGCAAGTGGCTGCATTAGCAATGGAAGTGGAAAGTGGAAAGGAGGCACGCTTCAGAGGTGAATCTATAAATGTTAATTAGAATTTGGAATTCTTCATATCTCTATGGAATTCTAGAATAACTGTTTTTGTTCTTATGACAATTTAATAAAACGGTAAGCCTTTTAATTCTATAAACTGTCAACGTTCTCCAGAAAATGGCAGAGCAATTACCATTGCATTACACGAGTAATTAGTGCTCAGACAAGCTCCAAAGCCAGTGCTCAAGAATGTGGCCCATAGTCATTAAGCGGCCTCAACTTTAACCTTTTTAATGAGCCGCATATTGCGGGCCACTCAGCCACGAGTTGAGCGTAACCCACAGGCAGACGGCTCACATAAAATCATAAAATCTGCTCACATGAAATTAGCCATGGCCATAAAAAGAGCCCAACATAAAATGCCAAACAAGAGCGCCAATGTAATTATGCAAAACAAACATTTCAATATGGATGCGAGAAGGGAGCAAAACAGAGATTCGGGACAGCGGGGATGGATGCGGGGGTGTACCTTAGCGGAATTAACTTATTAATTCTACGAGCGAGAATTTCAATTTTTGTGATTGGCCTTTTTCAATGAATTCTTCAAGTTTTTATGGCCAGCTGCAGCAGTCGCAATGTTTATGTTATTAATTTCAGAGCTGACGTCGCACACGGCGTATGCGGAATGTCTCCAAGAACAGAGATAGAAGAGCTGCTTGAGCGAAAGAAAGAGCGAGGAAGACTGCCAGGGATTGACCACAAAAAAACAAACAGCAGCGCGTAATTTAATATTTCGTGGCGCCAGCAGAACTATAAAAAAAATCAATGCCAGAGCAACAGTTGCAGGCTCCAGCTCCAGCTCCATCTACAGCTCCAACTTTAGCTTCAGCTTCAGCTTCAGCTCCTGCCTCTGCCTCAGCCGCAGCTTCAGTTTGAGTTCCAAAATGAAATGACTTAAGCTGCGCCATTCATTATGACAACACGACGTTGGTTGGTTCCCTTTTTTCTGGCTGCTGCTGACCAAAGGAAGAGCAGGGCGCAGACAAGGGGTTTGGCCAGGGGTAGATTGGTCGCATTGCTTGCAGATTTGCTGCTGCTTCATCTTCATCATCTTTTGGGGCAGGCACACCAAAAGCAGCAGCAGCAGGAGCAGGCAGCAAGAGCAGGCACCAGGCAGCAGCAGGTCCAGCGTTCCTGTTTCCAGGCGCAGGCGCAGTAAAAATGTCTGCGCCAAACACAAATTTTGTGTTGAGATTGTGATCATTTCACTGATATCGTCGCGTCGCATTCAGGCGTGTGCGCAGGCGCAAGCAGGCCTCGGAAGCAGCAGCAGCAGCAGCAGCAACAACAACAACAAGTTGAACAACGCGTGACGCAAAAATACCAAACACAACATTTGACTGTGTGTTGTTGCTGCTGTTGAATATGGCATGTGACCCTTTCTTGTCACAGCCAAATGCACTGCAAGAAATTTGGCAGCAAAAAGCGGCTCAAAGAAGAAGAACAAGTGCCTAAGGCAGACGTATTCTACAGGAGCTTAAACTTAGACCCTAGCTCCCCCCATTCCTGCTGTACATTCCAAACTAAGATTTGAACCAAAAACCAAACATTAATTTACACTTATAGCACCAGATACTAAGCTATTCCAGCTTAGAGTTCTAAACATTCTTAGCCGGGGATTGAACCAGCAACCTCTTTAAGTGGCCCATTAAAAGCCTAAGCTATTAAAGTTTCCATCTGAGCTCGCCAAAGATCATAAATGAGCACAAGCTTAGAAATATTGAGCTTATACCATTATACATTTCTTAACTGAGATTTGAACCAGCAGACTCTTTTGATGGTCAAGGGCATTAACCTTTCAAAGTTTCCATCAGAGATCAGCAAAGAGTATCTATGAATACTGACTGCAAGAGTATCTATGAATACTGACTATGAATACAAACAGTTAATATTAAGAAGCCTTTCTATGCAATTCTCAGGTAATTGAGTGACTCGAAACTAACCGCCCAATCAAGTAAGTATACGTAGTACACTTTTGATGACTCACAAACAAACAACATCAAATGCAAATGTAATCAATTTATGATTCTCGCGAGCTTAATTCAATTTATCAACAATCGTCAGAGCTGTCAAAAGTTTTGTCAGTGCAAAAATTCGCGCATCAAAGCTGCGTCAGTTCTTTGCATTATATGTTCAATGAATGATATTTTATGCCTTAGTTGCAAATCTGTGGGTTTGGTTTTTGTTTTTGTTTTTTTGTCCAAGTTTTTTTTTTACCTCAACGCCCGGTTTCCATAAGGTACGAGTAATGTGTATAAAAATTGTGAACATGTGGGAACTGTTTTTTTTTTTTCGCTCTCGGTTTTTCGCTGGTTTATTTTCATTTGGAGTTTTATATGCTGGTTGCTTTTGGTCATTGGACAACATCGACGACTGCGATTCGGACCCGGACTGGGTTTGGAGTTGGTGTTGTTATGTCGTACTCATTTCATTTTTGATTTATGCAGCGAACCCTTTCTAAATAATAAATAAAATATGAAATATGTCGACTTTTTTTGTGGTTCTTGTTGTTGTTGTTGTTGTTGCTGCTGCTGCCCGAAGGAACAGAACTTGGATGCCAGAGTTGACTGCAGCTCCTTCAGCGTGGATTGAATCTGGTGTCGTTTTGTTAAATGTCCATCAAAATCATTTTTGTGTCTCAACAAAGCTTAAAATGTATACATCAAATGCTCTGGCCTCATAAATTATATTTTTAGGCTGAGAACTGCACAAACTGTTTTTTGCCAGAAATTGAAAGTTACCTTTGGCTGCTGCCAGAGTCTGACAAGTGAGTTTTCGATCTTTGATCTTGTGATCCTGGTTTGTGTGTGGTGCACTCCTGAGTCTGTCTTTTTTTTTCTTATGGGGGATGCTAAGAAGCTCCATTGCCTGCTGGCGCTAGTTGGCTGTCAAATTAGTAACCCGCTTCACGGTCCATGTTCAGGCATTGCATCATGCTGTGCAGGATGGGAAATATATATTGTAGATCCTTGCCAATGATATCTTATGTGGATTACTCATAAACCAGAAGTTGAGTAGAACGAACTTTAAGTATTTTTTAGCGTTTTGTAATCTAATTATATACATGACTTCTTCCTGACAGGCTCCAAGCAATCGACTCTTGGTGGTCTAGGCGTCGGCACACAGGACAAGAAGTTTAGGGATCGAACTGCCGCGGCTTTGTATCTGCTTCAAGTTGGCGAGAAACACTCAAACATTTTTCATACCCATTGCATTTGTAAAATTATTTATTTGATCCGAACGACGCCTGGTAATTTGTTAAAGAATCAAGCAATAGAAGTTCAATTTCGAGCCATAATTGAATTGATTTTTTGTGCAGTTATCAGGAGTGGAATTTATTTAGCAAGGTTCATAACTATCACACGTTTCAGAGAATATCTATTCGTTACATTATTCCTCTTACTAAATATTCATAAAACCGGCCTTTCGGGTGGAATTTCCCAGGTATTTCCTAAGTTCCTATGTAGTGCTTTGAAAATAAGTTTGAAGCAAATCGGACTAAACTTCATCAAAAATATCTTTAAATCGCATTGCTACCGAATAAGTTTTGATTCTTCGAAAAGTTGTGAAACGAGTCTCAAATGATTTTTCATATCTTTGGAAATGAATTTGAGCGCGAAAGGTCACCCACTAAATCTTTGACTCCCATTTCCATCAAGGAGGAATGCATTTTTCCCAAAGTGTGAAACACCCCGCAAATGAATTTGAACAAAGATCTTTGAAATTGAGTTTGAGGCCGATCGGATGGTAAACCAAAAAAGTTGTATACAAACGTTTTCCGCGGTTTTTTCACAGTTGCGGGTGGAATTTCCCAAAACTCCGACTTCAGCTACATCACATAAGGTAACTAAAGTGCAAATTTCAGCTTCCCAGCTCTTACAGTATGGGCTGTGCGTTGATCACCAATCAGTCAGTCAGTCAGTTAGTTAGTCAGTTAGTCAATCGGTCAATCAGTCAGTCTGTCATACAGTCATTCAGTTAGTTAGTCAGTGAGGCAGTTAGTCAATCAGTCACTCAGTAAGTCCGTCATTCAATCAGTCATTCAGTAAGTTAGTCAATCAGTCAGTCAGTTAGTCAATCAGTGGGCTGTCAATTAGACAGTCAGTCAGTTAATCCGTCAGTCAGGAAAATCAGTTTTATATATAAAGCCGCATTCCTGGTGTAGCCTTTCCCGTGGGTAAACTTATCATTTGTCCACATTTCGCATATATTTATAGCGCACATAGATATTTTCTCATCCAGGTCTGCTTTTAGCTTCTGATCTCTCCACTTTATGAAGCAACTGCGCTGCGAGTTACTTAGGCTGAGGACTAGACCTATAAGCAGCCCCAGTCAGCTCCCCCTTGTCTTCTCCCGCTCTCTCTTTTCCTTTAGCCCTGCAATTACCATAACATAAATCAAAGGAATTTTTAAGCGAGGACGCGATGTGCAAAGTGAGAAACGTAAATGTTAAAGCAACCGGATAAGCATAAAAATAGGCATTCAAATAAATAGACTAAACCGGATTTGCAACAAACGCGCGTCGTCTGCACCCACAACAAACACACGGATATCATCCCCCGTGGGCACACACACACCTCGATATCCGCTCGTACAATACGACGCACTTCCTGGCAAGGAGCGACTGCAAGTGAAGTCTGCGCCTGGTTGTGGGCCTGAAGACCCGGCATTATCCTTTCACACGCAGCCCTATTCTGCGGGGGTTGTTGTTGTTGTTGTCGGCTTGCTCGGAAAAAGTCAATTAAAAAAGTTAAATAAATCATAAACTTGGCAGATGATTTGATTGCGGCATGCGCACCAATCCTCGCCAGGCTACAATGTAACCCCGCACAGGAGGCGCATGGTGAGAGAGAGGGGCGGGGTGTGGCAGCTCTGCCGCCTGTGGGTGGCGGGCGCTGACATTGGCTGTGTTTGTTTGCTTGAGGCTTTTAGAGTTTTTGGCCCCGGTGCAAGAAATTCTTCCGTATTTACTTTTCGGCTGCTGCGGTTGCCAGCCAAGGCTTTGCTTCCTGAGAGCCGGGGGAGGGGGGCGCGTTGGACGGGGGTACGTCCTGGGCGGACATCCGGCTGCTGCTGCTGCTGCTGCTAGTTGTTGTCGTTGTCGTTGACTTTGGCAATCATAACTGTAACTGTGCTCGCTGCCAAAATTTATGAAGTGTGCCGCCGTTGACGATGACTTTGCCACGTGTCCTGCCCCTGCCCCTGCCCCAACCCTGCCTCGGCGCCTGCTCCTGCCCTGCGCCTGCATTTGAGTCCTGGGCGTTTGCTTCGGCTTGTTTTACGTTCATTATTAAAATTTCTGTCCGTCCTTGCAAGTGATTTGCTTTGATTTTGATTTGCCGTGGCCTTAACTGGCATTTATCATATTGCGGCAAATGAATTTTAATGAAATATCATTTTTCCTTTTTCCCTTCGTTTTTTTTTTTTTTCTTTTTTTTTGATAATTTATGTTGGCAGCAACATTTGTCGCATTCCCTCTGACATTTCTCAGAGATTGTATTTTTTTTTTTTTGGCAGACATCTTAAAGTTGTTCGCACCCACATCCGTTTCCGGCTTTTGGCTGCCCTTGCTGAAATAATGGGGCAGGCCCTCAAAAAATGTTCTTTGCTCCCCATTTGTCGCCATCCCCCCTCTCGCTCTCTCCCTTTCTCTATTTCTCTCTCTGTCTCTCTCTCTCTCTCTTTCGGGCGTCGACCATTGCGCCAAGTTTCCTCACTGCGCCAATACGTTTCCGTTTTCCTGTCTGCACTGACATTTGCAGCATGTTGCTTGTCATTATGTTTTTTTTTCGTTCTTTTCTTGATACCCTGTTCTTGGTAAATATTTACAAATGGTAGCCCAAACCAACTCAGGAACTATGTGAGGCAGTGCCAGGATATTTGATAGACATTTGCTTGAACACGCTAAGATTTATATCAGGGTATTCATCATCTTTTCAGGGCAGAAAGTTTTCAATTCTTAGCTAGCTTTAAGCCTTTTTATAGTGTATCATTAAACAGAGGTCGATTATAAGTTCGAGTTGCCATATAAGCCTCTTCCCAGCTATATTCTTGAAAAGTTTCACTTTATTTCATTCTACAGGGCATGTGATAGTCCCCCTCTTTACTTCCCTTTCGCTGTTGACATTGTATTATTATTATTTTCTTTTGGCTTTCATTCGCACTGATTTAATGACAACGAATGAAAAATTTATTATGCGTAAACGTTTCGAACGTTTCGCTCGGGGGTCGCAATGCTGATATTGGCAACGATATCTCTGCTTTTGCAATGATTAGCTCGAGCAGAAAACGTGCCCAACCCTCGTCGGTTGGTTGTTCTGTCAGTGTCACTGTCATAACTGTGTGGGCGTTGTCCTTCGTCCTTCGCCCTGTCGTCCTGTCGCTTGTCGCTTTGTCTGGCAGGCCATAATCATGTTGTCATTAGCACATGACCCTCACTAGCTGAACCCTACAAGGAGCACTCGCAAGTTACTTAGCTGCTGCTCCTGCTACTGCGGGTCGCTCAAATTACACACACAAACACACACACACACACACACACACGCGCACAGATGCAGTTGAAAGTTGCATCAATTTGCGGTTTTCACTTGAGCTGCCTTCAAAGCCGAATCTAAAGTGTGCTGAGGCTTTGCTGTTGCATATTTATATTTAGCTAGAGATACGGAACGAGATCTGGAGCAGGCACTGAACATTCTGAGGTCTTGCAGCTCTCCTCACACTTCAAGCTGTTGCTGCTTAAACAGTTTGAGAATTATACGATGAAACAAGAAAATAGCTTTCATCTGGGAGTGATTGGCTGAACAATATTCTATTTACGGTTAATAGCAGCTTAGAGTAGGTAAAAATAGTCTTGAGCGTGCAAATAATAATCCTATCATATATATTGATATTAATTGATATTCTCACAAAGGCCTCGCTCTACTTCTAGCTGTTGCTGCTAGAACCGATTGGGAATTATACGATGAAACAATTAATACCTTGCAGCTGGGTGTTATTGAGTAGGTAAACAAGAGTCTTGATTATAAAAATAATATTCCTATCATGTAGTCTATCACCGTCTGAAATTAAATAAAACTCTCGCACAGGCCGCCCCCTACTTCAAGCTGCTACTGCTAGAACAGTTTGGGAATTATACGAAAAAACAAGTAAAAACCTTGCACTTCGATGTTATTGAGAAGGTTAAAAGGGAGACTGCATTATACAAATAATATGTCTAGCATGTAATGCTGCCTCCATCTGAAATCTTTTCCTTTCACACCTGTTTAATAACATTTTACTCTCGGCAAACTTTCTTTTCATTTGCTGTAGCTTTCATCCATACTCTCTGCTCTTGAACAGGTAACAAAATTAATGTTCTTTTGGGGAACTTGACGAAGTATACGGCTTTAAGGTTTTCAGCCATTATATCCAGCTGCCTGTTTAAGAGGTGTTGTCCACGGCAGGCCCATTAAAATTTCAATAGCTCAGTTTATACGCTGTAGCTTTCCCTCATCCCCTCAGCCGTTCTGCCAAAGGACCAATCGTCGCTTTCTTGTCTTGTCAATATTGAACAATTCATGCGCATTGCGTAAACATCCGTTAAAACTTTATATTATGGCCGCCATTTTACGAACATTTGGTGTAAATACATTTCCGCCGGGCGCACCGGACACTGGACTCGAGCCCCAGCTACGGGCCAAGGCCTGAAGCCGGGCAGTCCGGAGCGGAGGGACACTCCATTCAAGCGCAGGAAGCGCAAAAAATGGCGATGCCGCAGATGACAAAAGAGCATTGCGAGGGGCTGCAGGGGAGCTGTTGGGGAGAGCAAGAATGTGAAGAAGCAGCAGAAGAGCCCAGGCATAAATTATGCACTGCAAAATAAACGACGAGGCACACAATAAAAATCGGCAAAAAATTGTGTACGCAATCAGAAGCGCAAAATGGCAAAGAGAGAAAAAGAACAAACAAACGAAAACGAAGATCAAAATGCACTACGCAGAGTAGGGAGAGGCAGGGAAAGAGAGATATAGTGTCTATGTGTGTGAAAGAGAGAGAAAGAGAAAAGAATCCTAAGTATAAACCCGACCTTTAACAGGAAAACAATTTTTAAATATTTTTCAAAAGCAAAATCAAAAAAATATATGCAAAACTAAATATTAATTTAAGTTTACAGAAAAATAAAAATATTTCCCATATATTTTTGGGATCCATTAAAATTTGAAAAATATATAAGAATTTTTGTAATAAAAGAAAATTACCTTCAGATGCTTTCAAATATCTTCCAAATAATAAATATATATATCTTTTAAAGAAAATCCATTAAAATTTGAAAAATATATTCAAAGTTGTTAAATACAAGCAAATTATTTGATCGATAAGTTTTTCAAATTACATATAAAAAATTGCCAAGAAATGAAAATTTTTGATGAAAATAATATATTTATATTTATATTTTAGCTAAAATAATTTGAACAAGCATAAAAAAACATTCCAAAACGAGTTAAAAATTAATTATAGCTAATTTTCTTCGAGCCAAGCTGGTAGACATAGCTAACATGTTCTGCCATATTTATAGAGTAAAAATAACGAGCGAAGTAAAATAAATGACAAAAGTTTTTTGCTGCTCGTTGTCGAGCAATAAGAAAGCAGGAAAGCAATTTAAGAGGAAGAGCCAGCGAGAGAGAGAGAGAGAGAGAGAGGGAGAGGGGGAGAGAGATGTGGTGATGGGGTGACGGGGCTCTAAAAAGAAAAGCTGACAATTTTAATGAAAAATCTTTTGCGTTCGCCTTTACAGGCACGCTCTCATACACACACACACACACGCGCATAGCCAAGCACATGCATTGCAGGGCGCCGAGAGAGGCAGAGAGAGGGGGAGAGAGTCGGTTAGAGGGGGCCTAGGCAAAGCAGGCTCCGACGCGTTTTTCTGACAAGCATGTGACCCAATTATGCGCAATCATCAGCAACAAGAGCAACAGCAACAGCAACGTCTTGGCGGCATCATAACGGCAAGCACAAACAACTTTTGTATCTTTGTATCTCATGGATGCTTTCGCACAAAAGCAAAATGTCAGTTACACAAAACACGCGCCGTCGCCGTCGCCGTTGTCGCATAGTTTCTATGGTCCACACAATTCCAATTTCAAATTCAATGCGCCTGACAGCGCCAGTCCAGGACGAAAGACGAAGGACGAAGCTCAAGGATGCCAACCAGCCAGCCAGCCCGCCAGCTGCCCCATGTATCTGTGAGATACAAATCAGCGACGACGATGATGATGATGATGACGACAATCAGCGGCAAACAAATGAGTTAATGTGGCTGGCCAAATTTGTTAGCCATTGTGTGGCTCAGGCTGGCTGGGCTCTCTTGGCCAGGCTTTGTCCTAGCAAGTGGCCACAATTGAATAAATGAATGCACTCAAATACGGGCTGTGTGTTTGTGTGTGTATATCTGTGTGTGTCTGTGTGTAGCTAGGTCAGGTGAATGCGTTCATTATGATCCTGTTTGTCCTGTTTGGCCATCTTTTTGTCGCCTGCAATTTGCGCTCTTTGTTTAGCCAACCTACTCCCCCCACTCTCCTCCCCTCTCTCTCTCTCTCTCTCGCTCTCTCTTGGCAGCATGCAAATAATTGCTTTATGCGCTTGTTCTGGCCAACGTTATAATGGAGCCCCAGCAACCGAGACTCTTGACATCTCCAATCAGCACTTAATGAGCTTTCCACAACATTTCATTTCCACATAGCACATTGTTGTCGTCAGTGGCATTAACTAATTGAACATAATTGAGTCGAAATTTGGCCAAGCTTCTGCCTGAAATCTATGCTCTTCTATGCTTTTAAAGAGCTGCCAACTTGATTCTGGATAATCAATGGAATATTATTAATCTTATTTATTGTACACACAAGAAAGGAAGTTTTCTTCATCAGATGATGAAGGAAAGATTCCCTTAATCCCACGCTATCTATGGGAAATGCAGCCTTGATTAACTTCGGTTCTTATAGTCCGATCTGTGAGAAATTTCCACATATAGGTGTGTATATACCAAAGTGCAAGGCCCCTATAGCAAGTATTTTCTTCCATATTTGGGAGAACTTTAGAAGATATTCAAAACGTGAAGTATTTGTAAGCTATATTGAGTTGTGCCTAAGAAACCCTGTCTCAAAATCGATATTTATCGATAATATTAAAATGATGCAATTAACATAATTTGTTATAAAACTTATTTATTTGTCTGGATGGTTTCTCATACATTCCATGACTTTGATTATTTATTACTATAATTTATATTTGATATATATACACTTTAACTTCATACATTCTTTCATTCTTATACATTCAATCAATATCACAAATCAGACTATCGATAATTCCTTATTTCTAGTAATCAGCATGTGTTTTATAATTCTATCTTATACTACGCTCCATCGGTCTTTTGACAAATTTTAGCAGATTTTAAAGATCTGTCAACTTGCCCTGGCGAGAATCTTTACCCATCCGAGTCTTATAACAAAAAGAAAGTTTTACTGGGACTGCCAGAAATATAGAAAATTCTTCACTATATCAGCTCGATTCACACGTTGTAGCTAGTCAATTTCTGCTCAAAGGCCCGCGCATTCTAATGCCCGTTCCAAAGTCAAAAGAAAGCCGATAAGCCCATCCGTAAGACAGTTATCTCTTTGAATGAAAATAGGTAAAGCTCCCACGTTCCAGTAAAAGTTGAGAACCAAATCGACAATTACACGGCGAATTAAGTTGTAGCCCACAGCACTTGACACTCGCCGGTGGCAGCCAGAGACAGAGACAGAGCCAATTCCAGAACCCGGAATGAATGGAAAATAGCACTCGGCAATCGCCTCAGCTCTCATTAGGCATTCATGGCGCGTAGACGAGCAAAGCCATAGATAAAGGTGACCCAAACCTCGCAGCCGAAAACAAGACAAACTCCAATTCAAGGCGTACAAAGACACTTTCCAAACAAAACAATTTACGTATAAATTAATTTACTTTCATTAATTAGTCGGGGTATTAGATGATATCATGGGGTGACAGTGTGGAAAATTTAAATGTAAAAGTTGGCAAAGTGAAATTTACATAGAATTCAGCTAACTGCAGAGAAATGCGAGAAAATTACTTATATACAATAAAAAGTATACGGTTTTATTTGCATGGCAAATTAAATCGCCAACAAAAGTGAAACTTTCCAACAAAGTTTCTCCCAATGGAAAATGAGCTTGAAATTAGAGCTGTTTGCATATTGTATCCTAAGAAAAGATTCTAAGCAAAACAATAAATTTAGGTATAATGAACAATTATCCCAAAAGTTCATCGCTTTTATAAATAAATGTTTTTTTTAAGATATTTCTATTCTCGATTGACGAGCTGTTTGGCTATTTGGACACCTACAAGAAAAGGTGCTGGTTCAAATCATTGAATTGAGTGCTATTTAAACTGTTAGGCTGATTGCTAAGATATATATCCTATATTTATAGGCTTTAAAAAGCAGGTCGCGAGTTCGAATATCTTACTGGGGTGCTACACCTAAAAGAGAGGGTGCTGGTTCAAATCATTGTATGGTGTGATATTTAAAAGTTTTCCATTATTTTAGATATACTATAAAAAGCAGGGCGCGCGTTCTCAGGTCTTACTGGTGTGTGACACCTTAAAGAGAGGGTGCTGGTTCAAATCTTTAAATTATGTGTTATTTAAATTGTTCGGTAGATTGCCAAAGAAAATTATTCTATATTTACATTCTGTGAATATACATTTTCCATTATTTTCGCTATACTATAAAATGCAGGGTGCAGGTTCGAATGCTTAAATGGCGTATTTTTAAAAAAATTTGATGGTTTGCTTGTTTCCCTATACTGATAATAATAAAGATACTACAAATAATTTCAGATATTCTAACAAAATGTATAAATTCTTAGACTGTGTTATTTTCAAATTTCATCTATTATAACTAATATTTCCTCCCTAGAATGCTAGCCACGCCTTCTTTCAGACCTTCTTCCAGTTGTTGTCAGAGTATTGTAAAAATGTGATGTGTGGAGCCTATAAAACTGTTTTCTTTGTGTCAAAAGGCTCTGAAATCTATTGAAAAAGTAACCGATAAAATTTTTGTAGCGCATGCGCCACAGTCAAAAGAAAAGGTTGATGGAATAACTGAACTTAAAATGCGCATAAATTAAGTACAAAAGAAAACGCCTAGAACCCAGTTGGGTAATATCTGAAAAAGAAGACAGGGCAGTAAAAGCCGTAGGTGTTGGCAACGTCACAGATCGAAAAGCAAACACAAAACTTGTCTTCCAATTGGGGTCTTAGGAGAGTGAATAACATGCGAGTCCATAAAAGTCGCTGGGGTAACGATTTAATTTATAATTTCATTAAAATAATTTCCCTCAGCTTGAAAATGGCGCCAGCGGCTGAGCATAATTTAATATATGTATATAAAAATCTTTATGGCTCCAGCGGAGCTTATCCCCAGAGCAGAGCGAGAAGCTTTGCCGTTTGATAGCCAGCGAAATCCGTTCAATTAGAGGCAATTTTTCGGTGTAGCCCATAAAATAGGAAAATGGCCACTTCCCCATGTCACATTTGCAAGTGGGCAAATTTTCAATTTAATGCTCTTGCAACAATAACTAAACGCATTTACTGCCTCGATGGCTTATAAACATTAATGGTCGCTTAATACAAGCCATCAAAATATTTTTAATACGGGATGTTGGGCAATTTGAGCAACAGGCAAGTCGCAAACCTAATGGGGATAACAATTAAAACAAGTAAGAATGCTCTAGTCGAGAGTGTACGATTCAGGGGATACCCTGAAACATCTCCTTCTTTGAAAGATATCTCATCTTTATATACTATTCTAGAAGCTACATGTCAAGTTTGGTGGCTCTACCTCTTATTATTTACCAAAATTGCTCAAAAAACAGGATTTCGATATCGATTTTTATCGATTACTTGGAAACGGAGCAAGTTATCGAATATCGAAAACAAACTCGATCTGAGCAGGCACCAGGAGGACCTACAAGTCTCTAGCTCTTGCGATCATACAGACGGACGGACGGACAGACGGACTAGATGGCTAGATCGACTCGGCTGTTGATGCTGATCAAGAATATATATATATTTTTTTTGGGGTCGGAGATGCTTTCTTCTGCCTGTTACATACATTTGCACAAATACATTATACCCTTTTTACCCATTTTTAATGGGTTCAGGGTATAATGAAAGGCCCTATAAAAACGGGACGACAAGCTTTAAACATGGTTTGCGTATATGTTTTTTTTTTACTTAAACCAAGTAAAAACCAATTGAATTTAAGTACTTCCGTGAACATTTTGCCGAATTTTGCTTAGAGAAATAAATTTCCTTATCCTACCTAATGCTAGCTATCTGCCTATTTCCCGGTGAATATCATCGACAGATTAAAGAGGCAAATGGACAAAAAAAGCAACGCGCCAAAATACACACAAGTTTATCTTTCATTAACGCTACTATTTCATAATTTTAAATTGGCCCGACCATTCCGCAGATACAAAGAAACCAAATTTATATGCCAGCAACAAGTCTCCAAGAGAGAGAGCGATAGAGAGAGATGGAGAGGGGGTAGGGGAAGATACAGAAAATCGTGTAAGAGAAATGAAAAGTTTAAAACCTATAAAATTTTAAATTGATTGTTCAATTAATCTTAAGAAACTTGACAACACAGCGACGTGTGCTCCGAGCTCCAAGTCCCGAACCGAACCTTCCTCTACCTTCCCCAGCTCCAAAACGAAGCGCTGCAAGAATGAGAATGCAATCGCAGTCTAAAGACTCGACTGAAGTCGTGTTTCGGTTTTGGCTGCCTTCTTTTTTTTTTTCGTTTTTATTTTTCCTTTTCAGCTTGAAGGTGCGTAACGTACGACCCGCACAAGGTGCTGCGGTAGCGGGGGGGTGGACAACTGTGGTCTAAGCCATGATATGCATAAGACAAGCGGCACAATGAAGATCAAATTATCAGCTTAACAGAATTGCATTGAAGCTGGACAAGCTCAAGATATGAAATATACAACTTGTAAAAATAAAACATAATCATTGAGCTATCATAACTCGGCTTCACATTCAGCAAGGGAATAAATCTTGTCCTTCTTAAATGAAAGAGGTACGAAAACGTATTTAAAAATAAAACTAATTAAAGATAAACAGAAATTCTTTATAAAGCTTGTCAAAGTTCCAATATCTTTCATAAGCCAAGCATCCCACATAAATTCTCATGGAATTCTTCATATATATTATTCCTCTTAATATTTCTCCTATTATTCCTTCATGAATTTTGACTCCAACGAGCCGAAAGGGCCCATTAACTTTTAGTCAAAAACTTAACTAGTCAGTATAAAATTTAATACATGCCAGAGATTATTCCTTTCATAATTTCTTTCTGAACTTAGGCTCGCTCGTATACTAAGGTCCACTTCTATGAAGTTTATTCCTTTGTCAACCTTTCCCAGGTATACTTCGAAAAACACCTAGGTCTTCCAAGCTATCATTTTCTAACTTTTAAATAGCCCTAAGTAATATATATTTAGTGACTTTCAACTGTAGGTTATTTCCCTTATAATTTTTTCAGAAACTAAGACTCCGTTTATTCCGATATTAATCGTTCCTAGGTATACTGAGTTCCTCACTTTTAAGTAGCCATAATCCATAGTTATTTCGTAACTTATCGCTTAAGAGAATCGCTTATCGCTTAAAGAACTAAGGCTTAATCGTACTAGCTGAGGTCCCACTTCTATGAAGTTTATTCCTTTGTCAACCTTTCCCAGGAATACTTCTGAAAAAACCTAGGTCTTCCAAGCTGTTACTTCCTAACTTTTAAATAGCCCTAAGCAATAGATATTTAGTAACTTTCATTTCTAAGTTGATCCCTTTCTTATTGATTTTATAACCAAGGCTCCGCTTATTCCGATGTCAATCGTTTCCAGGAATATCTTAAAAAGTTTCGGCTAATGAGCCAGAAGCCATAGTTATTTTGTAACTTCCACATGGAATTTCCTTGAAGAACTAAAGAATAAAGCTTAATCATACTAAAATGAGGTGCCGCTTCTATGCAGTTTATTCCTTTGTCAATCTTTCCGAGGAATACGGCTAGAAAAACCAGGGTCCTCCAAGTTATATATTTCTCACTCGTCAACAGGGTAGGGAAGGGTAATTCCTTTATTATCACTTTTAGAACTAAGGATTAAAAAGGTTCCATTTCTAAGCAATTTAGTCCTAGCCATAGTTCAAGAAGCACTTGTTTTGTTCACGCATAGGTTTGCCATATTATGAATCTCTCACTTTCTACATACCCATAAAGCAAAGATCCTTAGCTCCTACAAGACGTTTCTTTGGCCTTGCCGCAGACTTCCGAAAGGTCCTATTTGACAGTTTTAAGCTATCAATTCCTTAAGTTTATCACACACATATTCGCCTTATATGGTGTCTATAAGGCTCAATAGTCTAGACCTTAAGCCATGGAGCGTCAACAAAAAGCAGTTGACACAAACAGCCAGAACGGCTAAAAAAGGCAATCCGCAGTTACATAAAACCAGTTGAACAAAAGAACCAAACACAAAAAAAAAAACAAAAAATAAAGAACACAACAACAACAACCAGTGTGAGTTATAAGAAAGATGAAAACGCTTTACGCCTCTCAGCCAGACAATGCAATAATATTTTTCATAATTTTGTTTCCATTTTTGTTCTTTTTTTTCACCAATTTTTTTCTTTTTCTTTTTCTGGTTCCAATTAATGTCCCATAATTTTGAGCTTCGTAGCGAACGGTACCTTGTCGATTGGGGGACTGGAGTGGAGTGTCCCTCAACTTGTCATAAGTCTTTTAATTGCTAATGGGTATTTTGATAGTCGTGCCGGGCGGGTTAATCAACAGACCGAAATCGAATTCGAAACCCATATCTGAGAAATATCAAAATCAAGCCGCCGAGAGAGCGAGAGAGAGAGAGAGAGCGCGTCAAATGAAAACCGATCCGATGCGATCCGTCGATCTGTCGATCCGTCGATCCGATGCGATCCGTCGATCCTTGGCTGGCGTCACCAAAAATTGCCGCTCATTTAACGATCGTCAGCAAATTTCCATGCCACTCTCCCTCTCCCTCTCCCTCTCTCACTCTCCCTCTCTCTCCCTCTCTCTCTCTCCCTCTCTCTCTCTCTCTCTTTTAGATTTTGGGCTTCCATCTGTTCTCGTCCGTAGCTAAGATGGGGCTGTTCTGGTTGCTGCTGCGGCTGCTGCTTTAACGGCTGCCTCGTCGGCATCATTAACATTTTCGAGATTTAATCATCAAACATGGCGCTGGTTGCCCTGGTGGTAATGATGCCATGTTCTGTGCCTTGTTTAGTCGCATGTCGTACATGCGCTTTTATCGCTATTTAAAATATATGTAAGTGTTTCTAGCTTGAACAGGAGGCGGGGCCGGAGGCGTTGGGATTGGCTGCGATTCGATGCCTGCGGCGCAGTTTTCGTCAATTTTATTGCACCATATTTAAGTTTAAATTAAAAGATTATTGAAAACCATTTGGTAGCTCCAAAGTCGCATCCATGCGTAATCGGAGACGTCAAAAGATGCCCTGAGATATGCACTGTTCCCGTAACCATAAATGTCACGGGTTTAGGGCTTATATAACTTCCATGCGAAAGAGACATAATCATTTGGTATGATATCAAAGAGGTTCTCTGTGCGATGCTAGAGGCGAGAGCTTAGCTTACGCCAAGTGAGAAAAAGATTGACTAAAGCATTTGAATGGATTGCAATGAAGAAAGATAATTCTTAAATCTATAATGAAATATAAACTAAAATAAAATGTAACTTGAATAGACTGAAAGTGTATCAGAGCAAGTTTTGAATGGAATGCAAAACAAGGTTTGAATGGAACGCAAGTCGAAAAGGCAATTCTTAAATCTAAAATAAAATATATACTAAAATAAAATGTAACTTGAATAGACAGAAAGTGTATCAAAGCTAGTTTCTCTGCTAATATTTCCCATGGAAAAAGCGCGATTGTAATTGTTAGTTCAAACCCCAGGAAAGCACCTTAAAAGGTTAATTGC
Source organism: Drosophila littoralis (assembly GCA_018903485.1). Taxonomy (NCBI): domain Eukaryota; kingdom Metazoa; phylum Arthropoda; class Insecta; order Diptera; family Drosophilidae; genus Drosophila; species Drosophila littoralis. The sequence goes on from JAEIGF010000406.1 coordinate 247,929, forward strand.
AACAACACGTAACAATCGATGTTCGAGTTATCGACAACATATCGATTCGTATTCACACGTTCAACTATGCCACACAGAAGTCGCTGGTTTCCCATAAACGCAGCCGAGGCACAATTCATAATTTAAGCAATTTACAATTGTTTTCGTTTTTTTTTTTGGGGGGCGGGGGGAGTGGAAAAAGGGGCGTAAGACATGACGAGCCACAAGGCCCCATGTTCAACAGTTAATAAAACAAATAATTGCGCTGTGTATGCAATAAAAATCAGGTTAAACGGTGGGCAGGACAAACATCGGACAGCTCGGACAACCCAAACTGGCGGCCATTGAGAAATCTCCCTGCCTCCCCGCCACTTCCCCCCACTCAAAGGCTAGACAGAGATGGAAGCAACGGCGATGAGCACTAATCATCGGTGGAGAGCGAACGCCAGACGACCGACAGTCGACTCTACGTCGCGCCAATTGGAATTGCAAATCTGCCAAAGGAGACAACACGCGGCTGAGCATGAGGACGACTCTCAATGAGAGCTGTGACAATTCGTTCAGAACAAGTTCAATTGAACGAGTGGATTTTTCGCAATGAGCGAAACACGTTTCAAATCACATTTCGCACTGAAATTCGAAAATTATTTCAATAGAGCACAAAGCACAAGATTTTATACATTAGTTTTTCACCCATTTTCCGTGCTTGGAAGTGAATTAACCTAAATACGTAATTCACGTATTATACCATTTTTTAAGAGCTTTATAGCTCACAAAATCAGGAACTGCTGGATTGAACAAATGTACAGAAATTTTGTTCGCGAACTGGAGCTAGAAGTCCCAAATCCATTATTTACATTTTATTTTACATCCATATTGAAACATTTTTTCGATAGAGTACAAAGCATAAAAGTTTTATACATTAGTTTTTCACCCATTTTCCGCACTTGGACGTGAATTACCCTAAATTGATAATACACGAATTAAATTTCTTATAAATTTTTTATGGAGCTTTCAGAGCTCACAAAATAAGGAACTGCTGGATTGACCAAATGTGCAATTAATTCACGGGAAAATTGATTCGCGAACTGGAACTAGAACTCGCAGCTCCATTGTGAATGTCCGCGTGCGCGTCTTAGACAAAATGGTGGAGACGACGTCGAAGACACAGGTTCATTCTCCCATAAATACGCGCAGCGGGTGTTAAATATTTTGTACGACTTCTGCAAGTCCTCCGGAGACGATGACTACAACCGGCCCAGTGCGCACACACACACACTCACACACACACACATTACCTGGTCCCCGCTACTCTCCTCTCCCCTCTCCGCTGAGACATGCTCGTATCTCTCTCGCCTAAGCAAAACTTTGGCCCAAACGCCTTTGTTCATCAATTAAGCTGTCCTGTCCGTCTGTTGAACTGAACCCCCCCCCCAAAACGCCTCTGTCTGCTGGCACACACACACACACACACACACACACACACACGCACACACGCGCGCGCTTTTAGCCAAGTTGTCGAGAGGGCCAAGGAGCTGTGGCTGGGGCTGGGTAGATTGGAGACACATGCTATGGCTTGTAAATTGTGCGACGGTCAGAAATTGAAATATGGCGTCGCAACGAAAGCAAATTGAAATCAATGAAAACGACGACCAACTTGTGTGTAGTCGGAACCGACGTCCTTTAAATGAACTTCCAATTCACATGAAATTCAACTTGAAGGCGGAGTCAACTTTAAGCAATGCCCAAGAAACTCGGGACAGATTGTGGCACTTGCAATTGCACAACTTTGTCAAAATATTGTAGAACCAAGAAAAAACATTTAGGTTTCGAAAGGTGTCAGTTAAATGGGAGCCAGTGTTTGATAAAAGTTGAAATTTAAATTAAATATTACGTTAAATTTCAAGTAGTTCTCATAAGGAGCCTATCACTTGGTAGAACTGAAATAGGTCTATTTTCTGACCGTCTGTTTCTCCATGGAAGTCAAGTGGAAAGCGTGCATCTCAGATACTATAAGAGCTAGAGTCTTCAAAATACTCAACGTAGCTCCCATATGCAAAGTCAAAAAGTTTTGTCGATTTCATGGAAATCGATAAAAATCGATATCGAAACTGTGCATTTTAGCATATTTCTGAGCCTATCGGAGCTGGAGACACGAAATCTGTTATGTTGACTCTCGATATAAGTCGAATATATTAGCTGACCCCGTTTCCCCCAAAAGGTAGGGCCTTCGTGTTTATTTACATTTGGATGCCATATTTGTGCCCTTATCTTTGGTAAGGATCGAACAGGTGCAGGGTATCACCTAGTCGAGCACTCGCACGCGCTTTTATCTAGGTAATAGTTTATTTTGATAGTCAAAGTTTTTCAAACATAATAAGCTTATGCCTATGAAAGCTTCACAAGCTTTAGAAATGGGTTCACGCATTGCGAAGTGCGATATTTCATATGCTTAAATCATATATTAAAACGTGGCCGTGAGTAAAAGTCACATGTTTCTTTAATAAATGTAATTAGTTGCAGCTCGGGCAACAGGAAAAGAAAATTTTTCACTAGCTTAGCGGACACAGAAATTAGCATAAAAACAAACCCGAATGCAAAACTAATTTCGGTGAATTTCATCAGCGAAATATGCCCAAAAGAGCGCGAGATTAATCAGTTAAATAAACATAATAAAAAGCTAAGCGCGAGTTTTGCGACATTTTGATAAATATCAAATCAAAATAATGCGTCAAAACAATTAATCACGATTAAAGAGAAAGGGCGACAGCAAGAGAAGAGAATTAGTGGCACAGAGAAAGGGGCGGGCGATTAGCACCAGGGAAGGCGGGGTCCATTTGGCCTATGCTGATGATCGATAAACGGTAAAAGCAAACAGCAGCGGGAGCTGTGCGTTACGCGGGCGCCGGGGGGGTGCTGGGTGGGTGTACAAGTGTTTGCAATCACACGCCATTTTCAAATTAGTGGCAAAAACAACACTGGCACGCACTCACACACGCACAAAATATGCCCGCACTTGTGCCCAATGGGAATTAAACAAAAGTCATGCACAAAAAAAAAAATAAATCTGGCAACACTTTACCAACAATCAACGTCACGTAATCTAATGCAAAATGTAATAAATGCGTGTAAATGCGATTTGCAGGCGTAAGCGGCGAAAAACGCCCCCCTAGGAAAACCAAGGCAAAGGGGGCGAAAAGTCGCCTTATTCTATTTACATTTCGACTTTTGTGCATAATTTAAATGTAATTTGACGCGCAAGTCAATTTATATTCATGGGTGCGTGTGTGTGTGTGTGTGTGTGTGGGAACTTTGTCATGTGTCCGGGCGATTGGCGATTGGGCAACCCTTTTTCCCGATTATTTGTGTCTGCTTTTTTGCCACCAAAAATCAGCATTTTTTTTTTTTATATGTATATGCTTCAACGCGCTCCCCTTGCGGTTTGTCAATGAATGCACAATTGTCAATGTGTCAAGTTATCAACTTGTTGCGCAACAGCAGCAACAACAACAACAAGAGGACAAGTGAGACGGTTTGGCGCCTCGCACGGGCTCACACATACACACGCATATGGCATATGCAAAGAAAGTAAAATTTGCCTATTTGTTACTCACATGCGCCTAATATCCGGTAGCCGTAAGTTTCAACACAGAACTCAGTATGTTATTAATAAGCACAAACACTACACATACACATACGTTTTACAATTTAAGACAAAATGTACTCAAGGCGCGAAAAAGAACGCGCACTAAACTAAAATAGCGGCACTTGAGCGGCTGCTATTTGATATACTTGCAAAAGCTAAATGCTATGAATAACAAAAAGGCTGGCAGCACTGTAGTAAATATCAGTAATTTCAATTAAAAGCCGTTAACTGTTGCAGTTCAAAAAAATTGCACACGTAATTGTAAAAACCGCATTATACATGTGTATCATTGCATATTTATGTGTAATTGACCCGGGAAATGTTAAGTTGAAGATAAACAAGGGGTAAACCTTGTTTATATTCAATTTAATCAAAAATCAAGTTTAAGTAACGATCATCGTTCACTGCTGGCCCCAAGGGTAACATTTAGACGGAGTTCTTGCTGTTGTTACTGTTCGCACGTGCAACAGGCCGCAAGCCGCACAAAAGCGGTCCGCGTGCGGTCGCCGGGTGGGTGGGTGTGGCAACAGGGCAATGGCGCCTGTCCACAACCCTTAATTGAGCGTGTAATCAGCGCGCGAGCGAACTGTGCGATTTTCCAACTCGGTGCTGTGTGGGGGATGGCAAATTTCTAATGCTTTGTAAATGCAACTAAACAGCTTGTGCGGCTTTCTAAGTCCAATGTAATAAGTGTTTTTGAGGGTGACGCTGATAATGTGATTCAGCTTGATTAGTTGGCATTAGGGCAAGATTGATGGAGAATGTGTCAAATAACATGTTAAATCAATGCAAACTTAAGCCGCTTGGTCAGCACAAAACAATTTGTTGTTGCAAATTGATTTTGGACGGTTTAAAATTTAACGTTTGCATAAATTTAATTTAAGTTTGATAAATTTGAAAATTGCGCCCTGACACAAGCTGAGCGCTTTGGCTGGCCTTGCCAATTGGGGCGGCCCACAAGCACGGCTGCCAATTGAGTACACTTAAATGTACCAGAAATTACTAATAATATTTGCCATTTTACTCACGATATTTTCAGTAATATAGACACATATGCAATATTTAAAAATATATAAGCAAACGTGAGTAATCAATGAAACAATTAGGTACATGTACACTGCAAGTAGAAGTAGTACCATTTGTGTTTGCGTTTAGGTACATTTGTAACATATGCAACAAAAAGTACTATTATGGTCCGTCTTGGTACCTTCTTAACACATGTGGCAACCTTGGTCGCCACAGCTGTTGGCCAGCAGCAAAGACTGCCAACGGTCACACTCAAACGATATAAATGCCAAAAAAATATCGATTTTTTTTATTGTGCGCCTTTTTGCTGCTTTAACATTAATGCGGAATTGAGTTGAAAAATGCAGCGAGTAAGTTGAAGTTTTGTATAACATAAAATTGATTTTAAATGCATGCAATTGCTGCTAAAAACAGGGCATAGACTCGTTCTTCAAGCGGCTGCCCGGCAAGAAGACCAGCGACGAGGATGCGACGCCGTCGCCTTCGCCGGCGCCCCGCAAACGCAAAGCGCTCGTCATATCCAGCGATGAGGACGAGGTGCCCGCCAGTCCGCAGCTGAGCAAGCACGGCAAGGAGCTGAAGAAAACGCGCCGGGCGCCAGAGAATGGCCACTCCAAGAAGCCCACGCTCTCCAAGCTGAAAGAGGCGCCCAAGCAGCAGCTGAAGAAGGTGGATCCCTCAGAGCTGTTTGGCGGCGAAACCAAGCGCGTGGAGGCGCCCAAGTCAAAGGAGCGAAGTGTCCTAGAAATGGAGGACGAGGCCATCGATCGCAGTCTCATGGAGGTGGATCTCGATGAACCGTCGCCGCCGCAGCCGCCCGCTGTAACGCCCAGTCGCAAGCGCGCCAAGGCCAGCAGCCCAAAGCCAACGCCAGAGGCGACGCCCAAGAAACCGAAGGCGACGACGCCGCGCGTCAAGCAGGAGAAGCATGCGGATCTGGAGAGCAGCGTGCTGTCCGATGAGGAGCGGCACGAGCGCAAGCGCATGTCCGCCATGCTCTATCAGAAGTACAAGAATCGCAGCAGCTGCCTGAATCCGGGCAGCAAGGAGATACCCAAGGGTGCGGCCGATTGCCTGAAGGGCTTAACTTTTCTGGTCACGGGCATATTGGAGTCCATGGAGCGGGATGAGGCTGCATCGGTTATTAAGGAGTTCGGTGGCCGTGTCATGACTGTGGTGGGCAAGAAGCTCAACTATTTGGTTGTGGGCGAGGAGGCGGGACCCAAGAAACTGGCCCAAGCCGAGGAGCACAACGTGAACATCATCAGCGAGGATGGGCTCTTCGAATTGATAAGGGAGAGATCAGGCGAGAAGCCGAGCGTTAAAGTGGAGCAGAGTCCCAAGGTGAAGCAGGAGAAGGAGAAGGGCAGCAGCTCGAAGATTAAAAGGGAGCATGAGGAGAAGAGCAGCGGGTCGAAAATAAAGAAGGAGCAGGAGGAGAAGAGCAACAGCTCCAAGATTAAGAATGAGCATAAGGAGAAGAGCAGCTCAAAGATGAAGCATGAGCAGGAGGAGAAGAGCAGCTCAAAGATGAAGCATGAGCAGGAGGAGAAGAGCAGCTCAAAGATGAAGCATGAGCATGTGGAGAAGAGCAGCTCAAAGATTAAGCATGAGCAGGAGGAGAAGAGCAGTAGAAGCAGCAGCTCCAAAGGGGAGCACGCCTTAAAGGTGAAGCCGGAGCCAAGGATTAGTCCCAAGATTAAAAAGGAGCCCAACAACAATGTGGATGCGGCCAAGACTGAGGAGGATATCAGCAGCAATATGGCCTGGGTGGACAAATACAAGCCCAGCTCCATTAAAGAGATTGTCGGCCAGGCCGGACCAGGCAGCAATGTCAACAAGTGAGTAGTCGATATGCAGAACTGACTGATTGAGCGACTGATTGATCTGGTTGATTGAATAATTGAAAACTTAAATGAATTCTGGATCTGACTAATATTTATGGTTGATTTAGTGCTTCACTTACAACTGATTGATTGGCTGAATGATTGATTGAATCACTGACTGATGGACTCACTGATTGATGGACTTACTGATTGATTGATTGATTGTCTGAGTAAATGATTTATTAACAGACTGATTGACCGACGATTGACAGCTGATCTTCGGACTGAGTAACTGATTGAGTGATTGATCGACTGATGGACAAACTGATTGATCACCTGACAGATTTCCTGACTTATAAATTTAAGAATTAGAAGATTGAATAACCGCTTGATTGACTGATTCGATCGTTTACTGACTGATTGACGACATTACAAGCTAATTGGATGACCAATTGTCTAATTGATTGATATACTCGTCCATTCAAACTGATTGAAGCTGCATTTTTCACAGTAGTTCTCTTTTATGATGTTAGTTCATTCCGAGCCGGGGCTTAGGATAAATTCTCTAGATCTAAAATTTATAAAAATCGGATGATTTCACACTTTTCGGAAAATCCACCCCAATGGGTGGAAAAGGGGTTTTCGACTGGAATTAGAAAATATCCGTAGAAAAATTAATAATCTAATTGCTTAATCTCGCGCTCCACAGGCTGATGAACTGGCTGAGCAAGTGGTATGTGAATCACGATGGCAAAGCCAAGCCGCAGCGTCCAAATCCCTGGGCGAAGAATGACGACGGCAGCTTCTACAAGGCGGCGCTGCTGTCGGGCCCGCCGGGCATAGGCAAGACGACGACAGCGACGCTCGTCTGCCAGGAGCTGGGCTTCGATGCGGTCGAGTTCAATGCCTCGGATACGCGCAGCAAGCGTCTGCTCAAGGAGGAGGTGTCCAGCCTGCTGGGCAACAAGTCGCTCGCCGGCTATGTGCACGGCCAGTCGCAGGCGGTGTCCAAGAAGCACGTCCTGATCATGGACGAGGTGGATGGCATGGCTGGCAACGAAGATCGTGGCGGCATGCAGGAGCTGATAGCTTTGATCAAAGACAGCTCCGTGCCAATTATATGCATGTGCAACGATCGCAATCATCCCAAGATACGATCCCTGGTCAACTACTGCTACGATTTGCGCTTCCAGCGACCGCGCGCCGAGCAGATCAAGGGTCGCATCATGAGCATATGCTTCAAGGAGAAGCTAAAGATACCGCCCGCCAAGCTGGAGGAGATCATAGCCGCCACCAACAACGACATACGCCAGACCATCAATCACATTGCGCTCCTCAGCGCTGGCGAACAGCTGCCGCAAGCCACGACAAACCAACAGGTGGCCGCCAAGGATCTCAAGCTGGGCCCCTGGGAGGTAGTGCGCAAGGTCTTCACCGCCGACGAGCACAAGCAAATGAGCATCTATGACAAGTGCGATTTGTTCTTCCACGACTACAGCCTGGCTCCGCTCTTTGTGCAGCAAAACTATCTCCAGGTCCTGCCGCAGGGCAATCGGAATGAGGTGTTGTCGAAGGTCGCGGCCGCAGCGGATGCTCTCAGCCTGGGCGATATGGTGGATAAGCGCATACGCGCCAACTCCGCGTGGAGTCTGCTGCCCACACAGGCTGTCTTTAGCTCCCTGATGCCCGGGGAGTACATGTGTGGCCATTTTACGGGCCAGATCAACTTTCCCGGATGGCTGGGCAAGAATTCGCGCAGCAACAAACGCTCTCGCCTCGCACAGGAGCTGCACGATCACACACGCGTCTGCACCTCGGGCTCCCGGTTGTCCGTCCGCTTGGAATATGCGCCCCATCTGTTGGCCAATATTGTGCGTCCGCTGGCGCAGGATGGGCAGGAGGGCGTGCCGGCGGCACTGCAGGTTATGAAGGATTATCATTTGCTGCGCGAGGATTTGGAATCGCTGATCGAGCTGACCACCTGGCCGGGCAAAAAGTCGCCCATGGATGCCGTCGATGGGCGTGTCAAGGCGGCGCTGACGCGTGCCTACAACAAGGAGGTGATGGCCTATTCCTATTCCGCGCAGGCCAACGTCAAGAAGAAGCGCGCCGAGGCTGCCGGCGAGGAGGAGGAGGCCGGTCTACTGCTTGGCGAGGAGGAAGGGGAGAGCGGCCAGTTGGCTGCGTCCAGCGATGAGGAGGACCAGGACAAACTGGAGCTAGACGGGCTGATCAAGGCCAAAAAGAAGCCGGCAGCCGCCGCCAAGAAGCCAAGTGCCAAAGCTCCGGCCAAGCCCAGGGCCAAGGCCAAGAAATGAAGAGTTGTTTCGCAAACTATTAGTTATTTAAGCAGCCATTAATGCATGCGATTTATTGTTTACATTTATTTTTTTTTAACGCCCAAATTCGTATGTTACAGCAAGCAAAAATTATATTTAAATAAGAGCGGGCATTAAAATGAAAAAATTCAACGGGCTTTTAGTATTGCTATGTGGCAAAAACAACAATAAGCTGTAAAGGGGGCAAAAAGTAAATTTAAAATACGCGCCTTAAAATTAAATCGAATTAAATATGCTTTACAGTTTAACACGATAAAGTATCGATACCGATTTCTGCTACTTTTAAAGTGACAGCAACACAGCTTATCGATATTTGGCAACACTTAGCTATCGATGTTAATGTTCACATCGCACAGCACTAAACTCGAACAGCTGTCAGAAGTAAAAATGGCGTTGTCGTGAACGGTTCGGACAAATTTCCATGCACCGCGCAAAAATTTCATTAAAAAAAATGCAATTTGCATTTTAAACGGGCTATTGACAAAAATACAAAAAAAAGAACTGTAAACAAAATGTGCGCGCAGCTCTGACACAACAACTTGACCAGCAAAAATTAGCATGTGCGTGTAGTATTATAAGTATTTATTTGCCATTAAATGTGTGTTTTAGCTGTTTACTTGGTTAACCGATTTTTGCACCAGTGAAAAATTTCGTGTCTGTGTGTGAGTGTCGCGTTTGTGTGTATGTATGCGTAAAGGGCGCAGCAGCAGCGCAATAAAAAGAACGTAACTGACAGTGTAAATTCAATAGAATGCCACTTAATTCAATTAATTAAAACATAAAAGTTCAAAGCGTGCTCTGTTCATTGGCGAAACTCATTTGTGTCGTTGAAAACACTGAAAATTCAATAAGCACGCAAAAATTCCAGAACACACACACGCACACAGAGAAAGGCGTACAGCATCACACGGACAGGCACACGCATACGCGCACACGCACACAAAGGCAAGTGTAGACTTTGACAACAGCTAACTGGGTGGCGCTGCGAGCATTCCTCTCCCCCCATTCCACAGCTTAGCTGTTGTGTTAGGCACAAGGACGTTGCGTATATGTATACACAAGACAGTTACCCATACATGCGCACCAGCCTACAACAATACAACTGTTAAGGCATGCCTGAATAACTGTAAACACTTGTCACCGCCTGCCGCGCCTTGATTTATTTGTTATATTTGCCTGCACCTCTCAATTAATTTTTGGCTCATATGTTTACCTTTTCACCCACACACACACTCACTCACACACGCACTTGCTAGCGCCCTTTAAATTCAGGTCATTGCATTTGTTGCTCCCACGCTGCGCTCTCTCCCACACACACACACACACACTCTCCTACCTCTTTCTCTTTTTCTCCGGTTCGCACGCTCTCCGTGCCGCCCTCTCTCTCACTCTTGCACACACACCCAGCCTGTTAGACTGTTGATTTTTCAATATATTTTCGCTTTCATTTCGTGCGGCTGAGCTTTTGTCACGCCAATCAAATAAAACGCACGACTGCAAAGCCTCAGTCGCGCGCTCTCGAACGGTAAGCGCAGCTCTGCTCGGACCTGCAGTTGTTTCTGGACGATTTTTTTTTTTTTGCACCACTCGCACTTTTGCATTTGCATAATTTACAAAAATAAAAAAAACATGTACAGTTCGATAACACACACACACACACACACACATTTATTCGAATGACATGTTTGTTTAGCGGCTTTTCGTGTTCAGCTGCTTCGTTTATTAGTTAAAGGCAGCTGATAGCAAGAACAACACACGTTGAAATATAGATAAACATTATTGTTGCTGTCGTTGTTGTTGCTGTTGTTGTGCTTGCTGCTGTCTATTTACACACGCAGTTCGTTATCAGCTTATGTCTGCCTGTATGTGTATGTGTAGGTGTGTGTGTGAGTGTGCGTGTGTCTGTGTCTGTGTCTGTGTGACTGAGGGAGTAGGCTAGAGATAAGTGCGACAACTCACTTGCCAAGGCGGAGGGCAGCAGAAGAAGCAGCAGCAGCTGCTTGTTTAAAATAACAGTTATTCGTGAAGCTCTTGATTATTGCGAGTGGGGTTTTATTTTTTCGGTTTCTTTTGGCAACTCTCCGCCCTTTCAAGCACAAGTGCTGACATCATCAGCAGCGTTGTGTATGTGTGTGTATTACTGTAAGTGTGTGATTGTCACATTCTACGCCTTAGGCTGAATTTAATGAAGTTTAATTTGAGACGAACGGCAATTAATATGTATGTATGTATGTATATGTAAAGTCAAAGTAAAAACGAGAAAGAAGGCTTATCTTCGGCAAGCCGAAGATTTAATACCCTTGCAGATCGAACCTTTTCACAATGGTTGGCAATAGAACAACTTAAGTTCCGTTCGTTCCTATGGCAGCCATATGATACTGTGGGCCGATGTTGATGGGATTTTGCATACATATGAGGAGCATAGTAAAACTGGAATATGACGAGTTTGATGAAGATATATTGAAAAACAAAAAGTTTTTCATACACAAGAACCTTCTTTTCGACCGATCGTTCCTATGGCAGCTATATAACATAGTTGCCCGATCCACCTGGTTCCGACATAAAGGAGACTAGTTCGCATAGAAACAGACAGACAAACAGACGGACAGACGGATATGGCTATATCGACTCCCATGTTGATACTGTACCCTTGCAGGCACAAAGCTTGTTTATATATAGTTACAAAGAGAGATTTTTCTTACCAAAATCTTATAGTATAGTACTTATAATATACTACTCGAATGTTGGTAAGATTTCGTTGGAAGAAATTTGGCTAAGAAATATCTTGAAAGAGAAATGCTCTATTTCCAGCAGATAATTCCTTTTGGAGCTGTATTACATAGTCGGTCAATGCTTATCAATTAGAAAAGAATTGTTAAGCTCGCAATTGCGGGTTTTACTGATAATATGCTGAGTAACAAAAACATTCTCATGCTAAAGCTCCTTTACGGATAGTTCCAGAGGGAGCTATACGATATAGAGCTATAATTCGGTGGATTCTATGAAAATATGCACAAATATATATATATATTGATATCGGGGGGTATCTTCTATATGAATTACATGCCGTGATAATAATCAACACCCTCCTCAAGTTATTGTAGTCCAGCAACTGTTCTCAGCGTGAAGATCGGGGGTTCATGGTAACAAAAGCTTTGGTTTAAGGTAGCTTATCGTGGATATTTACAGTTAGCAGTTGGTTTATGCATATGCTTATTTGGTTTGGACTAGACTGCTTTGTTGAGGGTCTGCATGCTAGGTCCTAGGTCTGTGGGGTCAGGTTCTTTTAAGCCTCCTTCCTCTTCGCTTCCTTCCTCTACGCCTCCTTCCTCTTCGCCTCCTTCCTCTTCGCCTCCTTTCTCTTCGCCTCCTTCCTCTTCGCCTCCTTAGCAGGTGCCTCGACTGGACTGTAGAGTGTTTGCGGAGCTTGTGCGTGGATATATGAAATGTGCTTCAGATATTCTTCGCAAGGTCTTGGCCTGTATGTGGCGTAGTTTGTTTAGATGAGTTTTTGCGGCTATGTCGTAAACCTGGAGTCCCTATCGCCATGCAGCGACAAGAATTACCTAATAGAAAAGGACCTTGTTGAGGTTTAGCAGCCAGTTCAAACTTTTCACGCTGTTGGTTACCTCGGCGGCAATTCTAAGAGACTTCTGTTCACTCTAATTCCCATTGCTATGACTAAAGAGATTGATTTTACTTTAGACACTCAGCTCCACATTTTACCAGCTAGTAGGAACGCGTTACAAACTTCCTTGATTTTCCCAGGCGGCTTTTGTTTAGCTTGCCCAAGCGAAAAAGTGGTTTCTCTGGCCGTTCTTTAACCCATTTGACGACTGCGAACGCTGCCAGGGACCAGTTTGATGATGAGCTGGCGACAAGTTGCTCAAGACTTGTCATTAATGATGGTTATGGTTCTGCATAGGAAGGATTAACTGGTAAAACAGCATTCTATGTGGGTGCCGTTACGGGCATGCCGCCAGCGACAGCAAATGCAATTAAAAGCGAGCCGAGAGAAAGAAGAAAACTATGCTGACAGACAACTGCATTTTTGCCACATGTGGCAAGAGTACACACACACACACACACACACACACACACACACACACACACACACACACACACACACACACACACACACACACACACACACACACACACACACACACACACACACACACACACACACACACACACACGCACACACACACGGAGCTGATCATAAAGCAAGAGTCTGTCTGCGATGTGCGGGGGAACGTGTGCAACGATAAACAAAGGCGAGATATATGTATAAATATGTCTGCATATGTTTATGTATGTGTATATAAAAGAGCTACTGTTCCTGGTTGTTCGGGCTGCCGTTTTTTCAATACTCTATCAAAGAGCAATATTCATTTTGTCAGGCGTTGTGTGACGCTTGGTAGAAAGCATCTGCCATCCTATAAGGCATATATATATTCCTGAGTAGTATAAAGAAACCTGGCGAATTACTCTCTTGGTTTTTAAGGATTCATAATAATACTTGACTTGATTACGTCCATTTGTTGCATCCAAAACATAGCTTAAATTTTCACGAATCAAGCTACATCACAGAACTTACAAGGGAACGATTGATCAAACTTATCGGCATCGGATTAGTTTACCATAAAGCTGCTATAGAAATGATATTTTGAAAAAAAGTTCTCGCCAGAGAACAATTTTGTTTAAGATATCGCATGAAAGAATTGGCCAAATTCAACTGTCAACATTTCTTATATTTGTAGCAAATGTTACATTTTTTGCGAATTGTTACATTTTTTGCTCAAGTGAAATATATTGCCTGTAAGTTTTTCCATGAGAAACATTTCTTACATTTGTAGCGAATTTAACATTTTTGCCAATGTGAAATATGTTGCATGTACCTTTTCCCATAAGAAACAACATTTTTCACATTCACCCCGAGTAATTCGTAGTTTTAACGAACTTCGTATCGAATTTATGAAAAATATAAAAGTATCATTACCACAAACAACTGATATTGCGGCAACTTTAAATTATAATTTTAAATTTTACAGTTTTTAACATAAGAAGTCGGCCAAATCCCGCAAAGAGTCCATTAAATGGAGCCCCTGCTTCGAGGCCGTATTATTTTTGGAAAGATAACTTTGCGTTTAGGTAAATCAAATCAAGCCGTTTAGCTGTTGGTTTAAAGAACACACTTGCTAATGGAATCGCGAATCGAATGTGAAGTTTGTAAATGTAACAAATTTTGAGCATTGTGGAATGAGGCTATAAGAAACCACAAAGCAGAATCTCATCAATATCGCAGTGCTCCTTCATATAGCTTCTAAAGAAAATATCAGTCGAAAATTGAAGTTTTCTATGTGTCTTTATATACAGAAGTGTATTTAGGCTTCGGTACTCGAAAATTATTTATTATTTCTTGTTAAATACATATTTTAATGAACTGCACAAAGACGAACCGACTTTGCTGAGTTTGACTTTGAAATGTACTCGCGGCGTAGCAACAACAACTGCCTGACAGACAGAAAGAGAGAGACAGAGAGAGAGGTAGAGCGAGAGAGAGAGAGGGAGAGCGAGAGGTGGGCCTACGTAGTGCATCCTTTTATATATACGTATACCAACGTATATCGTAATTTGGTTTGCTTTGCATTTTATTTTTAACATCAAGTACGATGGAAAAAAAAAGACTCGCGTTGCCATGTGGCAATGGATGCAATGGAATGGAATGGGTTGGGCTGGGCTGGGATGAGATGCTTCTGCATGGATTTTTAGCTGCCTACGCAGACATCCATCAGCGATTGCTTTAGAGAGTTGTCTTGTCAGCCGCTGCTTCTTCGTGTTTTACATGGTATACCAAAAAATTGAAGTGATTCATCATGCATTTTGGCGTTTCGAGTTTATTTTCATACAGATGCATCGAGGTACAAGCTGAGAAAATAGCTAAAAAATGTCTAGAAAGAGAGAGGAAAGAGAGATTAAGGGTGGGCTGGAAAACTATATAAAGGAAAGTAACAAGATGATTTCACAAGATGTGCGTCGTGGTACTGGGCTTCATTTAACTTTCCTCAGTCTGGTGGGCGGAACCGCCCACTTGTGTTTATTTATCGAACCACTTTGTTATATTTGTGTTCTATAAACAGTGTTGGCAATAAATAATTGAACAAAGATCCCGAGATATTAATGCTTGAAACTTAAGCACGCTAGCAAAAACTCTAAAAATAATATCCACAAGATGTCAGTCATATGGCGAATGGTTTGTTAATATGCAGCACAAACCACGAATACAAAAGAAAACGGCAGACAAACTCAAACTCAAACTCAAACTGAAACTCATAAATACAATGCGAAAGCCAACGCACTTGAAACGTTCCGTCAACAAACCGCAATTGAAAATACACACCAGATGTGGAAATCAATTAGTATTGTCAAAGCATTGCCGTAGACAATGACGAGCGGCAAACGGGCAGAGCGTAGAAAACCTATGCAGATACACAGCTACAGCTACAGATACAGATACAGATACGAACGCATAGATACAGTTACAGATACAAGCCGCCAGTTCAAGCTCCAAAGGGGAGGGCATTACAAAGCAAGTGGGCGCATTGATTAGATATTAACAGTCAGTTGAGTGTAACAAGAGGCCTCTTTGTGGCATATTATTAATAACAAATGTCTGCAATTTGTCGCTGATACAAAACCATCTAATATCTCACAAAGACAGAGATAGATAGAAAGAGAGAGCGAGAGAGAGAGAAGCTCAAGTGCAGTGACAACCTTGCTGCATGCAACTTGACTGAGATTTCAACAAGCACGCTCAAAGGGTTGCAGATACACACACACACACACACACACACACTCACACACTCACACTCACCCACACACCCGTCAGATACAAGATACAAGTGCTCAAGTGCTCAAGTATCTGAGTATCTGATGGTCAGGCACACACTTAAGTTGAGCTCAATTTGTATGCAGGCCGAGGGCTCAGAGCTCAGCGCGCAGTTAGTAAATTTATGTTTATGAAAACGGATATGGAAATCGTTTATCGATCAAAGCCGCCTGAAAAAAATAACAACAAAACCTGTTTGCAAGTCGCGTGCCGATTAAAACTTGTACTCTCTGAATTTGGCCATAGATGTAGACAAAGAAAACATAATGAAATTAGTTTTAATTTGACCCAAGTCAAGATTTCTAACCCGCTCAAACACGGAATAGGGACTATTTACATATATATATATATAGATAAATATGTATTTATTTGTAAGATTTTCGCTTATATATATTTCTATCCCTGGCTGGCAGCTTGATTTGTTGAGCCAAGTTTCTGTGCTGCTTTGTTGACCCATTTCATTAGTTTGCTTAACTCGTTTTTTTGCCGGACGCGACAACAAGTTTCAGCCAAGTTCTCGAGAGTATCTCTCTATTTGTAGCTGTCGCCGTTGTATTTGCCATTCGTTAAATTATTTTGTGTCCATACAAAATGCGAAATCAATTCAATAAGAATAGAAACAACAACAACAACAATAACAACTAAAACATAAAGCGAATCGAATCAATACGAATTTCATTAAAAATGGAGCGCAAACAACGTGATATAATGTGAAACAGCGCTTATATAAAATAATCTGATGCATATAGATGTAATTTATTCGGCTTTGTATTAGATCATTTGCTATGAAAGTTAGTAAAGCTTATTGGATTTCAATCTGTAAATACACAAGAGCTTGCACCGGTTGACGGATTGGTAATCAAAAATCAAAGATTCCCACTCCAACAACATGTATAACGAGAAGGAAGGGAATATCTAATACCCTTGCAAACCCGTTTGCCCGTTTGCCGAGTTTGATCAAGATATCTTGATAAACAAAAAAGTTTTTTAAACAAAAACCTAGTTTTCCACCGATCGTTCCTATGGCAGCTATATGATATAGTGTTCCGATCCAGCTGGTTCCGACATATGTACTGCGTGCAACAGAAAGAGGGACTTCTGCAAAGTTTCATAGAGATAGCTTTAAAACTGAGAGACTAGTTCCCATAGAAACAGACGGACGGACATGGATATATCGTCGCGGCTGTTGATACTGATCACGAATATATATATATTTAAGGGGGTCGAAGATGTCTCCTTCGATGCGTTACACATTTGACGACAAAATTCTAATACCCTCTGCAAGGGTATGAAAATGTGCTTAGCAAAACGTGACGCCAGTCGCCTGCGTGGCTTTGAAGTCTAATCGTCGAACCAGCATGTGGGAGGTCGCCAGTTCAAATCCAGTAGATGTCTCCTTCTATGCGTTACATATTTCACGACAAAATTATAATACCCTCTGCAAGGGTATAAAAAATGTGCTTAGCAAAACGTGACGCCATTCGCCTGCGTGGCTTCGAAGTCTAAGCGTCGAACCAGCAAATGGGAGGTCGCCGGTTCAAATCCAGTAGATGTCTCCTTCTATGCGTTACACATTTCACGACAAAATTATAATATCCTCTGCAAGGGTATCAAAATGTGCTTAGCAAAACGTGACGCCAGTCGCCTGCGTGGCTTTGAAGTCTAATCGTCGAACCAGCAAGTGGGAGGTCGCCAGTTCAAATCCAGTAGATGTCTCCTTCGATGCGTTACACATTTCACGACAAAATTATAATACCCTCTGCAAGGGTATCAAAATGTGCTTAGCAAAACGTGACGCCATTCGCCTGCGTGGCTTTGAAGTCTAAGCGTCGAACCAGCAAGTGGGAGGTCGCCAGTTCAAATCCAGTAGCAATTTGAGTGAATTCACATAGAAAAAAGCAATAAAAATACAATTAGACACAAAAGACGCGTGCGTTTCCGCCTCCAAAGGGAGACAGTCAAATGAGGGGAGCGTTTTTCAATTTCGTATTTGGCCCGTTAATCTATGGCAATAAAAATCATTTTAATGGCCTGCAAAACCTAATGATGCCTCGCCGATTTTGCAGCTTGGAGAGAAGACAAGAGCTCATCTCGGGAACCGCATCCGTCGTTGGCCACACACACTAAAATGGGTTAAAGTACCGCTATCAAAGCAACAGCGAAGAATCCAACTAGCCACGTTTGGAGCTGTCAACTGGCTGCCCAACTATGTCAGCAGCGTCAGCTGCGGCCATATGTGGCCGCATATTTTGCGTGCCAGCCCAACTACAACTGCAGCTAAATAGGCAATCATGTTGCCTGCAGCAGCAACAGCAGCAGCTTTAAAGTTGGTCTTTTAATCAAAGAGTTGACAACTTTCCTGCAGAAAAAAAGTTTCTATGCCTCGTCTTTATCTTTATTGTGACCCAATTAGCTTTTTGCATTCTGCGTAAAAGTTTGCACTCGTCGCCGCCCATCAAAACTTTATTGCTTTTACATGCTGTCAGGTGATGTAAATTTACGGTTACTTAATTAAGTCTTATGGGTTCGCTACGAGTAAAAAGACTCAAGAATATGCTGAAAAGGGCAACTGCCTTTTGTGCGCAGTTTTTATCGTTTTAAAAGTAATCAAAATTAACTCAGGATCTTTTCAAGTTATCTAAGCGACTTTTTGCCTATATGTTGCTTGCATCTTTAGCTAGAAACGTTATAAGCCAAAAGTGGGCGGTTCCACGCCTACGAGCGAAGGAATTCACATATATTTAACACCCAATGAGCAATTAAAAAATACTTTGAAGGCAGTTAGCTCAGGATCTTTCTGAGTTATGAACATAAAAGTTTACATAAATGTTGATAATAGCTTAAGCTATAAATGCCATACAAGAAAAGTGGGTGGTTCCAAGCCCACGACCCAGGGAACTCAGACATAGTTGTGACCCAGTGACCCAACAATATAAAATTAAGAAATACTTTGAAGGCATTTAACTCAGGATCTTTCTGAGTTATGAACATAAAAGATTACATAAACGTTGTTAATAGCTTAAGCCATAAATGCCATACAAGAAAAGTGGGCGGTTCCACGCCCACGACCCAGGGAACTCACACATAGTTGTGACCCAGCGAGCTACATATATAAAAGTCGACACAATAAATAAGTTCAAGAGTGGGCGAACTTATCGACATGCTTTGGTTGGACATGCTTGTCGTTTCCTCTCTACTCTCTACTTTTCCGCGCGCTTCCACAATATTGACAGTAAATAATTAAAAACACATAAAAACGCAAGCGCCCAAACAATGACCCAATAAAATTGTCTGTCACAAACAATTTTGAACATTCAAAAAGGCATGAACGACACGCAACAGTACCAATGAAAATTGATTGCGAGAGCGCGAGAGAAAATGGAGTGAAAATTAGTAAAAGCACCTGTGAAAATGAATAAGCTTATCGCAGGCGACCCAGAAAAATGGAAAAAACGGCGGCACACAAAGTAAAAATGAAAAATGTTGAGCGCTTAAAAGCAAAATATTGTAAAGCCGGAACGACAGGGAGAGCCCGAGATATAGAGAGAGAAAGAGGGAGCTGGTATCAAATGGACAGCCCACGTGAGAGGCGCCCACGCGAAACCGGAAAGCTCAGCGCTTAAAGCGAAAACCGAAAACTTAAAGCTGGAGTTGAGGTTATGGCAGCGTCATTGTCTGAGGCCAGCCTACATGAAGGCGGCTAGAAGAAGTTTGGCGCCAATTATATTGTGGGCCGCACACAGAAAATTAACAAGAGTGTCGAAGCTGCCCAGCGAGAAGATACCCTGTAAACAGCTGCGGAGCTGCCCTAAAAATACTCTTCTATAAAAGCACGAGTTGTGCATGCCACAGCTTAGTTGGCCGCAGTGCTTCTTAGTTCTTTAAAAGTAAAAGAAAATAGATCTAGAAATCAAACTATGCTCGAATTACGGGGGATGGAAAGAAATATCGAATGTATCAGAAGTATATAAGAAACATTATCAATATGAGCATGGACTCGGATGCCTCCCCTTTGCCTAGTTTAGTTGAGTACAGGGTATATTTTACGAAAAATTATGATAAAGATGGAGCCTCAGCAAACGTCTCGTCATATATTTATGGGTAGCTCGTAAATTTGACTGCGGACGTGGCCCGCTGTCAATTTGCAGATACAGGATGCCCGGGCCTTACGAATGGGGCGTGAAATGTGTGAATTTACGATGCGACATGATGAGCCAAACAGCCGAGAGCAGTCAGGTCGATCACAAGAACTCTCTCTCTCTCTCGCTCTCTGTATGAATATATATATATATATATTTATAAATATGTCATCGATAACACTTGAACCAACGCTGACAACGTTCAATGACCCAGCACTCATTCGCTCGATTCACTCACTCATTTATTCACTCCGTGAGTTTCTCATCAAACCTAGCTGCTGCTCAGATAACGACTCACCGAGTCGACTCGTATATGTCATATGCCTGCCATAAAAAAATAAATAAAAATAAAAGTCTAGAATATGCTTGACTGGTTCACTTACTGAGCCGCATAAGTCACGTTTTGGCACACACATAACTCACGAATGATTAGCATTTGCTCATAAAGTTTTATAGACAATGCGAGAATTGTATAGTCTAGTGCTCTTCAGCGTACTCTCTGTGCTAATTGCATGATGATTGATGCCCGCAGAGATCAAAAAAACAATAAAAGATGTTGTAATTTGTTGCTGCTGGTCCAGTCTTTGAAATTAAATGTATCAGCCTGAGAAGGGACAGATAAAAGTAATATATCAGCTAGAAGGCGCAACGTATTATGAAATTTCTAAAAGCGTGTTCCTTTATGCAGAAGTTATGGTGTTGCTTAGGATAAATGTCTGTGCCTTGTTTATAGAGCTATAAACAAC
Organism: Drosophila littoralis; assembly: GCA_018903485.1. Classification (NCBI taxonomy): domain Eukaryota; kingdom Metazoa; phylum Arthropoda; class Insecta; order Diptera; family Drosophilidae; genus Drosophila; species Drosophila littoralis. The sequence continues at coordinate 268,522 of JAEIGF010000406.1, forward strand.
TTCTTTTGTTTAGTTCAAAAAGATACTGAGATAAACACTTCCATAATTGACTTTGTTGCCAAAGAAATTGATATTGACTAGCGAGTTATGCCGGATAGCAATATGTCTTGTAGTTCTTCGGTTTGACAGGTGGAACCGCCCAATGGGATTTCTTTAGAAAGCTAGTTTAGCTAACCATAAATATGTGTGAGAAGTTTCATTAATTTGTCTTGAAAATATCCTGAGATATAAGCCTCACAAACGGACTTGCACAATGAAAGTATCAGTAAAATAGAGCACAAAATATTCATGCCAGTTTGTTTAAGACCATAAATTTTAAAGTCTGTTCTTAACTTGCACAGACGGAACCCCATAATCTGTTTCTGTTATAAATAAACAGAGCTTAGCTATAAATGTACACGACAAGCTACATTCACTTGGCTAAAACAGATCCCGAGATAAAGGCCATTTAATAAATGCGTGACGTCACTTTTGCACAAATTTCACAACGTACTCAAATCTTTTAATGCCCGACTCAAATGTTCTTAAGTTATAAAGCTGTGACATTATTTTTATGAACTCCCAACTGTTTTTTGAGGCTTAAGTTCATTTATGACTTACTTTTATTTATGTTTTGTTTTGTTTTTTGTACTTGCAGCAAAATGAGGCAACAGTCAGCCGAACGATGAGGAAATCGAGTCCACATGCGCGTTATAAATATTAATGAAGAAACCAAAACGAAACGCAACGAGAATTCAATTGAGCGAAGCAGCAGCAAAATATTATGCCAAACACAAGAATCGAATCGAAGACAACAACAATAAAAGCCACTTAAAAATATATATTTTTTGGATGAACCGAGTCAAATGTAAAGCAGATGTCTGTGTGCGTTCGTGTCTGTGGCATCAAGTTGTGGCTTCCACTTTAATTCGACTTGTTGTTTGATTTTCTGTTCTGTTTCTGGAAGCAAACGAATCAAATTGAATTGTGCCACAATCCACAGCTTTATACGAAAACCGAACCGCAGCGAAACCGAAGGATATTATACTATAATACAAGCCCAGTAGCATTCCAAGTCGTAGCATTTAACTAATACGAAATATAATAAAAGACAAGATTCGTGCAATCTATGCATGATATATACAAATCCATTCAGCTTGGAGTAACTGCAACAGGAACCAGGCCAGCGGCAGCTGTTGGTGACGTCTTCGTGTTGCGGTAACCAAAATTCTCGTGTACAAAATGTCACTGGCCGACATGGGCACAGTAACACGCTCCGCGGGCGGCGGCGGGGCTGGCGGTGGTTCGCGTCACTATGATCTAAGCGGAGCGGGCGGCGGCGGCGGCAGCAGCGGACCTGGTGTGGTTGCCGGCGGTCGCATGACCCACTCGCTGAGCACGCCCAGCGGCGTCGACGGCACGCCCTCAACGCCCAGGCATCGCGGCGGCAAGAAGCTGACGGTGCGCATACAAATGCTGGATGATTCGGTTACCATGTTTCAGGTTCAGGTGAGTTTGCATTAAGAGGGGAGGCGATAAAGTCAGTCAGTCCGACGGCGAATCGAATGTGAATATATATATGGGAGCAGGGGAAGGATTGGATCAATATTAAGTTGAAAGTCTTTTATATCGACCGCTTGGGTTAGGTGTATGCGCTTCGGACTAGCAAGCACAAGGACACCGGTTCAAATCCAGCTTTAAGTATTAGACTAAAATCTTGTTTGACTTAAAGAAATCTCAATTCAATTCTGCAACGGATACTTAAGCTTAAACTTATTCGTATCTGACTAGTTCATTATAAGTATAACTTCCATAGGAATAATCAGTGGAATAATACGTCCTAGGAATATTTAGTTAATATAATTATAGAATAGGAAAAAGGAAATATCATATTATATTCAGCTTGTGTGAAGTTTTATATGGTATTTAAACCCTAGCAGCTCTCAGATAACTTTCTGATCTCTACATTTATCTTCTCTGGGATAAATATAAGTGAAAATATTTTATTTATTTAAACCCCAGCAGCTCGCAGATAATCTTCTCATCTTCTCTAGGATAAATATCGATAGAGAAATATCGATTCTTCCCATTACAAAGCATGTTTAGGTTTACGTTATTGTCGTTAAGTTTGGTCTAATTCATTTAATATTCATTGATTTATTGCCGTCTGCTCGCACGATCTCGCCCACATACAAATTTTCAATTACTTTTCGACCCTATGACAAATAACACTTACGCAGACCCCAATAGAGTTTCGGTTACTTGCGTCACACTTTGGACTCGGCTTCGGCTTCGACTGGAGGCAATGGCAATGGCAATGTGCGCCATAACTTTTCAATAATTCTATTAAAAAAGTTTCTGTATTTCTGCATTATCAGCAAAGCTGTTGACTTTTCCTTTGCCGTTGGCACAAGATAAGCTCCTAAGAATGTTTTCTGTAATAAAAAAAAAAAAATAAATAAATGAATAATATAAATTGAACAACAAAGCCTTTTGTTAGATAAATAAATTGGCGTCAAATTAAAAGGCGAGGCACAATTTCTGTGTCATGGCAAATGAAATGCTCGAAAGGCAGGAAAACTGAAAGCCAAAAAGCTGAAAACTGCAATAAAACAGCGAATGGGAAAAACGTTGAAGAGTTGCCTCCTAAACCAAAGTTTCTTTATATTTATTTGTGAAAGCGAAATTTTCAATGTCATGGAATGGAGAACATAGCAAAGAAAAGAGGCAAACAAATTTGCCCCGATTTTATTCATGTTAAACAACTGCTCCCAAGTTCTCTAAGGCATCTTGAAACTTGTGCAAATATTTACAGATACGCATCACAAAGTTTTGAATCTGTGGCTAAAGCTGTACCAAACTGTGTGTGTGAAAAGCCCCGCAGTTATTTTAGGTTCAACAAAGGACTCGACCACAGGCTATCGTTTTGCTGACCCATCAGCATAAAATATCTCACACATTATGGCCTACCACAGGACATTTCGACGGGCTTATGATACCCTGTAAACCAGCTGACATCAGCTGACTATAAGAAGAGACTTACCCCATAAAGTATGCATATAATTTTGATCAGGGTCTATAATCTAATCTATCTGAGCTCAGGAACTGCAAGGACTAAAGCTTTACAATTTTGGATGTGGGTTCGGGTTCAGAGTTGACAACGATAAAAACTGTTTCAAATGTTCGATGCATGCAGCAAATTTGTCTAGAATCGATAAAAACAAGTTAGAGACATGATAAAGAAATTAGTTTTGCTCAAAAGTTATTTGAGCAGCTTAGCTTTTCTTTGTCAAGAGCTGTTGACTCCTTTTGACTTATGTACAGGGCATCTGCTGGTCAGCTACTTTCGGCTTAACCAGCTCTATTTACACATAATACACTTGACCAAACTGGCGCTTCGTTAACGAACGGCACATAAATTGCGACGACCACAAACTGATATTACAAAACACGAGCTGCGGTCGGTTTGGGTTGGCAAATATGTTCAGAATAAGCTTTGTGGGTTGCTTTGCTGGTCATCTATTTATAAGGTTGCAGCCCTTGGCAATAGATTGCACAAGCGGCGTTACGTATACGCAGCGTGCGCGTTGCTGGCAAACAAATTTGTTACGTGCTTCAATTTTTAATAAGCCCGCACTGGACGTCATCTAAGCTGAGGCAAGGGTGCACTTACCGAGGGGTTGGGGCCTTCGGGCCATGTAATAGAAAACTGCCAGCAGATGCTATAAAATTGTTTTTGTGTTTGGCACTTTAAAAAGCGCTCAACATTTCCAGCAGCAACGGCAACAGCAACGCCTCAAGTGCAACTGGTTCACAAGGGTTTACTCTTAAGCCAAACCAAACAACCCACTCACATACACACAAAAACACACACGCATGCCCGCACAACAATGCCGGCAGCAGCCACAACACAACAGCTTAAGTGTGTAGCCAAACTATCGTAGGGCTTGCTGTGACTAAAAGATAGCCCCTATAAATAATTTGTAAGTACTTAAAGTTCACAGCAAGCGACCTTTTTGCCAAACATATTTGAAGCCAGCAAGTACTTATTACCCAGCTTGACCTAAGCAACGTAATTTTAAATAAATAAATAAAATTCTATGCTTGGTACCGAAATTTCACGATAACATCATATAAGTACTGTAAAAAAGTCAGGCTTCTAGCGCTAACTGTTTGGGCTGTGCGTTGATCATCAATCAATCAGTTAATCAGTCGAAAATCTTTTTATACTCAAATATTTCCCACATTTCACCATTGTGTTTCGTTATATTATAAAGAGTAACTGTACGGGTAACTAGCTTGGGTTGTACGTTCATCATCAATCACTCAATCAGTCAGAAGAGTCAGTTTTTATTTAAAGATTTGCCCATACATCCCCTTAGTGTTCCCTTACATCACAAAGGCTAGCTACTGTTATAAATTGAGCCTCCTAGCTCTATCAATTTGGGCTGTGCATTGAGCATCAATCGGTCAATCATTCAATCATTCAATAGAGGGACAAACAATGTTATATTCAAAGATTTCATAAAATGATGTAGGATATTTTTGAATTTTGTATGTTAATCGAGCGAGCTCTGTTTAGTAGTCCATGCCCCAACAAGCTAAAAATTTGCAGCTTAAAAAGTAAGCACATAATACCCGCGATGTACAGCTTACAGGGTATAACAATGGTGTAACTAGCAGCAGCCATTTTGTTGTTGCAACATTTTTGTTTTTAGCACACTTTTCGCCTCGCCATGCTGTAAGTGAGCGAAGCCTTTGAAATGTGTGTCTGCCGCAAGTTGACTGAGGTCTGAGGGGGCTTAGGGCAGCCAGGGCGTGGCCACTTCAACTAAAAACCGAGTAAGCCTTTTGCTCGGCTGGGCTAATGGAGCCAGGAAGTGGAACAACAAAAGCAACAAACACAACAACGACTAGAAAAGCCATTAACAAAACCCAAAAAACAAGGGGGTAAAAACGCAAAAAGGAAAAAGCACTAGCAGAAAAATAAGTACAAGGCGCAGGACAACAGCTGTGTTTGCATTAATGCGATTTGTGGTCAAATGCAGTCAAATAACAGCAGCAAGAAGAAGAAGAAGACTACGCGAAATAACAACAAGAATTGGCCATGTGGAGTGTGTGTGTGTGTGTGTATGTGTGTTTGTTTGTTGGCCGCAGTTCGTAGACCTCTAATGAACCACAGTCTGGGCCAGAAAAATGCAACAAGAGTGAACAACTAAAGTAGACCCTGTCATCAACTATGCCTCACAAATCAGTCGCGAATTATAGGAAATATATTCTTAAATAACTTCTGTCTTTATGCTCCGATTCTTAAATATTGCTCAGAGCTCAGATATGGTAGGTTTATGCTTTATATACGAAAAATGAACCAATTTCGGCGAAAGCTATCACAAATTGTGATATATTGAAGGGAATATACATATAAGCTCCAGCTTTTATAATCTTCGATATATGTTTAGCTAATCTAGCCGTTATATCGATATTAATCGATACCTAAGGGCTGAGCTATCGATAAAAACATGAAGAAGTACTGATAATATGTATTCCTAGTTCTTATACTCTCTTTATATAGATATAAATGACTAGATTGTCTCAGCAGATGATGCTGATCAAGAATATATATGTATATATAAGTAGTGTGCACAGAAACATGATTATCCTTTTTATAAATTTTCAATTGGACACAGGGTATACAAAAAATATAAAGAAGAAACAAACTTTATTTTTGGAGTCAGCAGCATCCGCAACACCTCCCAAACCAGGTCTGCCAGGGGCTGCTGCTGCTTCTGCTGTTGATGGTGGGCGGGAGGGAAAATTTGTTGATTTGTCGGCAGCTTCTGTGTTGCCTCAGCCATTGGCTGGCTGCCTGTTTTCTGTGCTCTTGTTAGGCCCGAACACAATTTGGCTGTCTGCCAAAAGCTGTGAATGCCCTGCCACGCCCTGCGCCAGCCGCAGCCCCCAACTCCCCTCACTCACCACGGCCTCTACACTTCAGTTGTCGCATTAATCTCTTATGCGTGCGCACAGCCTGCGCCTCTGCCTAGACTTTAGTTTGTGCTCCCTTTTATATTATAATTATACATTTCTATACAGATTTCGCATTCCCCAGCCTAGGCTTTATGGCGGGAGAAGGGAAGTGCTCTTATGCATATATTAATGCAATTTCATTTTATGCTTGGCTTCCATTTGGCAGCAGTTTCTGGCGAAAGATTGATGCGATTTCAGGTCACATTTCGTTGGCAGGTGCTTTGCGGCAACTTCTCAACTATAAATAGGATTTATTTTCAGGTACTTGATGTGCTGGAAAAGGCTTTGCCGCGCACTTGCTGCACTTGATAGCAAAGTAGCTGAAGCTGTGGAAATGGATTTTTAGTGCATTTTTGTGTATGCCTTTTGATGCATGGAACTCAGCAAATAGGTTTAAGCATTCACCTATCAAATGTTTAAGTAGCTGCCGAAAAGCATTTCGAACTGAAAAATAAGAGGGTAATAAGAGGGCACCATACAATTTCTATGGCTACGGTATTTAGTTTCGTAACAGGCAACTGATGTAATTACTAGAGTTTCATAGCAAATATCTTTAGTGTTATCGATAGTACAAATGTTATCGATCTGCCAATCTTATACACATATAAATATATCAATTATATCTGTACATACTATCTTAAGAAACTTGTTAGTTCATAAATTCACAGAGAAACCCAAAGACTGACAGCAATTGAATTTTATCGATAAATTTATCGATCACTTTTTGCTTTACTGCGCCATAGCTAGCTTTGCTGTTTCGTATCGCAGCTAACAGCTTTTGTTTTGTACGCTATTCAGCTGTTGACAAATCCTTAAGCCCCAACGGACCTTGTGATTTCCGCAGGCAACTTTAATAAACTTTTCTATTAGGTTTATCAGAGTGACGCCCGCATAACACAAAATTTATTGCGCCAGGCAGCTGTTTCAATAGACAACACAACCAACGGGGTGTGTGTGTGTGTGTGTGTTGGCTGATAAATGAACAAAAGGCAGAAAACACTGCAGTTAGGTTGAGTTGGAAGCAGCAAACCCCTGAGGGAATACACCTGCAGGCTGCTGTTGTTGTCAATTCAGCTATTTTCCAGCTAAATTTGGCTATTGTCTGGGCTCGTCAGCCGCGAAAGGTTGTTAAAACTGTTGTAAAAATTGATTTAGCTACTTCTTCTAGAGCAGCACTGGCAGGCTGCTGAGACAGCCGCCTCTTGCATCTAATTCGGAGCCAGCGACAAATTGTCAACAAACATATGTGTGTGTGCGAGGGTGTGCGTGTGTGTGTGTTTCTGTTAGTTGTTTGCATTCGGTAGCGCTTCCTGTGCTTTTTAGACATTTCCGTTTGCTATTTACCATTGCCTTGTCCCGTGCTTAGTCGCCGCCGCGTCCAAAGCTAATTGCCTGTTTGTAGTTGTTGAAAATCCCAATTTGGTTTAGTGGATTGGGGGCCCTTGAAGGAGGCTCTGCGCCCACGCCAGCGCCAACTGCAGGCAAAATGTCAAAGTTCGGGCGTGGCTTTGGGGCCATTGTTGCTGCTGCTGCTGCGGCTGCTGCTGCTGCTGCTGCTGCTCAGCCACGCCCTTCGCCCAACACTGCGTCTGCAGTTTATGGAGCAGCTGCTCTCATGGGCAAACCCGCACATTCAGCTTGCAGCAAAGAGTTTTTCTCGTTTTCTCGCTCCTGTTGTTTGCCCAAATTAAATTAAATATGCCTCAGTTATTGTGCAAAACTTGTGTAAATTTCATTTTAGTTTGACAATTAGTTGGAACTGTGGCCCAGCTTTGGGCGGCGCCATAAATTGCATTTGCTCAAATGCCATAAATAGTTTTCAGTCGGCAGTCTGAAGGGAATTCATTGTTAAATTGTGATAACAAGCGACAATTAAATTGCGCTTTTGTAACCGCAAGCACAGCTGCCAAATTGGGTTGGGAATTATTAACAAACTTAGAGAGAACTAGTTTCTATTACTGATGTTCCTTCTATTTTAAGATTTATTTACTGCAATGAACTAGTTGTTGTTATTTCCGTTCAGTAATCAAACATAAGATGTGCTATGAAATACTTCCTTTCTAGTTTCTGTATGATGAGATTTGTTCAAATTGTGAAAGTTGGAACCTTGAACGTCCTTTTCTAAATGGATTGTAGTTTGGAACTAGTTGATACTTGTAACTAACTCGGTATTTGTGTTCTTTATGATCGTAATAAAATAATTCCTGAAACTAGTTCATAGAACCAGCTCATAGTTTAAGTTCACAGCCCACCTCGGGTCTATGTATACGGAATTCAAGGTTTCCTTTTAATTCTCTCTGTATAAGAACTTTCCAAAGACAGTTTGGATCTAGTTATCTGAACCAGCTCACAGTTTTTGTTCATGGCTTTACCCAAATAACATTATTTTCTAATGCATTCTTAATCAATGGAACTAGTTGTTTGGAACCAGTTCATTTCTCTATGCAACACAGCAATCGATTTATAATGTTTAAAAATCTCTTTACATAATAAATCAAAATCAGTGCCTGCATTTTGGATGCTTCTCACTTCCCCACCGAATTCCCCCTTGACCTTAAAAGCTCGGCACAAATGTTGCGCAACTTTCACTCATCAAAAATGCATCAGCTATTCCTTTGTGTGTCGGTACATTGTTTGTTATTTCATTGTTTCAGTTGAACTCTTTGTTTGCTTTCGGCTCGCATTTCAATTAAAAAGGGGTTGGCGCTTCATTTGTAGAGTATGCGGATTTATGATATAAGTATGTATGTGTTCTACTATAATTTCTTATATTTATTTAATGAAACATTTCTGTATTCTTATCAAGTCTTGACCACGCCCAAAGCCCTTTGCATTGTGTTCTTGTTTTGGTAGCTTGCCAAAACCTAACATATAAAATATTCAAATGTCAGCCAAAAACATGCTCAGAGACAAAGTGAAAGATAGGGTTAGAGGCTCGGCATCTGTGCGGTAGTTAAGACTTTAATCACATTTTGTCACGCCCCATGGACTGACAACATTTCACACTTCGAACAAAAATCGAAACTGAGAGCCAGGGCACTTTGCTTGATTGCCTGTCGAAGAATTTGCGGTAACACGCTAAAAGGTTGCTTCGTTTACTCTATAAATGTGTCGATAACATTTCCATTTGTCTAATGGTGCATAGGGTGCAGCAGCTGTTCAGGGCCCGGTGTGTTGGGGCGGGGGTTTTGTGGTCGTTGCCACATTAGCATATTATACAGCACATGGCACATGACTCTAATCTAGACATGTGTTTGCCGCTTAACCTATTTGCAAATTGAAGGACATCTCAAGGATATGGCTGTGTGTGCGAGTTAATGGATAATTAACAAGTTCTTGCTGATGAAATCTTCATTTCATTCAATTTGCGGTTGGTTTCGAAATGACAGCTAATTAAATTAATATCCTTTATTATGTGATTAAAAGTCAAGTGGGCCTCGATATAAGCCAGAACCATTTGGAAATTATAATAAATAGTTATGAGAAGCATAAAAACTCTTCGACTGATGAACTCTTTATGAAGCTTGGCGTTGACCAGACTGTTAAAAATTCTCAAAAAGAGATGCTTTTGAATATATTTCAATTAAAAGTTTAACAAAATAAGTGTATTTAAATTTTTGGTCGTTGCCACACGACTTCGTGTCATATTTCAAGCTGGTCAGATCCATATTCCATTGTCAGGCCATGGAATATTACATTCCAATATTGCTAAATTCTATAGTTAGACTCTACTCGCCAGACTTAATTTAATATTCCACTTTGACGTTGCCAGACTGCGTAATATATATCACCCAGACATATCCAATGGGGTTGGCTTTGCTAAATTCTCATCTGACTCTGCTTGGATAGTTTAATATTGAATTCTAACGCTGCCAGACCGTTTCAATATGTAAAAAATAAAAACGCTTTCCAATCAATTTTACGCACAATTTAATCGCAGCCTCCATGCGACGGCTGTTTTGTGTGTGGGCGTAAGGGGCGTGACCAATCGCTGGCTAAGTTCGTTAAGCTTGTTTAAAAATTTAAACCGCGTCGCAGCTTAGATGCGCGTCCGAGCGTTGCCACACGCCGTCAATTGCTTTGTGGGCGATGCCCGTCTGATTGCATTTAAATAAATTTCAATTGAGTTGTCGCCTCGCCCCAACTACTGCTTCCTACTAACTGGGCCACTTGGCCGCCCGGCGGCGGCTGGCCATTCCTGAGCATCAACTGTGGCCGCAATTAAGTTAGATAAAATGTAGGTCGTTTAGCCTTTTGCCCGCTGACAAATTGAGCGAACAACCAGCGGGTTGGAGCTGGCGGCGGGCTCAGTGCGAATTGAGTGCAGTGCAAATTCTATGTAAATGCATAAACACATTTATTATTTAACGCAATCTAATGGCATTTTTAATCAACCCTAATGGTGTCTGCATGTGTGTGTGTGTGTAACACACACTCGCAAGCCAACATTGTGGCTGTTGATTTATGTGGCGCTAAGCCTTGTCGCATAGTTGCCAAGTTTTCAACTGTTTTATAAATAGGCTGTCTAGTCTCTAAAGTTAGGCGAGCGCATTAGGCATGGACTTTTTGAAAAATGTGCTTCCTCCTCGACTACAATTCCCACAGCTAAACGAGTTGGAGGAATCTAGTCGGATGTGCCCAACTAAGAGATACGCTAAACACAGTAGTAGCAGTAGTAGGGGATATTTATTTTGCATTAAAGGCCTCTCGCCCGCCCTTAAACAGTTTAAATTAAACCTAAATACCTTGAACAACAATTCCAATTCATTGAATCACGTTTCAAATGAATTTGAACAATACGGATGGAGAAAAAAACTCTTGCAACAGAAAGCTTTGAGTTGTTGAAATGGGGGGAGGAATTCGAAAAGCGGAATATCGTTTTCAACTTAATTTCTCGACCAATTTGCTTTGTCATTTTAAACAGGCCAAGGCCTTGGGTCGCGTGCTATTTGAGCAGGTCTGTCGCCAGCTAAATTTACTGGAAGCGGACTATTTTGGTCTGGAGTATCAGGAAATATCCACACATACCAAATACTGGCTCGATCTGGAGAAGCCCATGAATCGTCAGGTGGGCCTATCTCTTATCGATCCGGTGCTCCGATTCTGTATCAAGTTCTACACACCAGATCCAGCACAGCTGGAAGAGGAGTACACCAGGTAAGAGCCTTTAAATATATTTAACTAACAGTAAATACTGATATATTATATTCATTTTAGATATCTATTCTGTTTACAAATCAAACGAGATCTGGCCACGGGCAGTCTGCAGTGCAATGACAATACCGCGGCCCTCATGGCCAGCTACATAGTGCAGGCATCGTGTGGCGACTATGTGCCCGAGGATTATCCAGATCATACGTACTTGTCATCCTATCGCTTTGTGCCGCACCAGGATGCGACCATGCAGCGCAAGATTATGGAGAACCACAAGAAGCACTTGTAAGCTGTAAACTATATAATTTCATTGATTTGTTAATTCATTTTATAATCTATTTTTGCAGCGGCCAATCGCCCGCAGAGGCTGACCTCAATCTGTTGGAGACAGCGCGTCGTTGTGAGCTTTATGGCATGAAAATGCATCCCGCCAAGGATGTAGAGGGCGTGCCTCTCAATCTGGCCGTGGCACACATGGGCATTACCGTGTTTCAGAACATAACACGCATTAATACCTTCTCCTGGGCCAAGATACGCAAGATATCATTCAAACGCAAACGTTTTCTGGTCAAGCTGCATCCCGAGGGCTACGTAAGTGTGTGCGAGGTGTATAATTAAACCGATTTAATGATGGACTTCTGTCGCTTGCAGGGCTACTATAAGGACACCGTCGAGTTCTTCTTCGAGGGTCGCAATGAGTGCAAGAATTTTTGGAAGAAGTGCGTCGAAAATCATGGATTCTTTCGTTGCACGACCGTGCAGAGCACGCCCAGGCGCAAAACTCGCGTGCTCTCACGCGGCAGTTCTTTTCGGTATGAATAAAAAAATTATTGCAAAGGCGCGCTTTTCAAGCTACTTTTCTACTTTTGTCAAACTTGCAGCTACAGCGGTAAAACGCAAAAGCAAATAATTGAATTTGTGCGCGAGAACTATGTAAAACGCCAGAACTTCCAAAGGTAGGTTTTATTCAAGTAAGCCAACTAACAATAAGGAAAAACTACTACTAAAAAACTACGATTGCAAGCAGCAGAAGCAGCTTTAAACTTAAGATTTGTTTTTTTGAATATCTATTATTTTATTACGTTTAACAATAAAATAGTTTGGTTTACTTTCTGTAAAGGTTGTTTTTACCATGCAAAATAATTATATGAATATGGTAAAGAAAGCATTTCAGCATTTATTGCAAAACAAATTTAATCTTTTACAATATTTCTATTTCACTGATTTATTAAATACGTAAACTTGATTTTAAAGCTTTGCTTACATTTATCTTTTATTATTATTTTTTTTTTTGAAAATCAAATTTTAAAGCTAATGCTTCTTCCCCTTATGAATAACCAAAAAGCCAACTAATTATGTGTACAATTTGATTGTGCTTTTTTTTTTTGTTTGTTAATGAAAGACAGCAAAAGCATTTTATAAAGAAACTACTCATGCTTACACATTATAAATCATCAGCGTGCTCATCTTAACTCAGCTGTGTTACTTATTTTCAACTGATTTGCTTATGAATTACACACACACATTTTTAGTTTTCAAAATTAATTTTCCAAAGCCCCCACAAACCCTGCTCCAAAAATAACACCTGAAACCACCTTGAAACTGGGTCAAAATGTGGCATCAAGTTACAGAGAAAAGAGAAGAGGATTAAAAAACCAATTGGTCTTAAGTAAAAACGTAAAGCACAAAAATAAACATTAAAAAAAAAACAAAAAAAAAACAAAAAAACAAACAAAAAACAAAATAATAGCAAAGAAAATTGTACAGAAGCAAACGACAAAAGCATTCCAAACTAAAATAATATGTTTTGTTTTGTTCGTATTATTTGAAACATGTGTATTAACCAAACAATATATTATGTAGAGACAATCAACCTTATTTGTTTGTATACCAAAATTGGCAATTGGCAAATTATTTTATGCGTACTAATTTCATATATCATACTTATGTGTTTAAATCGAGCCCAAACTCAACTCATTATCAGTGCCCTAGCGTGTTCACCCAACCTCATATAGAGTATACTAAACCCCACATTCGCATCATTCGAACTCTCTTTCTTTTATATCGTGTGTTGTATTTAACTAAACTAGTCTAGTCGTTTAGCCCCAACGATTTGGGAGTTGTGTCTTTGAACTGCTGCTTTTCTTTTTCCATTCCCCCCCCTGTAAACTGTGTCTTTTTTTTAGACTGTATAAAACTCACGGCTAATCACGTTTGTTTGCCCACCCCCTAACGCTCCCTAAATGTGTAGTAATTAGTTGTGCGTGTTCTTACCTAAACAACCTAAGCTTATCTACTTATATAAGTAGTTTAGTCTGTATGCTAATATAACTCTAATTAACCCAACTACAAACAGTATTTAGTATATAATATTCTATAGAGAATCTGTTAAGATATAACAAATATGTTGCCTATTCCCTCCCTATGGAGGCAACATCTATATGATTTTTGTAGTGCTTCATAATGCTCTTCAAATTTAAAGACATGCTAGGCCTAACCCTTGGCTAAACTCTTTGATACCCTAAATGTCGTTGTCTGTGTGCGTGTAATTTTAAGTTTTATTTGATTATTAAACAACTAACTTAATATTGTTATTATTTAAATTTCTTGTGTACTGTTGTAAATTCCTTGGACTCTTGCATTTGCTAAAGAAATTTTCTGAGCCTTTTTGTTGCTCAAACCAAAACCAACTGTGCTTAACCCGAACTAAAACTTTAAATAAAATACAAAAAAAAAAAAAAAAAAAAAACAACAAAAAAATATTAAAAACAAGCTTAAAAACAAAATAAAATGTTGCTTAAGTAAAAAGCAATAACTGAGCATGTGAAAATAAAATCGTGGTATCCTCTTGTCTTTTCTTTTGCTGCAGGTCTCAGTCGTTCCGGCAAGGGCCACTGAATGCTAGTAGCCGAAGTCAGTCGCATACGTATGTGAATTCCAGCATTTCAGCCAATCCCCTACTCCCAATTGACACTGGTTTGTATTTATTTTGTTCAATTGTTCGATTATTATATTTCATGATTTATCGTTTATCGCTTTTCGTTTCATTTTCGTACATATGTATGTAGTTTAAAGAGTTTCGCTCTTACTCTCTCGTTTTGCTAGCGGAATGTGTAGCCCAATGCGTTCGATTTCTATAAAATATTTGATTTATTTGTATATTTAATTATCACTTCATTTTTATTTAATTGCACGCTGCAGCGGCATGGGATTATCGCAATCAATGCAACGACTCGATGACCCCTTCTCTGACGAAGAAGGCAGCGGATACCTTGGATCGCCGACGCGACAATCCTACAGACCACATGCGTTCTCAAGTAAGTATTCACAGAACTTAAAACTACTTGATGATTTCTAATATCTATTCCCAAATAGGTCACAGCAGCCCAGGTGGAGATCTATCAGACGAAGAACTATGCAGCGGAATCGCCAACCTCAGCGGAGGAAGCGGCATCCTCGGCGGAACGTCAACACCACTCGGCAGCGGCTATGGACCAAATGAATTCGAGCCGCTCGCTTTCACCACAGGCTCCGCAATCGTGGACTTCACCCAGCCACAGCAGCAGCCAACCACTGCGCGCTCCCGATCTGGGTCGTGCGCATCAAGGCGATCACAATTTAGGTAAGTCCCTTTATAAAATGATTCCACATTATTCATAATATATAATTTCATTAAGTTGTTTGTTAAAGTTATACTTAGTTTTAGTCTTATCTATGATTTATGTATTCTACTTTAGCTTAAGCTCTATTATTTAACATTGAAAGAATGACGAATTTCTTAAACAAAAATACAGTTCGGCAGGATTTCAGTTTCCTCCCTGACTCGGTTCAGACTTCCGGATTCGAACCAATCCGGATCAAAATCAATTTGCAGCTTCGACTTAAATTCTACTGTGAAGAAGAAGCATCTGGGCCTTTGCCCAGTTTGTTTTGCTAAGTTCAGATCAGAGCGTCTTCAGCAAAAGTCCTGCTCCCCTTCATAAGAGAGCTGGAGCAACTTTTGCTGACATAGAGAGACCCTGGCACAATAGACTGTCTTCGTCGCAATGGAGCCGCTCTCTTTTGTGAAACACTTTAACATATCTCTTATTTATTATTAAACTCTATTGTGACTATAAGTTTCTATTATAATTTAGATTTCTTAAGTTTATTATATTTACGTAAGGTTAATTTAGTTCTAGTTCCTTTTTTTTATAATTCATGCTCCTCACAGCGTTGGCTATTAACTATTGTATTCAATTAATGCCAATGGTCGAATTAAGACCTATGAATATCGTTCAAATCGCGTTCATTATAATTTCAGAGTTTTCCGCCTTTGTTTTGTGATCATGCCTTGAGTTCGATACGTTTTCGGTTTGTTTCGGTTGTTTCTCTTGTACCCAAAGTGCTAACGTACAAATTCTTTTAATTCTGCGCGTGTTCAGGTCTGAGCCACTTGTCCCACTTGTACAGCAGCAGCACGCCTCGTCGAGTCTCAGTGGGATCCCAAGCGTATGCCCCTGCCTCGCCGCAGCTCATCAGCATCAACACCAACAACAGCAACACGCACAACAACAACACTATCAACAGCAGCAACACAGTGGGTCATTCGGTGGATCTCAGCAGCTCCATGGAATTGGAGGAGCAGGAGGAGGAACTCCTGGGACCTGTGGATTTGGAGGAGGAGGAGGAGGAGGAGGAGGAGCCTATGGGGGAGGAGGAGGAGGAATTAGTCGAGGAGGAAGCGGATTCGGACTTGACAGCATCTACCATCAATCGGGAGACTATGGCGGCAGTCTCACCGGTCTCAGCCATGGCCATGGCCAATGCCCGTCGTCAGCCGCTTCGCTCACAGGAGTCCCAATCTCAAACTGTCACCCCAGTCCATTATAGCAGTACCAATTATTCGATGTCTAAACAGTGCATGCTTAACAATGCCAATGCCAACTCAACCGAAACGGAGACCGACAACATCATCTACACTGACATCAACGATATGGGCCATTATAAATACCCAGACTTTCATAACACTCAAATGGAGCACAAGATTTCGAACAGCGAGCATCTCAATTTGAATGATCGCAATGATATATATGCGACGGTCAATCGGAAAGCCAAATCCAAGACACGCGAGAAACATTTCAGCGATGAGTTTATCGATCAGTCCATATTACAGTACACTCGGGCCAAGCAGCTGGGCGCACAGCCGGTGGCCATGCCCCTGCTGCAGCAGCCCAGCACATCGGCCTACGCTGCTGCCCAGGAGCGTAATTATAATAGCTTGAACTATCAATATCACAACGATTTAAATCATCCCTCAGAATCGTCTTCCTCGTCGTACTTTGGCACAGGCTTTGGCACAAAGCGCTATGCCCAAAATGAACGCGTAAAGCTCGCACAATCCGAAAACTATTTAACACCCTCTATGGACTCTCAGAGTTCAAGGCACACTCACTCATTGCCGCGCAACTCGGAGCTATCCGGCGTGGACTCGGTGGATTCATACGACAGTCACTACATAACACATCATCCGAGACGCAGTTCCTCAGAAAAACTCGAGTATCAAATGTCTTCGAGCAATCTTTATTCGACAGCACAGTTTGTCAAGCCCGAACAGGCGGCTGTGCACTATATGGACGATGAGGAGGATCAGGATGATGATCCGGATGGTGAGAACATTTACGATCAGGTCGAGCGTGAGTCCTGGCTCAAGAGTAGCTCCTGCAAGGATCTTTTTGAGCGCTATAGCAGCACCTACTATGCACGCGAACAGCCAAAACCCATGACAGCTTTTGGCAAGGAATTTCTCTCCTCAAATCGCATTGATTCGCCCGTTACGCGTTATGATGATTCCAGGCACTCCCTATACATTACCAAGAACCACTCGATAGATGCACATCAGGACTTTTCACCGCTGCCTCAGAGCAAGGTGTATTCGTCCAGCTATCCGGGCAGCACCTACAATACCCAGGAACACAAACGCAACTATGGCCACCAGCTGGACTATACAGGCTCACAGGATGATATATCACAGGATAGCTATGAGCTGCTAGAGAAATATGACATTGATTTCTTTAGCGGACGGCGCCGTTCCGAGGATCATATGCGCTCCTGTTCGCTGGACTCTGGCAACTATATACCAAGCGATGACGAGTCCGTTTCTGAGCAACCCAAATATCGCTCGGCTATTGATGTTAAGTCCAAATCGGCTGCTGATATTATGAATGAGATTTGGGATGCCGAAGATCCGCGCTATTTGCCCCGTGAGAAGCTCTCTGTCAAGTCAGATGGCAATTTCTATAAGAAAATTCAGGAGGCACTTACGCGAGTCTCCAGTCAGGAGAGTCAAAGCGAAATGTTTGAGACAAAAATCTCTCGGAGCTCCGACTCGAGCAAAAAATCGCGAGACAGTCTCTACCATACGGATAGCAAAAAGTCGCGCGAGACCACCAAGAGTAAGACATCGGTGGCTTCAAGTCAGGATTCCAAGGAGTCACTAGTGGGCGATTGCTTCGGACGAAACTACGAAATGCCCACAACCACCTGCAAGAAGGTCAAGCAATTTAACAAGAAGGAGCTTTACGAAAAGTTTGCACAGTCCAGTCAGGAGTCAAAGAGCGATTACTACGATGCTGTGGAACCTGTCGCAGAGGCAGAAAGTCTCTATACGCGACCCAAGGTTAAAAGTCACGATTGTCTGCTCTCCGACACACACAGCTCCACGGCCAATAGTTCTTTCTATGACAGCCGCGATACATACTCGACATTCCCAAGCAACAAGACGCACAAGACCTCCAAAGTGCATTCGATTAGTTTGCAAAATGTAGAAATTGAACGCAATGCCAAGTCCTTTGGAAATAAATCTCCCGAATCTGTGTCCACGCCTGCCTCTGGCATGCGCTGCCATGAGAAGGATATACAAACAAGTGACTCGATCGATCAAAGAGCGCCCTTCAAAAAGGGCAACTCGCAGTCCTGCAAAATCTCCGCTTTCCGTCGACGTTCAGATAGCGAGAACATTTTTAGCTTTGATCAAGACCGAATAGAATGTATACAAAAGTACACCAAGCACTGGGAGGGACAGCCCAAGGATGACAAGTCGAAGCAAAGTCCAGAATATCCACTTACGCCCGAGCTCATCTCAGAGTTTGAGAAACAGCAGGCTCGAGTGGCACATCAGAAAATCACGCGCAAGGAGGAGCTCATGGCCAAGACACACTTTGAGGAATATAATCCGATATTGGTGCCTCTGAACTATGCTCATGCCACGGTGGAGCGCACTAAAAGCGATCCGAATTCCTTGGCTAATCGCGCACGCCTAGGCAGCAATTCTCGACGTCATGTCCTGATGCATCAGAAGTCAATTGACTTAACGCCAGCTGATTCCAGTGATGAGGATTATATCTATAAACAAATACCTAGCGCTCCACCGTTGTGCAAGGCGCATGGCAACTTTGAAATACCCAAATGCTATGATGGACCGCCAGCCCCTCAAGTGGATATACCCCAGAGAGGCTTTGAGCTGCCAAAGAGCTTCTTCCGCGACTACGAGCGTCGTTTTACTAAGATTTTAAAAGAAGATATACCCTATGTACTTCATAAGAGGCATATTATGAACGGCACTGCGCCCTCGCCAGGCGATAAAAAGCATAGCAAGCCCAAATCGCCAAAGTCGCCAAAATCTCCAAAGTCTCCCAAATCACCAAAGTCGCCCAAGTCCCCTAAAGTGAACGTTGTGCCTGTGCCCGGTCCAGCTGATTTTTTGCCAGATATACTGGATAGTCTGCTGCCAGCAGAAACGAAAGAGTTTTTATTTACCCAAAACATTGATCTATCCAAAGTAGATCCCATAACACTCGAAATTGACAAAACCATACCAATTATACAGCTTTCCTCGCCCAAGCGGGACATAACCAAGCAAATGGATGCTTCAACGCTGGAGAAACTAAACAAAAAGCTCAGTCAAATTGAAAGCGATTCGGCAACCAGTTCCAGAACCGAAAGCATGCAACAGCAGAAGCTGGAGCAGAAGCAAATGGAGCTTATACAGAGTCTGCGGAAGGAACTACAGGCGAATGCGCGCAAGGCCAACAAGCCGAGGGTTATACCCAAGACAAAGCCATCGGGCAAGTCCAAGAAGGGTAAGACACGCATTACCTCCTTCTCATCGGATGATGAGAGTCTGGACTCGGACGATGTCTTTGGTTCGGCGGAAGCCATACCGGATCGCCTGGAGTTCTCGCCGCCGCAGTCACGGAAAGAAATTGAGCCTATTTTGCGTATAGAGCAAAGTCGTCTCATCTCTGCCGCTTGGGGCAGGGGTCAGACAATGAGTTCAACGGAAATCGAGGGCTCGCCGCCACAGTGTCGCCGTCTGGCCGACCTCGAGAGTCGCTATCATACACAAAAGCTTGATCCACAGTATGCAAATGCCACGGAACTGCGTCGCATATCGGAGCGTTCCATATCAATACCATCTTCGGAAGATGAGCCTCATTTGCCCATGCGACGCATGGACGAGTGCACTAACGATTATCAGCGCAATGAGAATATACCTTCCCCCATTTTTGAGTATGCGGAATTCTTTCGTAGCAATGATGACATCTACGAGACATGCCATGAGGAGAAGATAACCGGTTCTGATATTGATTATACTCTGAAGAAACAAACAGCCAAGTCGAAGGTCAAGTTAATTGAGGAAATAATTGACTCCTCAATAGTAATGCGCTCCAAGGGCCATGCACCTATATTATTCGCTCATGCCAGACTAAATCTTTCTGAGGGTTCAGTTTCCCTGCAACGTCAGCAGGCCACACAGCAGTCGCCGACTACAGAGCGTCGCACTAAGAGCCTGGACACGCCAGTCATATCCTTGCATCGTCTGCCGCCTATGAATGCTTTTTCATCTAAGGACGATACCGTGGGCTTTGAGGAAGAGGGCGAGATATTGGAGGAGAAGTCGCTGGAACGTGCCAATCAGACAGCACAGCAGGAGGATGACACAGCAGATAGCATACATTCCTGCGCCGGTTCTATACCAACACAAAGCAGCTATAACGCCAATGGCAAGGACTCACTGCTCAGTGCTGTAACCATTGACAGTGAGGAAGCGCAGCTGCTCAACCAGCTAAAATACATAGAAAAGATTGCCTTACAAGGCGTCAAGATCAAGGACAAACGCAAGTCCAAAATGAAGCTCAAGAGTGGCGATCATTTAATACTAAATATACCTAAATACAGATTCACTGATTGGTCACCCTATAGCTCAGCCAACAGCTCGCGTAAAACCTCGCCGGGTGTCTCGCGGGCCAGCAGCATCGAGAGCACCAGTAAGGGCAAGCTAAAGACGTCAGAACCTTTTAAGGGCAAACATATGTCGCGCAGTCGCCCGGAATCACGACGAACCAGCGCGGATGATATTAAAGCGGGCAAGGATGGCAGAGGTAGTAAAAAGTCAAGTCCCAAGGAACGTCCACGTTCAATTGAAATGCGTCGACTGAGCAAGGACAAAAGCAAGTCCCAAGAGGAAACAGAGGCGGATATAGCCAAGCGTAAAGAGCGACAGCAAAAACTCTACGAATCAGCGATGAAGCAGACTATAACCATGCTGAGTCCGGTAAAGGATACGCTGCCCGCATTTCCCGCGCCGGAAGATAAGATATTGGTGAAAACCGATGGTGATAAGATAATTATTGAAACTGAATTTAAGTCGAAGGCTGAGGATCATGTCCTTATTGCCAAGGCGCCACGCAAGCTAGACACTTCAATGGTAAAGTTCAGTCGCAGCTTTGATGAGGGTCGCAGTCCCGACAAATTGGACAAGGCCAATCGCAGTTTCGAGGATCGCAACAAATCCTTTGAGGATTCCGAGAAATCAGATGTACCAGAAGACATGATGATTAAATCACCCAAGAAAATAGCCAAAGCACAGGAAATCAAACAGAAAATCGAAGGTAGTGTTGTGCACAAAAAGATTGATGGCAAATCGAGTAGCTTAGAGAAACCAGCCGAGCATCATTACTTGGGCACGGATGTAAAAGCACGCAGCCTGGACGACAAGAAACAGGCAACGGCAGAGGCAAAGAAGACCGAGGAGAAACCTACGGCTGTTGTGCGAAGCGCCATTGGGGATCGTCGCATGTTTGCGCATCAGCATAATGTCCATGAAGATATAGATATGCAAGCGGTTATCTCTGAGCGTCGTTCACTGGAAATACTTAAACGTTCGCTGCCTTCGGAGGATACCCGTGATAGTGAATACACGCACAGCCGCAAGGCTTCTACAGCCGATAGTCTTGATTCGTTTGTTTCGGTAGATGAAAGCCATTCACCAATACCACCGCCGGAGGTTTATCCACATCGCGTGCCCACCATAGAGTGTGAGGAGCCATCCATCGAAGAAGATGACAATTCATCGGAGCGTCGTCATCTTAAAGTGGGTCGACAGGATGTTAATCGTTTGAGCTTAGATCGGAGTCGCAGCGATGAGACCAGTTCGTGGATAACCGTAGAGTGCGATGAGTTTATTGGCTCTGATACCTCGGACAATGAGCCGCGCACTTTGGAAGCAGATCGCAATGCCCTGGAGACACAAGCCACATTGGAGGATGCCATACCGTTGGACTACTCCAATTGTGTCACGCCCACATCTGATTTGAATATTCTAGTTACTCCACCCAATGCCAGTCCTATGATTGAAAAGTCCGTGCTGGAGACCTTTGAAAAGTATACGTCTGAAGGCAAGAAAAAGTATAGCCTGGATAAGCAGAGCGATAAATCGAAAAGTTCGGATTCTTGGACCAGCGGCGAGAAGGACAGTAGTCCGCAGCGTCAGCAGGACTGGAGCTTGTCCGTGAAGGAGAAGAGTTCCGTCGAGGAGGAGTCGAGTGTTAGCTGCTCGATAGCACGTCCTTTGGGCATATCACAAGACTTTGGTAATGAGGAGGCCAAGAAATGCCTGGAACTAAAACAGCGCATGCTCCAGCTAGATGTTGCGGCTAAGGATGCTGACGCCACACCCACTGGCTCCAATGAGCAGACGCCCACCAATGAGCTAAAGATCATCATTAAGAAGCCTACAACGCCAACACTAGAGAAACAAAGTCCAATTGATTTGGGCAACAGCACCGAAACTTACCTAGATCCCATTGAAGAACGAATAGCCAAAATGCTGCACAAAACCGAGGACAGCGAATCCAGCTCAGGCGGCTCACGCAAGCCGCCCAGAATCGAGAAGCCGGCACGTGCCAATGCAGGCAAAAAACTGTCGGTAACCAAAGCAGATCTCGGTAAATCCGGTAGTGATCGCAGTTCACAGGAATCCAAATCCAGTTTCGACTCGAAGGGCTCATTGAGCGTCGAGTCGCGCGGCTCCTTTGAAACGGAAAGCAGCTCCGGCTCGTTGGGCGCGGCACAGCGTCGTGGGGAGCTGGCACAAAAAGAACAGCAAAGCACCTGGAAAGCTTTTCCCATCGAGAGCTCCAACAGCTCCAGCACAGATGAGCCATGGCATCATGTGGAAACCGATGGCGGTTATGAGCGCTACGATGCACAGAATCCGCTACGCGATTCCTCGGACAGTGACATAAAGGAGGTCTCACCGGATGAGCAAAAGGATACCAGCGATACCAGCTATCAGGATGATCTCAATGACTTTCCCACCACCTTTGGCTATCCGGCAATGACCAGCACACTGGGTGGAATTGGTGTGAACCCTACGGATATCATAGGCTACAGCACGGGCTTTACATTGGGCCGCACGCTCTCGCGGATTTCGGAGCGCAGCACAGCCTCTGAAAAGTCCAGTATGGAAGATGATATGAGCAAGGCTTCCACGCATTCGGTTAGCATGCGGGATGAATCAGTGGGCTCGACCGATCATCAGCCCAGTCTGAGTTCCGATTCACGCAGTAATACGAATCTGGCGTACATCTCGGATGCGGATCGTCGCACCTCTGCGGAAATGCCCGAAATACCCTGCGATTCGGCCACTGCAGATCGCCTAAGCAGCATTGGCAGCTTCAATGAACCAAAGTCGCCCACGTTGGTGACGGGTCGCTTCTCAGTAACACACGTGGACGAGCAGCAGCCGGAGGATCTGGAGCGGCACACGCTCATGTGCCTTTCAAATGCGGGTAGTCAGGACTCGGAGGATTGGCCGCTGCCGGAGATACCCTTCGATCATGTGCCCGTAAAGCCGCCGGAGAACATCTACGCCATGCCAGACCTGGACAAGCCAGTGCCCAAGTCCTTCTGCTGGAAGGCTAGCATGGCGTTCCAGCAATCCCAAGATTCAGTGGACTGGCCCTCACCGCCCTCCAGCACCATCGATGCGCCCATTGTGGTGGAGAGCATTGAAACCTATTACGCGAGCGAGGTGCAAAGTGCCGACAAGGTTGTGTTGGAGGAGGAAGCGAACGCTGCGGGTCCGCCCGATGTGGCCAGGGTGTTGCCTTACGAGGACACGGCCTATCTCATGTCTGCTGCTTTTGAGGACAATGATTTTGGCAGCGAGCATATACAATTGGATACGGTTAGCTGCCTGAGCTCCACACTGAGCGCTGCCTCCTGCTTGTCCTCATCGTTTAATGTCAGCTGCAGCACATCCTCCACTCAACCAACGGCTAGAGCAGCGGCTGGTCTGCGCAAGAGCTCCAGTCCTGAGGTAATTGTGGCGCAGCCCGGACGCTCCCCAGCGCCTCGCAGCCCACTTTCCGATGATGAACTCTTCTCCAACGATGATGTTTTTATGCCAGGCACTATTAAGGTGCAGCTCTCACCAGATGGGCAGCTGCGGAAGCTCTCACGCGGCTCAAACAATTCGGATACATCCATTGATGATATTCTGTCGGGCAGCACCTACCTGGACGATCAAACCACGGTGCGTCGCAACTATGAGGCACGTTTGAGCAGCGGCGGCGGCAGCTGCAAAAAGTGCAGCCATTCCAGTCACTCCGAGGAGGAAACCAGCTCCATTGGCACCGATCTCGATGGCACTGTGCGCATGGGCTTGCAGCAAAAGAAATGCACGCACAGCTCCCACTCGGAGGACACTTCGATTGGTCTCAGCATCTCTGAATGGTCCACGGGTACCAATACGGTGCGCCAGTATGCTAATCTCTCCGGCTCAGACAGTCTCTCGGCGGTGTCTACACATTCGTGCGCTAAGAGCGAAAAATCCAATCACACCAAGTCCAGCATTAGCTCGATTAACAAATCCGCTGAGAGTCTCAACGAGCAGAGCGGCAGCTATTCACACAAGTTCAGTGGGGATAATGGATCCTCGGATGGATTGCGCTATGACATGTTGTCCAACTCGGAGACGGATAAGCTGAGCGAGCCCACCTCGGCAACGCGCAGCGATGATACGACCTTGACATTGACTGAAATGGCGCACACTATCAGCGAGTGGTCCACATCGAGCAGTCGGACCCTGGTGGGCGTGATGCCGGGCGAATATTTACCACTGAAGCAGCCCAGGATGGGCAGCAGCAAGCCCAGTTTGAGTTCGCCCAGCGAAGAGAAGCGCTGCTCCCTGCCCCAGATCCACAGACGCAGCGGCAGCAATGGCAACCAGGCGCGCAACGCTCAAGAGCACGCAGACCAGCAGGCCGGATCAGCGGGGCCAGAGACGAGCGCCGCTGCACGCAAACGCCGCTCGCTGGAGATGATGTCCAAGCTGTATCAGAGCCAGGAGATATGCTCCGAGTCGGAGTCGCCGTTTGTGGAGCGTTTGTATGCGCACAGCGAGAAGCTGACGGAGCGCTATCAGAGCCAGGAGTTCGTGCCGCTGCACTCAACCGCCCCAACTATCGGCAGCACCACGCAAATCCAAACCCAGCAATCGCAGCATATACGCCAAAAGCCACGCGCTCCACAGCCGCCCACAAAGCCCAAGCCGGCGGTAACAAGGCCCATAATGCAGGCGCTGCTCAACAAGATGAAGCAGCCGGGTTTGGCGGAGCAGGCAGCTGCCGCGGCTGAGGCAGAGGAAGTGGCGGCAGCAGCTGCTTCGGCGGCGGCTCAAGTGAAGCCAAAGCCCGCACCGCCGCCGGTGCCCACGGTGCCTCCCATAGTCACGCCCAGCGATTTGCCTGGTCGTGTGGGCGCACCGCCAGCCAAGCCGCTGGCCAAGCATCACAGCTACGATGACAAGACGCTGTCCAAGACGCAGATACGTGAGTTTAAGACAACATCCAAGCAGCTGCGTCAGTCGAGCTCCTTTCACGAGCACATGCTGAGCAAGTCGCAGCAATCCTCACAGGAGCAGCCCATCCGGATTGACGAGGAGCGCGACGCGCACTCCACCTCCTCGGCCACAAATACAACAACCACAACCAACACCCTGAACAGCGAGAGCACGGCGCCCAACTCTCCGCAGATGCCACAGCGAGCCGATAAGCTGATACGCTGCTCGCCCTACTATTCCAGCAGCCTGA
The DNA here is from genome assembly GCA_018903485.1 of Drosophila littoralis. NCBI lineage: Eukaryota > Metazoa > Arthropoda > Insecta > Diptera > Drosophilidae > Drosophila > Drosophila littoralis. The sequence goes on from JAEIGF010000406.1 coordinate 294,099, forward strand.
GTTCCGAGTCGCCACCGAATCAGCTGGTGCAGAAGCCACCGCGCAAGAGCTCTGCCGGACAGTTGGCAGCTGCTTCTACTGCTGCTGTGGCGGCCCATGCCATGAAGAGTCCGCCCAGCGGCAATGATACGGACAGTTCGCTGGATGTGCGCGGCCAGGATGCCAAGCACCAGCAACTGCGCAGTCGTGGCTATCGCAAGAAGCGTCAACTGCCAGTAAAGCGGATGCGCGCCAATCTGAACGCTGCGGCTCTGCTGGAGCAGGCGGAGAGCAGCGAATGCTCCGAGGGCTACATGCCAGAAATGGATTCGGGCAGCTCGGAGTACTCGTACCAGCGGGACGAACACTATCTGGAATTCGATGAGGAGCTGGAGCGTGAACAAACGGATGAGTATGAGGATTATCCGCAATATAGTGGCGCCAGCGCCAGCAAATTTGAGAGCCTGGACATGAGCGACAATGTGGATGAGATGGGTTTTCCACGCTACGATCGCTTGGGACATATTACCAAGCCCATGTATCAGTCGTTGGTGGACAGGCCAGCGCCAGCAAATCATCCCATGCCGCCGGCCACTGGACAGCCAGTGAAACCGGCGCGCACCAAGAAGCGACAGCTGAAACGCGAGGATTCCCTGGCGCCCAGCACTTCGACCGCTGCCCCACAGCAGCCGTATCATGGACGCAGCTACTGCAATCCGGAGGAGAGCGAGTACGAATCGCGCGAGGATGTGGCCAACTCCAGTGAGGATAGCGGCGCCGGTGCTGGCGCTATGGGCACCATAAGGCGTGGCAGCAGTCGCGCCATGGCGCCAGTCGAGCCGCCGAGACAACAGCAGCTGCCCTATCCGGACTTTCTCTCGGACTACGAAACGGAGCCTATAGAGTATGAGCGTTATGCGTGCGGCCTGGACATACGAGTTGATCCCCCGCCCAAGTTCCATGACTCGGATGATCTGAGCGATCATTAAGGAAAGTAGTAAATGAAGAAGAAGAAGAAGCAGCAGCATTTTCCATTTCTTCGGTTGCCTTGGAAATTTTTAGAACAAATCTATGACAATTTTTACACACGATCCAAGTATAACCAACTTATTTATAATTGAGACTGATTTACGACAAAAACAAAAACAAAAACCAAAACAAAATACTACAAAAATACCAAAAGCCAAGAAATATATCGTACAATCCAAGCAAAAAAAAAAAATTACAAGCTGCTTAAGAAAACCGAAAATTACGCAAAAGCAAAATGGAACATAAATAATATTCAAAATACATATTAACCCCGACAAAGTTCGACGAATTAAAATCAAACTAACTAAAATTTTAATCAAACAGATATTACTTAAAAAAAAAATACAAAATCTCAGAAAGTTGGTCAGGGGATGCAAACGATTAACATAGCTGGACTACCCTACATACATAGAGTATATATATATATATAAAAGATATATATATATATACATATATCGAATGTTATAGAACAGCTGCTCCAAAAAACAAAGTCAGAGTTGAGCAAATTTTAATGCACTGTTTAATCATCGAATAATACAAAAGAAAAACAAAAAACGTACAACAAATATTTAATTGTTATTTAGCTAAAACAATGAAAAGAAAAATGAAAAAATGAACGGAGAAAGCGTTTTACGATTAAAGTTGAACACGAAACGAAATTATTTAATATTAATTGAGACAAGTATCTGCATTACGATTAGTACTTGATCAGTATTATTGTACTTACCTTTACCTATGCTATAAGTTCCAGTTACAGTGTCAAAGCTACAATTTATATATGTGTAAGTACGGTTAAACTATATGCTTTTCCCGAGATCAGTATAAAAAAAATAACACAAAACAAAACAAAAAAACAGTATTATATTAATGAGAAATAACTGGCTTAATCCAAGATCTCTTTGGTATTTACGTAATGTGCAAGCATTTATTTCATTCGATAAAGAAAAGAAGAATATCTCGAAACTTTTTTATTCAATATATATATATATTTTATATAGTTTATGTGCCATATCAGTTTTTAATTTGATGGCAAAGTTTTAACGAGCAATGTTACGAATCAATAAATCAATATTTCGAATTCGATATTCTTCACAAACAAAAAGTTGTATTAGCCTTAGTTCTAGTACATAATTGTGCCAAAAAAAAACAAAAAAAATAAGAAAAACAACTTAAAATTATTACAAAGTAAATAATATTCAGATGCCAAAACGAAACGTATTATTATAGTTATAGTATGTAAAACGAAATGAAAAGAAATCAAGCGTAGCCCTGTTAAGTTTTCGAAAATCGCAACATACTAGGAAAGAAGCAGAGTAAGCAAAAGGGTATTAAATTGTTAGAAGAGTTAAGGAGAAGTTAGGTTATGTTATGCGTACAATAATTTCAAATATTAATCGGATCAAAAGTATTCAAATCAAAAAGTCAACCATTTCTATATTGGCATTCCAAAATGTGTTAGGCTCTAGTCAAAACATTTATTAAAATCAACATATATCGAATTGTTTGTTGTATCTATGTGTTAGTTGAACCTTAAGATTAAATATTGAAGTTAGTTTTTATCTGTTTTTTTTAGTTAGTTAGCTTAGGCAATGTTTTGTGAATGGATCATACAGTTTTTTGTACAATGTGTTTACAATCCATTTTCTGTTAATCAATTGAAGACTTGTGTCCGAACTTCCAACCTAAGAAAAGACTAGTCAATAATTTTTCCATCAAATATGCGAATTCCTTCGAGTGCAAATGAATGTTTATTTAGAGTTAAATTACATTTAAATAGCGAACATTAAAAAAAAAATACAATCTTAGCTGAATTTTAGCCAGTAAGAATTAAAAATGAAAAACTCGTTCCACACTCTCTAATTAAAAAAAAAAAAAATACACTCAAACACACGCACACATTTGATTTTGACACATTTGAAAAACAATTAAATGAATGGAAAAAAGAATAAATTAATTAAAAGAAATCTATACACGATGCAAACGATTTAAGCAAAATAAATTAATTATATAGAACGAAAAACTAAAATAAAAACTTCATTAATCAAAGCAAAAGTGTTTTACTAAATATAACAACAAATTATAGAAAATTTATTGTTTATACTAAAATGTTTACTCATTAATTTGATATATTTTAATTTAAATGATGGTCAAGTTTTCCGACCAAGTACTTTTCGCTTTTCACCCATTTTCCGAGCATATATTTCTTAAATCTTGTAAATTTAATTTGTATTAAATTTAATTACATTTTTTTTTCTTTTCAACTTTTTTTATAAATTTTAAATGAATTTTCTTTTGAATTTTCTCTTTGGACTTTCCAGATGTCTACCACGGCATCAATGGCAACATGTCGCTGGACAGACGCGGTGAGATAGCCACGCCCCCGAATCGTTACGATCTCACGCTGGGCTCGGACAAATCCTCATCGCTGTCACGCTCCGAAGCGGGCACCTATGACATCATCCAGGCTGAGATACAGCATGCCAAGCGGCAGGAGCTGGCCACAGGCGTGGCACTCGCCCATAATGGACACAATGGCAATGCCAATGGCAATGGCCTGTCCCACAGTTCCCATAGCCATGATATCGAGGCTGAGGTCAAGAAACGCAAATGGCCCACCGAGCCAAGCTATTTCCTGGCCAAGGAGCTGCTCATGACGGAGCGCACCTACAAAAAGGATCTGGATGTGCTGAACAGCTCGTTGCGGCAGGTGCTCAGCCTGGAGGATGTGGAGCAACTGCAGCCGCTGTTCGAGCTGCTCGACTCGCTTGCCCAGCATCACAATCTCTTTCTGCGCGACATCGAGCACCGCATGGTCCTGTGGGAGGGGCGTGGCAATCATGAGACCCATCGCATCGGCGACGTCATGATGAAGCACATGGCCGCATTGCCCATATACGATGAGTATGTGCAGACGCATCTGGACATCCTGCACTGCATGAACGACATGTACGAGTCGGACCAGCGCTTCCGGCAGCTGTACAAGGAGTTTGAGCAGCAGAAGATCTGCTATCTGCCCATTGGTGAGCTGCTGCTGAAGCCGCTTAATCGCCTGCTGCACTATCAGCTGCTGCTGGAACGCCTCTGCGACTACTATGCCGAGGAGCATACCGATTATGCCGACTGCCAGGCGGTCTATCATCTGCTCATTCGAAGCACCAAACAGATACGCGCCCAGCTGCCGGACTCGGCCAATTTTGTCGAGCTGTGCGAGCTGCAGCGCGACATTAGCTTTGAGCAGCTGGTGCAGCCCCATCGCCGGCTCATCCGACAGGGCTGCCTGCTGAAGCATTCGAAGCGCGGCCTGCAGCAGCGCATGTTCTTCCTTTTCTCGGACATTTTGCTCTACGGCTCCAAATCGCCGCTCGATCAAAGTTTCCGCATACTCGGCCACGTGCCGGTCCGTTCGCTGCTCACCGAAAATGCCGAGCACAACACTTTCTCCATATTTGGCGGCCAGTGCGCGATCACGGTGAGTGCCGGCACCACCGCCGAGAAGACCCTCTGGCTGGCCGAGCTGTCCAAGGCGGCGGCCGATATCAAAAACAGGCCACCAAACATGCAGCTGCAGCTGACCACGCTCAAGAATTGCAGTGAGTATCTCAAATGGTTTCAACTTATGCTCCTGTCTCAGAGAAGGTCTCTATTTTTTACGCGATTTTTAGGATATTCATTAGAATGAATGCCCACTTGTAGAGGGTATACGAAGAGAATGCCTTCTTGTAGAGGGTGTACAAAGAGAATGCCTTCTTGTAAAGGGTATTCTCTTTTGATACCCTTTACAAGAAGGCATCTTCGACACTATAAATACTTTAAAGCTCTGCTGTCGCTGACATGTTTTTAAATTCTCTACCTTTTCATTCTATTTTCTATCTATCTATTTTCTCTTGCTTTACACTCATTATGACTGGCAAGAAAAGCACGCTGCAAAGCCTCGTAAGCAAGCAAGAACCCCATTAATCCGCTGCCCCCATTCCTGGCATATGTTCAACTTTAACTGATCTATTTGTTTATCTCTCTCAGGCTCCTCGGAGGAGGGTCTGGACATGCTCGGCCTGAGCAACGGCACAAACAGCCTGAACAGCAGCACCGGCGGCGGCAACGGTCCATTGACGCCGCAGCAGCTACAGCTGCAGCAGCAGAACAAGACGCAACCGTCGCGCAGCAATACCGCACTACACGTCTGCTGGCATCGTGGCGCCACCGTTGGTCTCGGCGATCATCTCATTGCGGCAGAGCATCAGCTGTCCGGCTATCTGCTGCGTAAATTCAAGAACAGCTCCGGCTGGCAAAAGCTCTGGGTGGTCTTCACCTCGTTCTGTTTGTATTTCTATAAGAGCTATCAGGATGAGTTCGCGCTGGCCAGCCTGCCGCTGCTGGGCTATACGGTGGGTCCGCCCGGCCATCAGGATGCCGTGCAAAAGGAGTTTGTGTTCAAGCTATCCTTCAAGAATCACGTCTACTTCTTCAGAGCGGAGAGCGCGCACACCTACAACAGGTGAGTGCTTGCGAGTCTGAGCCAAAGGCAGCTTTATTAATTTTCCTCTTCTTCTTCTATTCAGGTGGTTGGAAGTGCTGCGGAGCACCACCCAAACGCAGGACTTTAAGAACGTGCACAGTCATGCGTCCAACAATTAGCTCAGTTATAACCGACTACAAAATACCCTTTCTTAAATATATATAACTCTTGTGCAATTCCACAAAACAGCCTAGTTGCTGTCGAGCTGAACCCACATAGAAATGCCCACTCTAGTATTCTCTATATACACACACATATATATATCTATTTTTATATACGACGTATACACCACAAAGCAATTCCCTTTTTTATATATACTCTATACGCAAGTCTACTCTATAATTGACTCTACACTTTATACACCGCGTATATTTACGCAATAAAAATTTCTTAGCTGCTAAGTTCACAATTTCCATGTAAATAACGTCTCGTATTTTACTTTTAAATGCATTTTGTTCTATGTGCTGGTCCCTATTTTTATACACTATATATATATGTAAGAACTTTGTATTTTTGTGCGGTTTAATATTATATATATTCAAGTATTTTTATAAACAGCTTGTGTGTCAAATTATGCAAATTATTAACAACAAATTGAAATGGCGATTGTTATAGTTCTATAACAAATCCAATAAATATATATAAAAAAAAATGTTTGTGTATGTAATTAAATGTTGCCTTACGACCCAGCGTCGGCCTCTTTTTTATTGTACTTTACACAAACGATTGTCAAAAAGAGAATAAAACATGCAATTATCTTCAAAATATTTAATAAACATTAAGCTTAAGTCATTAAATTTAATAGAAATTAACAAATTAATACAAATTTGAACAAAAAAATAAAATGCGGTTTTATTTCATGTTATTGTCAAGAATATAGTTAATCGAAAGAATTGAAAGAAAATGTTTAAGCTAAAGAGACTTGTTTACATGTCATAATATATTTTTATAATAATAATAACATTATCGGGGCTGCAAACCCAAGTGCTTGGAGGTTTACGCTTCGAACCGGCTTCCTGCCTTGAGGCTCGGTTCGTAAACCTGGTTTCCCATATCCATAAACAGGTTTTGGCTTGTAATTTATCATCCAAATGTTATTGAAGCCGTTAAATATTTAATTTGGGTTGCAGCCTTGATTAAAATGACGTCAGCTCTGGTTTAAGTCCAGAGTATATGTAAAGCCAAAAGAGCCTTGTTTATATAGAGAGTCAGCTGCTCGTTAAAAAAAAAGATGTCATTCGGCAATTATACTATAAATCATATGTTAATCATCTTCCAAATACTTTCCCAAGTTAAAGAAAATTTCCATTAGTTTTTTTTTTTTGTAATATTTCTCATTTATTGATATTTGAAATCTATAAGGTAAATTGTTATCATTTGCTTCATTTTGCTGCATGTAATTTTTCATTTCTCTTGTGGTTTCTCTTTAATAGAGCTCTAAAAGAATTTCAATAATTTTCGATTACATTTGAAATATGTTTTAAATTGTAAAAAAGGGGAAAAATCAACATGCTGCTATTAGGGATTATCCATATAGAGATTTACATGATGCTCAGAGCATCATCTTCATCATCATCATCTTCATTATCATCATCTTCATCTTCATTATCATAATACGATATATCGTCGTCGTCGTCGTCCAACACACAAAGTGCCAAAGTGGAGGGTCTTAGCAAAAGGAACAGCAATTTGAAATCAAACAATCGATTGTAAGTATACGCTTAAAACTAGAACTAAATAATGGATAATTCACCCTGGCCCAGACGCTAGCAAATATATCAAAGTGTTACGAATTAGCGTGGCAAATGGCAGTTATGAGGTGTTTTAGAATCTAATTACTATGCATATTGCGGGGGCGTGTGTGTGTGTGTGTGTGTGTGTGTGTTTTTAGGTTTGTGTGAGAGTTGTTGTAACTTAAATGGACACCCATCGAAATGAGCCCAATTTAAAGTATACAAACTTAATCGAAATAGATTAACAACACGTGGATTTACACATTGCTCAGTTAGTTTTGTTTTTGGTCGCTTGACAGAGGCCGCAGTTTTTTACGCGTAAGAACATATAGTTTGAAGAAACTACATTGATAGCGTTGACACTGTTTAGCATATCATCTATATATCCGATCTTAAAGTTTTTTTCATTTTTTTTTTTGTTTATTTAATTTGCATGCTAACAACTAACATTCAATTTTAATTGTAATTTTAGTTTAGTTTAGTACTCGGTAAATTTCACAACTTTTTTTTTGTTTCTTGTTCATGCCAATAACTTATTAACCAATTTAGGTAGCTTGTGCGAATAATATATCATATTACATATTAAGATTTGCATAACGCTCACTGGCGAATAGTTCTTTAATGCAATGTTTAACTAGGCAGCTTGCGAATTAAATTAGCTGATTATATTGCTATTAGTTATATCATCTTTGTTTCTCACTTAAATCAAGGCAAGTTTAATTGAAATACGCATTTCTGATTCTATTGTTCGGTTTTCGTTTTTCTTCTCGATATCTTATCATATACATGCATCAAAAGGATTATGTTCTAAAAAATCTGTTTTTCTTGTTGTTTAGTTAAATTGTTGATAGCATAGTTTTTACTGGCGACATTTAAACTAGGAAATTAAGTGTTTGTTTTTGGTTTTTTTTTATACTTTTTTTTTTATTATTATTCTTAATAACGTTTTCTGCTGCTATTTGAGTTATAACATTAAATTGTTGTTGTTATTATTACTATTATTATTATTGTTAGCTTATGAGAGGCTGAGGAGATATTTAAATATCTGAAGTTGTTGCGGCTTAATTAATTTTTTTTTGTTTGCTGCTTCAGTGGGTTGTTGTTGTTGTTGTTAATGTTGATGTTTGTTGTCGTCTGTGTGTGTGTGTGTGTCTGTCTACGATTAAAACATTTTGCCGAAAATATAAACTGCCCTGTTTTGCGGGTCTATATATATATATATAAATGTGTGTCGACGTGTGTATGAGTGTGGGTATGCGTGTGCCTGTCTGTCTGTTTGTCTGTCTGTCGAGTGTGTGTGTGTCTGTGTGTGTGTGTGTGTGTTGGCTTTAGGCGCTGTTACAATTTCATAGCGTTATAACTATTATAAATATATCTGATATTATTTAATTTAAACTTGTTTATATTATTGCATGCTGTTTTTGTTGTTGTTGCTGTTGTTGTTGTTGAAGTTTGTAGCTGCAAGTCGCTGCTGCTGCTGCTGCTTCTGTTGTTGCTGTTGTTGTTGTTGTTTTTGTTGTTGGTGTTGAAGTGGGCGCATGGCTAATCAATGAAACTTTGCTCCACGCAGGCTTTCACACGCTTCTCATACTCGCGGCGATTCTCTTTATAAAGCTGGGCGGCGGTAGAGTTGGCCGGTGAATTGGGATTGGGATCGCTCAGCAGTGACTGGAAAATCAGATAAGAGAATTAGTTTAGTAGGCGTTTAAATTGAGGGCATGATTACGCACCTGTATGGATGTTAATATAGCTGACACATCATATGTGGGACTCCAGCGATTCTGCAATATATCCAAGCATATGCCACCATCTGCATAAACATTTGGATGAAATACTTTCGATACGAATCGAACTGTTGGCGGTTTATTTGGATATTCTTCCGTAAATTCTATGGTTAACTTAAAGGTACCATCCTCGAACGGTGTATCGTGTGGACCAAAAATCACAGCATTCCATATCATAATATTATTATCTGTTGGCGCACCCGAAACACCCGTTGGTGGGTCCTCCTGAAGTCTGCAAGCGTATAAAACAAGTTAATCTTAATATTCCATGGTATAAATTCCAATATTAGCATATTGTGCTTTGAGACATCGTTGTCTCCGTAAAGTATATATATACGTTTGATCTGTCAGATCTTTTCTCTCTTCTTATATTGTAAATGAACTGCTGTTCAAAAACTCGATTACATTTTAATGAAACTTGGATTAAATCGGGGTCTTTTTCTACGGGCATATATATGTGAGTCAATGTCGTCCGAATCAGTACCCTATATCATAAACCTTCCACAAAAACCTTTTCTGTTTTAATACCCTGAACATATGGAAACTGTGCGAAATAGTTGAGAGACGATTGTCGACATATTGCTCTTCAAATCAATATCGAAATACCACTTTGTGAGCACATCTCGGTGCTAGAGACACAAAATTTGCTATTAAGACTCTCGTCAACACATTCTCCTGCTTAGTCCATAATTGTAGTCTTAGCCAAAGTCAACAGACACGTGTTGCTTTATGCTTCAAACTTGTTCATTTTATATGTCTGTGCTAGGGTATTCGACATTCGGTAAGTCCGTTGCAAAACCAAGCAAAACAAAACAAAGCAATGTGAGTCTATAAACGCAATGCACATAAATCATATCTGCGAGTCGCTGACTAAACAACTGATATATATACATAAATATATATATATAGAGAGAGAGAGAGAGAGAGAGTATCTGCGTAGCTACTCATGCAAGAAGTGTCGTGTCATGTTTTTAAGATATTTCCTCTTGGCTGCGGCGACTGTTTACAATTACCGTTGCCGAGTTCAATGAGCGCGCCGTGCGCCAATAAATAAAAAAGAAATAAAGTAAATATTTAGCTGGAAAATTAAAATTGCTATTTATGTATTTGAAAAGCAGACAAAAGAGCATTGCGCAAATGGTTGAGATTAGCAAGAAAATTGCATTTCGTAAACCAGATCAACGGCCAATTGGCAAGTTTCGAGTCCCCACACGCTATGCACTGCTTCCCAGGGGCATCGCAGCAGAGGCTAGACACTATTTAGGTCAAGCATACACAGACACACATGTTGTCAGTTTGTGCAACAGCCACAAGCTGTAGTAGAAGAAGAAGAAGAAGAAGAAGAGAAAGCAGCAGCAGCAGCAGCAGCAGCGGCGACCAACCGCGCCCTTCAATCGGCTAAATCAATACATATGACAGAGCTCCAAAATGAAATCATCGATTAAACAACAACAGCAACAAATACAAAATATAATATATAAAAAAATGAGAAAATAATAAACAAAGAAACTAGCTAAAGCGATAACGAATGAAGTCTGATAAATAAACGGATATTGCGGTGGGTGGTTTTGGGCATTAGAGATGGACGCGTGACGCTTATATTTTTTAACGCATAGAGGTTGGTATAAGAAGCGGAAACACGTTTATAAACAGCTAAATTTTTCTTAAACTGTTAAATATTGCTTTGATTATCTTATTTTAAATATCAACATGATTATTAGATCATTAGGTTTCCAACGAATTTGTATATGTTATATACATTTGTATATATAATTGAAACTAGTCGTGCGTGCGAAAATAATTCCCTCACGCGCCCATCTCTACCATGTGGGGTCTTAATTCCTGCTGCTTTGACGTAGCCTTGACATTTACTCTAAGGAGCAGAAACCCTAACAACCTCTGCACTTCACCCCACCCGTTAAGTTCTTTATGCAATCCACTTTATAAATTGGCAGGTAAAATTTGCAAAAATTTAACCAACTAACGAAATTGAATGACACAACATAACAACAACAAGAACAAACACAACGCTGAATGAATTTCCAATAAGACGCAGCGCTGCTCTGCCCGCCTGCGCTGCTCTGCTCTGCTCTGCTGCAGAGTATGAGTCAACAAGGTTGCGAGTGACGAAATATGGCAGAGCAGTAGAGGAAATCAGGATGATGACTTTTGTTTTCAGGCAAGCGGGCCGAAGAAGAGCAACAATTTGATTATTGCTGCTCTCGTTCGTTCTGCTCTGGTTGGCAATTTTTGGTGTTTTTATTGTTGTTGCAGCTGCTATTTAATGTTTTGTCTGCGACGCAATTGCACAAACGGGAAAAGAATTTTTGTACATTACGCTTTGCGATTGTTTTTTTGCTCTGTTTTGCGCAGATTTGGTTTACATGTGATTTCGTTTTGTGCTATGCTTCAAAGTCAAGTGTCAAAGACGCAGGCAGCATAAGCAGCACTCTTTTTGTTGTTGCTGTAGTAGTATCACCAAATAAAAAGCAGCGAAAAAATAGGCAACGTACAAACATACACACACAGACACAACTGGTACGCAGGTCACATACACACATATACGATTTGTATTTTGGCTGCGCAAACTTTTCCACGGGTGTATATACATACATAGGCATACGTATGTGTATGTACATATGTATGTCGCCCCGTTTCTCCATTTCATACCACGACAATTGTCGAAGTGTGTGTACTTTTCTTACCTTTTAAAATCTCTCATAAGACGTCTGCGTGCGGGTGTTGACATGTTCTACAACGTTACTACCACTTGTGTTGAATGTAAACTATAACGTTTACGCAATGCGATTTTTTATAAACAGTAACAGTGAAATTTTGTAATTTTATTTTTAATTGAGGGCACTGAGCAGCGTAAGAAAATGTATCGATACTTCGCACATACCCAACGATATAATGCTCGATACTCGATATCTAAACGGGCTGCCAGCTTGAGGCTATCGCCTTACGATAGCACAATAGACTGTCCACTTAGCAGCCGCGCTCCTCCAGTTAACAGTGCACTCCACACTTACCAGTTGACTTATTTCAAGCAGTCTGTGCTCCCTAAGAATATGTAATTAAGTCGCAATAGCAATTTGGCGAATTGAGTGTATCAAGATGTTGTTCTATTTATAATACTTTATTTATAAAATATACAAATATCCATTAAATTTTATTTCGATAACATTTTATTTTCTAGCTAATCCTTCTGTTAATAACAGTCCCGTCAATACAAATGTTATGCACAGTGCTATTATTTCCCTTTTAACATTTCCCTGAAGATGAAAACAAAAGGAAATGCAAACAAAAATGTTGCGGCAAAAGAAAAAGACGCGCAAAAAGTAATGAACAAATTTAAATTTTGCGTGAAAAAATCAATTTCAACTGCAAAATAATACTGTGCGATAAATGTAAGTAGTTCAGCCAGACAATGGCAGTATATATATATTTTGTTAAAGTGTCAAATTAAGAAGAAATTGTTTTGCGTTCCATTAAAGTTTATTTATGAAATATATTAGCACTAATATAGAGAAATTAACTGTATCACAAGCAATAGCATATAGAACATTAAGTATATAATTTAATTAAACTGGAAACAGTTCATTGTAGGTAAAATTCTCCAGGATCTTGGTGGCAACTGCCAGGAACTTAACCTCCAGTGCGCGAGCTATGGGCGCTATCACCTCGTTCGTGAAGAGCTCAAAATTCTCATTGATCGTCTGATTGATAACGTCGCCCAACACCTTGTCGCCATTGAAGAGATTCTCCAGACGCAGACGCCCCTTGCCAGTGCGTATCTTCAATGCAAACTCCTTCACCTCAAAGTAGTCGATGTCGTTGACGTTCCTCACGTCGTATGTGATGCGCACATAAGCCACAAAATTGGTAAAGTTGCCGACAAAGGGCCCGTTGCCCTTGATGGGCAGTGCCAGTATATTGCCATTAATATCATATTGGCCCTCTCCCTGCAGCAGCGGCAAAAGCAGCTCGAAATCGAAGCGTCTGTTCTGTGTGGAGGCGCGCATTTTGGTTATCTCAAAGTTCGATGCACCGTAGATGTTCAATTTTTTGGCCTTGACTGTAATGCCGCTGCTGCCGCCCTCCAGTATGTTCAGGTCACCAATGTAGAGCGGCTCCAAGGCGGGCACATTGATCTCCTTGATGCCCTTGCCCAAGTATGGACGCAAGTTATGCACACTCTGCCTCACGCACTTGGACAGCTCGGGATCGTTGCGATGACAGATCTTGATATAGTCCGCTAAAAAGAGAAGATTCGGTAAGTATGTGAAGTTTAAGCAGCCTGTTTCGTTTACTCACGCATGTTTCCTGCACAGGCGTAGCCAAAGCAGCAGAGCAGAAGGGTGGCTACAATTAATCTGGATTCCATTTTAAACTTGCGCTTGATTTTGAGTCACCTGCAAAGAGTGAGTTGCATAGAGATAATGAGCTTGGGGCTAAAATTCCAAGTAAGCTTAACAACTTCGACTTCAGCTTAAGGCTCTGCTAATGTCCGATCATTATAGCTTGTGCAAATTCATGTTCATTACTCCTAAGTTTATTGACGTCACAGCAACAAAGTTGGTTTACTAATGGATGTCAATTTGATTGGCTTTAGACGCATTCACTAGCCAGCACTTAAGTGCAGCCCCGCCAACAATGCAATTCATATAATCATCCGCAAGTCGCTGATTATAGACGTTATGATTACTGGCTTTGCCAGCCAATAAGTAGTATCTATTTTGGCGTCGCAATTTGCATACGAAAGCCTGCTCTTGTTTCAATTTCTTCCTACCGTCTAATAATATACTCTGACATTGTTGATTATTGTCCATAAAAATTAAGTATATAGTGTCTGGTCTGAAGAGCTAGTGAGTTGGGCTTGACAGGGGCCTAGCTGGGGCCGCCAGACGGGTCGCAGGTTGCGGATAGCGAACGGCCTCCTACCGGAGGTTAGCTGCGAATAAGCACAACCAACCGCAAATAAGCAGTCCCGGACAGCCAGCGGATGCGTGGCAGTAACCATGGCATTGACAAGGCGCTTGTGTTGCCGCCTTCAAAAGCATAGCTTCACACACACACATACACACACGCACACTCACTCCTGGGCTGGACTAAGGTGTCAGTCGACCCGTGCCGAGAGTCAGCCTGGCTGGGGGCCCAGGTTCAGCAAAACTAGCCCAGTCTTGAACGGAGAGCTCAGGCAAGTGGCGACCGCCTGTTCTATGTAGCCTTGCCCGGGTACTGCGGATCTCTGCCCGAGTCGACTGATCCTAATCTCCGCAACTCGTGGGAACAAAACAAGATGAAATCAACTAAACAAATCCAAAAACGGGAGTACGGTCCTCCCAATAAACGACCGAGAGAAACTACCAGTTTCACCAAGGGAAGAGGAGCTCATTGGAGCATGAGCAATCGCTCGGCTGGCTCTAGCAAATCATCGGGCATCAGGCAAGCACCAACAATGCCTGGCCAACCCGTCGGCAACCCGATTGTAAGCCGAAGACCAGCTAATTTTTCAAGGCCCGACCCATCAAAAGCTACCAAATTCGATGAATCCAAGGCCAAGCGCATATTAAAGCGTAATGCAATTGCACCGATTACGGAAGATCAGGCTTCGTCGAGGGAAGATTATCTGAAAATTCAAGAGGATATCGCGTGGGCAAGAGCTGTGCTTCCAAACTTTGAATGCGGCTTTACGAGCGTGATGAGCCAGCGTGATGAGCCAGCAGATGTCGTGCCCCTGGTGGAGACTTTGATTGTGGAAGTTAAAAATACTACGCCGAAACGACCCCACGTACTAGAAGAGTCACCCAGAAGACTAGATCCATTGGATGCAGATGATCAGATAAGCACCCAACAGCAAGTTGAGGCTTCCGCCTCGAATCGCGTCCGGTCGCATGAAACCCCCTTGAGACAATTCGCAAAGGCGGCAAGAGGACGCAAAATAATCGGCGTCATCGACAACAGCCAGCCAGATGGTAAGATTCCTCGCAACCAATGGGGCTGGATTCAGGCCTCGATGGCATCCGTTGCACTGGATGTATTGCGGAATAACCCAGGTCTGCCGCCATCGTGTACGGATATTGGCTGGTTTCAAGGAACCACCAAGCTAATTGCCTGCGACAATGATAGATCTGCCCTGCTTTACAAAGAGGCCATTACCAAGATTGGCGAAGTATACCCAGGCGCTCAGTTGGAGGTGATTGATGTGCAGGACATACCGTCGCGTCCTTGGGCCACTGCTTGGCTGCCCGAGACACCCTCCGAGTCCAGGGACATTCTGGAACTGATGACCACGTTCAACCCAGAACTACCGACAACTGACTGGAAGGTCATCAAAGCGGTCAGATTCAGGGAGGCTGCCATGGAGGTGATCTTTCAAATCAGTCACGAATCAATCCTATACCTAACCAGGTGCGATGGCCAATTGAGCTATGGCTTCAATAAGATCCATATGAAGTACTACAGAACACCCTGCGAAGCGCTCTCGAACCTGGAAGCATTTGCAGCGGCTGTCGATCCGCCCAGCGATGATGAACTGGAAGCCAGGGACAACCTTTTAAATGAGGACATTGGCGGCTACTTATCATCAGAGTCTGACTGCGGCGGCAGTCCTCACAGCCTCTAGTAGGTAACCACCTGCAACCAACCCAAAGTCAACTGCTAACTGGCCTAACCCAGGCCAACGGCGACCATTCCACAGAACTCACATTATTATGGAAACCCTAGACACATGAAAGTTAAATAAATGAAGCCTGAAAACCTAAATGCTGGCTAACCTTTTTATTTAACTTGTGGATTATTGGAATTTGTTCACTATTTTAAACAAAAATCGAGAATGCTTTCAAGTAATTATAGTTTCCTCTTTTTATTTAACACATGAGTTTCTCAGGAAACGCACTAAGTATTATTTTTGTATTTTATAGATTTTTAATTTAAAGTTTTTTTTTTTGCTCCAAGAACTTTTCAGGAGTGTAAATAAGTTTGTTTAATTGTAAGTTGAGTTGTGGTTAAATTTATATTTTAAGCACTTTTTACTAACGTTTTTTTTTTTTTTGTTAATTGGTTTTCGTGAAGACCGTCGTTTTATCTGCTCGACCAGAGTGGTTTGTGTTTGTAGTTATAGTAACCCGTCTACAGATCGTACTGAATGCAAAATTGTTGAGTCGTTCGCGTTTTATAGCGAAAATTGACGCTTCGATTTACATGAGCGTCGGGCGTCGCTGGCGAGCTCAGAACTGGGCAAACGTAGAACCCCAAAACACGTTGAGAATGCCCCCCGGGGCCAAGGGAGAGACGCTGCCAGACAAACGCTGGGGGTTAATAGTGAGAACGAGATGTTAAGCGGCTGCGGGTTAATCATAATAATAATCTTAATGATCGCATTCACACAAATGTGTCTCTGTGTTTGTTTGTTTGTTTGTTTGTTTGTTTGTTTGTTTGTTTGTGCTAACTGGCAATACCCCGCCTAAAAGGAGAAATAAAAAATGAAAATAAACTGCAATATGGCTTTTCAGTTAATACCGCGAATAGACCTCCGCCCCTCCCACTTTGGTAAGTGATAATCTAGTATGCCATTTAATAGATTGTTTTCATTAATATTGTTTTTGTTTTAGGCTTTCTAGAACGCACTTTGGGCCGAGCGTGCAGTTGCGCAATTAGAAGATCTTTCAACAGGGGGCCGATCAACTCGTGTTGACAACCTGCTGGGTTTTCGTTTTTAAATTTGCATCGCCTGTCAACAGAATTTTATGTAATTTCACTGAAGCTTCTCTGGAAGGCGAGGCTATGACCAGGCGGCTGACATGGTTCACTGCGACAACTGATGGGCGTCCCGCGGAGTTCAGCCTGTTATGGCTAAAAAAAAAACAGAACAAAAAAATTGTTCGCCCACACGCAAGTGGACGAGTTATTATAATTAGATTAGACTAAAGGAAATCTGTTCAGACCTTCGATCTGAGTAATTCAAACACGAGCCGCTAAAATCGATTACGCTGGAATTAAGAAACGTTAAGAAACGTTAACACTCTTTTCCATGAATAATAATAATTAATGGTAAGTTTTCTTTAGGCTCGTACAAATTTAGTTTCTCGAAAAGAATACGAATTTTTATAAAAGTTGCATTATTTTACTTTCTTCAATTGGCAACCAATTTAGTTTGTATTTCGCCCTCTTCGCAGCTCGTGCTCTGGGGACCATAATCGTAGTAAGTTATATTTTATAAACTACACAATGTCTTTTTTTTTTTAAATGATTAATTTTCAGTTTTCTTATAAGGCTCAAGCCATAATCATTATTTTTGAGCATTTAAATGCTTTTAAAATTAATGATTATGGGCTGAGTTTCGTTTTTATTCGCTCAGAAATAGATTTTAATAGGGAATTATGACTATTGTAAAAATAATTTATTTTGAAAAAAAAAATTGCAAATTTAAAGAACATTTTATTTGAAATAGAACGGACATTTAAATCATGTTGCAGTTGTATAGAAAGTAATATCGATTATTTGTTAAATAATTTTTCTAATCATTTCATTTAAATACTTTTAAAATTAATGATTTATGCTTTTGTTCGCTCAGAAATACATTTCAATAGGGAGTTATGACTTTTGTTTAAGGCACATCATATCCTTGGAAAGTGAACAAAGACCGAAAAAACAAACATATTTAAAAATGTAAAAAAATATTGAAAATTTCTTAATTTAAAAAGCCAAATTATATTCAATAAAAGGGAAATTAAAACCATATGCATAGAAGCTACATGTCTAGTTTGGTGACTCTAGCTCTTATTATTTACCAAAATTGTTCAAAAATCAGGATGTCGCTTTCGATTTATATCGATTACTTGGAAACGGGGCAAGTTATCGAATATCGAAAACCAACTCGATCTGCGTTGGCACTAGGAGGACCTACAGCTAGTCTCCAGCTTTTGTAGGTTCTGAGATCCTTGTGTTCATACATTCGGACAGACGGACGGACAGACAGACAGACGGATATGGCTAGATAGACTCGGCTATTGATGCTGATCAAGAATATATGTACATACTTTATGTGGTCGGAGATGCTTCCTTCTGCCTGTTACATACATTTACATTTTGCTCAAAAACATTATACCCCTTTTACCCATTTTCAATGGGTTCAGGGTATAAAAATGAGCAAAGTAACATTAATTTTTTGTTAAATGATTTTTCTAATCATTTCCTACGATATCCCTGCTTGTTACCTATTCGATATACCCAACCTACCGAAAGTAAATCGTTTGCAAGTGCCTAAAAGTTTCTTTAGTTTCATTTTATGCCATTGACAATTATCTAAATGCCGCACATCATTTTGTTGCTTTATTTTCAGATTGTTTAACATTTCTCCATAGTTTTTCATTCATTCATTCACATTGTCGAGACCTTCAATTAGCATGTCGACCCTCACATTATCGTGCGATCTAATGATAATGGTAAGTCAACGGTTAACCCGCAATTGCACTTACCTAATACCGAATTAGCCATATAAATATAATATAAGCACAAGCCGAGCCATTTCGTTTTATGGCGGATATTAAATAAGCAGCAAGTGCATAGAATTCCCAGGTTAAATAAGGCACACTCCATTTCTTAAATATGTTTCGTATAATTATTTTATTAGGGTAATTTTGTGTGAATTTGTGTTCTGTTGCAATAAATTAGTGCTTACTAAATAGTACTCGTCGGACGCCTAAATCGAAGGGACTTAACTAGTTCAAGTTGATCCACTCGTCCAGCGGTATCTTGGCGAACAGGCGGTCCATGAAGTTGCGAATGACGAGGGTCAGTTTGGTGCGCAGCGCGGGTTTCATTTCCTTGAGCAGCTCCTGGGAGTTCGAGTTGATGAACAGATTGAGCGCGGCCTCTGCAGTGCGAAAATCCACTTTAGATCTATAACCTTTGGGTTAGTTTTGGAGAGATGTGTACTCACGTATAACCGAGTTGCCGTTGGCTATGTTGTCAACGCCCATTTGTATATCCTTGACATTGAAGTCCATTTTGACCGAGTCCGTGGTCAGATATGTGCGTCCGTCCGCGCCTTCATTGGCCATAGCCTTGAAGTAGATCTTGGCCTTGACGCCCTCTACAAGACAAGGGGGGGTGTGGCCAGCACAAGATTAGTTTACGCTATAGTCAGTCAGAGTCGGGGCCAACTCACCGTACTCGCCCCAATAGTCGCCGGCACCGGAGGCCTTTACCAAGATCAGCACACCTGTGGATCGGTATTGGGCCTTGACGCGTATGCGGGGTATCTCGCACGTCAGCTGGAACTGCAGCGAGTCCAAGTCGGAGCTGCAAGTGACGGATGACAATGGCAGTGATAATGACACAATGATGATATATGTGTTCAGGCTAGGCATAAAACTGCAAGTTCATTGCTGGATGTGCTAATGTATAATGTATTTGCATTATTTATTTTTGATTTAATTTTTTCTAATTTTTATTTTAATTCAATGTCGCACTCGTGTGTGGCAACTAACTCCACCTCGACCTTCGTTTCGGGTTCACATGCGACACTTGACAGACTCGAGACGACAAAACTGGTGCAAACTACACAAATAACCTGTACACTCAGAGGAAAAGCCAGCTCTCAGTTCCAGTTTGAATGGGAAACAGAGTTCTTTATAAAAATAAGAGAAAAAAACTACTTAAAAGAATTTGTGTAAGGAAAACGGCAAATGTCTAAGTTTGAATTCTATATTTAAGTTTTTTACTGAAACAACTTTCTTAAACATTGATTTTTCGTGCTCAATTTAAGTCGAAAAACACTTTCAACAAGCATTGCTTTAAGCGAAACGAGCTTAACAGCTTCTCAATGGAAGTACAACATTTGTTGCTTTCATTCTAAATCTGTATTTTTAACTCTTTAACTACAACTTGTCATGCTCAGTTAAAGATATTTATACTGAATTTGGGCATTATATTCTTGGTCTTTTCTCTGAGTGTAGAGCTGCCAAACTGAAACCCCCCCCGTGTCAAGCCAAAAACCGAATTCGAAATTGAATTCTAATTGAAACCGGCTGCTGGCTGCTTGGTTGGCCGGCAAGAGGCTACACACAAATGCTTGACATAGAGAATCGCTTTGACCCACATTTTCTGGCTATCGTCAGCTTTGGCACTCGTTTGGCTCTTTAGATGCTTTGCTATGTAAATGGTTCTAAAGACGTCTTACAGTCTTGTTAAATGCTTGTAAAGGGTATTCCAAATTTGTCGAGAGATGTGCAACCGAGCTTTAGGGAGTTGTTAATTGGAGCTTCCTTTTGGTTACGGAAACAAGTGGGGGAAAAACTGTGTTCAAAGTTTGCATGACGAAGGCTTAGTTCTCTGAGCATCGAACCAGCATGCGAGAGATCGTCGGTTCAAATATTTATTTATTGAAGTCGAAGTTTGCATGACGAAAGTTTCTTTTCTTTGCAAATGCAAATTCAAATTTACAAAAAAAAATGGATTAGTAAATTATCCTCTAGTATGTCATAGCAAGAGTATTTAGTGGCCGGCAAACCGAATTTAACTGCTCTTTCTTGTTCATAACTGGCACTTGGCTTATTGATGGGTGTCGTTTGTCGTTAACGGAAAATTGTCGTGTGCTTTTCGAGCCAAGTTGATTTGTTGATTTGTGTATTGCTCGCGGCTAGGTCAAGGACTTAATGTTGCGCAATCTTTGAGCGGAGGCTGGTTCAGACTTGGATAATGGCTGCCAAACAGAATATATAGCATGAATGGATTATTTGTCAAGAGCTGAGAAAATGACTACAATTCCAAGTATTCGCATGTGATTGGTGAGGCTGATTCTTACTAATCTCCTGCTTGTGATTGGCGTTATTTAATCATTCCAACTAATCTTTTACTCAGCGTTAAACAATTGAATATTCTATTAATATTGAGCTGTGATTGCCCAAGCGACGTTTCTGCTAATTTGCCCACCCACGCACGCTGCCATAAAAATTACCACAACTTTAATTTATGAGCTATATATATTTCCAATTAGTAGTAAATGTAAGCCCGAAATGCCTTACCCATTGGGGGGCAATTACGTTGCAATGAAAAATCCCAGAAAATGCAAATGTTTAACGCAAATCGATTACTCACTTATTAAAGAGAGCAGCATTTAAGAGCTTGGGACAGGTTTATAATAATAACTGGTAAAGCTCAACAGTTTGTTTTTTTTTTTTTTTATAGATACAGACCAAAGAGACTCAGTTAACTCGCAATGCCAGCAAACGGCTTTTCATGCCATAAAAAAATTGCATTAATAAAAAATCTACGCGTTTATCCATTGATGGAATGCTTGACTGGGCGTTTAGCAAATACATATATGCATGTGCATATACATATGCTAGACGATTATTTTGTGGCTAAAATAGGCGGAAAACAAAATCAAATATTTGGATATGCAACTATGAAATGCCCTTACTGAACTTGGGGCTACCTTAAATGAGTGTAAAGATAAGAACCTTTGAGCTTGGTTTAAATGTACAACCAAAATGTATACATTTCTTAGTTAAACAATGAATTAATTAAAGTTTAGCTGTGTAAGATGCCTAACAAACTGGTTATAGCCAGTGCGAAGTAGTGTATTAGACTGAAACAAACAAACATCGGGCTATTAAGGGTCAAAGCAATACTAGAAATACGAAATGCCCTCGAGCACAGTACAAATAAGTGCGCTGTTGAGTGTGACCCTACTCTTGACTTAACTACTTAAATACATCAAACTGTGACTGACTGACTCACTGCCTGATTGAGCCTGTACGTACAGTCCAAACCGTTTGAGTTGGGAAGCTGCATTTTGTTACATTAGTTCCGTTTTAAAATAAAATTAAAGAAATTGTGCAAGGGGCGACTTTTGAGCTTTAAGCGTGATAAGTAAAAGTTCTTTAGGTATGTGTCTGGGCTATACAGATGTGGGAATATATTGAATATACCTACCGAACATTGGTAACAGTTATATTGCTAACGCCAAAGGCCTGAATATTGCGGAAGAGGGCGCGATAGCCATCCGGGCCGCTGCCCAGCACAATGCCGATCTCATCGATAACAACGGGCTCAATCTGTAGCGACGGAGGGAGAGAGAGAGATAGTGAGAGGAAGTTGGAAAAATAGTTAGCACCAAATAAAGCCAGCCTAGGCTTACCTCGTAAATATCCAATTCGGGTATGCCCTTTTGTAGATAATGCACCAATTTGTTGCCGCTATCACGTAGACACTCGTTAATAGCTGCCTCATCGCGAGGGCATTGCTGCAGATAGTACGCTGCAAGTGAGAGAGAAACAGAGAGAGAGAGAGAGAGAGAGAGATCTATAATTATTGCACTTTACAGTGTGACCAGCCGCAACTGTGAATCATTTCCCAGTGCAACGCTTTTGTTTTGTCTTTTTTGCACGCAAATCTCTTAGGTTAGCCACTTTTGCTGATTATCTTTTGTTAATACGTTTTCTGTTTTCTTTTTGTTTGTATGAGTTTAAGTTTTAAGCTTAAGTTCAAGCATTGCGCATCCGAGTGCAACGAAATTAATTGCAACACGGCTCGCTATGTTTGCGAATTGCTCAGTTCAAGTTCGCATAGTGCAGCTCCACACGGGCGGATAAGATCAATCCCAGCTACAGGCGTGAGCATGTTCAGCAATCAACTTGTTATTGCCCGGCTCCGGGCCTGTGAACAAAACTGCATTGACAGCTTTATTGGCGGTTTCATTAACGCTGAGGGCTGAGCTGCCGCCTGGCAAGTTGGGGGAATGAACTCAACGGTTACTGCGAGTGCCTCCACTTGGAGCACTTGTAGCATCGGCATCAGAGCTCCCCAGTATTTAAATTAGTCTGCTCAATGCTAGTTTATTATCTAATACTATTACCTAACTTCATATGTTAACCATGTTTGCTTACGAACATCATCGTCAAGCGTTTCTCGACTTTATCTATTTGCATTTAGTTGGATCTTCTTAGGACTTAAACAACTTTTGTTCGTTTTTATAATCGATGCCCTTTGAAAATGTTTTATTGTAGCAGAGGAAATGTATGTAAAAGGCAGCTGGCGGCAACTACGACTCCATAAACATAGATCTCACAGGAGCTAGAGATTTTGAATGCAGGTTCTTCTACAGAAAATGTATTTCTAACTTCGTTAACTGCCTCTTTTCACAAAAAAACGATAATTATCGATCAGCTGCACTTATCTATATCGTTGATTCTAAGAGCTAGAGACCTCAAATGCTTTATTTAGGTTCTCGTATAGTACAATCAGACCGAGAACTATTCATTCCTTGAAAATCTCAAAACTTGGTATCTCTAGTATCTCTAGCTTCCTCACGGGGGGGAGCCCTAACAGTGTCCAGAAGATGGTACGAATTATTGTTATGGCCATTGGAAGCAGGGTATTTACCAGTTGATCACTCTCGACTAAAGCACTCTGGCGCGTTTTATAGTTAAGTTGAAGTATTTCAAAGCTTCGTCTGCTCTCATTATATAATAAAGCTGGAAGGCACGTCTTACTGCAATTTCATTTCAAGAATAACATTTCTATGGCCTTCTAAAAATAGCCTGCTTTATAGCTCTTGATTGTTAAGCGCTTGCGGCAAAGTGCTCTCAAAAGAGTTTTTTATTTCAACTATGCCAAATTATCATCTGAGAACTGAGATCATAAGCCCTTTTTAAACTCATTTCATAATTGGGGGTTTTTTAATGACCTGTGGAACGCATAGGATGAGATATCTCCGATTCCATAAGCTATATTCCATTAGTGTTAACTATGGAAAGTTTTCTCCGTTTTAAGGCTATCGTCATATAACTTTGCATATGTCGGAAGAGGTTAGATCGGATTGGGTATCATAAAGGTGAACCAAATCCTAGAGCATATAATGCTATAGGTCCGATCTCCTCACATTCAATATCTGTAAGCTCGCAGTTGTAGTTCTAAAGGGTATTTAATGTTCGGTGTGCCGATCTTTCTTGTCTTAGAGCTTCTTTTTGATATGGTAAATTCGCCATTCCTGGAAGCGTACGTTTAGATCTAACAACTTTCGAAGTGGCGGCCACGTTTTGGCCGGGTAATTAAAACCGAATCGAGCGCTACTTAAGACTATTTAAAAGCGACGTGATCGCCATGGAGGCTCCGCCCTTTAAGGACTGGAAAGCGTCGACGTAATCCGATAGAAAGCGTTAGACGCAAAGAGCATGCAATTTCTGGCAGTTTTCTAAGGTATTTTTTGGCATTACTTACGCTGTTGCTGGGCCCAAATGGCGCCCACTGTGGACAGCAGCAATATTATTCCAAATTTGTGGCACATAATTGTTGTTGGTTGTTGTTTTTGGTAGGTCTGCATGAAAGTACAAGTTAAAAAAGATAGTTATCAGCGTTGTTTCACTTTTAGTTTGGTTTCATAATTTATTAGCACGTGCTAATTTCTGGCAACTCGTTTTTCTTATGAACAAGAGCGAAAGCGTTTTAGCAGAATTTAAGGTATTCGCCGTACACGATGAAAAGCACAATGTAACATTCTGCGTATAGAAAATATATATTTACAAATTTCACTCGACGCTCGAAATACTGAAATTCTAGCGCTGGGCTCTCAGCTCTCAGCTTGTAGTATGTGGGTCAAAACGGACCAGTTCGCTGCGTTTGATTTTGTTTTTGTTTTTGTTTTGTTTGTTCTTGCTCGAGTGTAGGAATTGCTTTCTTATAAAGGTAGCTGCTTGCTGTTGTTGTCGTCTGTTGCGGCTGTCGTCGGCTGGTTGCTTTCTTTGCGCTGACTGGCGTCCAACTTTCACGCGACTTGAGCGAGGAATGAGCCAACGCTGCATTGGACCAAGCCATTTAACCGAAAACCGAAAGCCCAGCCAAAAGAAATGAACCCGCACGTCGAAAGCAGCGCCAAAGGCAGTGCAACGGGCTGAACAAAGGCCACAAAATGGGGCCACACCCACCAGACGCTGCTGCCGCCGCCACATGCAACTGCCTCTGCCTAGGCAGGCGTATCTGTATCTGGGCTGGGCCCAGGCCTGGACTTGTACCGCTACTTGAAGGTTAAGTTCATGCCGTGAGCTCTTCGGTCGCTGGCCTTAAAAAAAAAGAAACAGCGTAATGAGTTGTGGCATGAATCATGCGCTTGATTTGTGCAGGATTAGCTCTGCTTAATCCTGCGTGCCTTGCATTCAGCATGGTCCGATATATCACCTCCTAGTTGTTAACTATTTTTGTGCCTCATGAATAGCTGGTAATTTGTGCCCTTTTGTGGCTCAAAACTTGCCTTTTAGAAAGGTCAAGTGCTGCCATTTGCCATTTAGCTCATGCTCTTCAGATTTGCATACGAACAATAACAGCAACAAAAGGTTCTTTCATTGAATAACAGCAAGGAATGGGTATCTACGGCACGCCAAAGATTAAATACCCTTGTGGAACCAATGATTCCTATGGCAGACGAACGATTACCGATTACAGACTTGGCTATATCCAATCGCCTGTTGACACTGATCAAGAATGATTCATGGGTTCTGAGACGTCTCCTGTTATGCGTTACACATTGGCTGACAAGGTTATAATACCCTTTACAAGGGTATACAAAAGTTTGTGTATGGCAATCAATCACACTGCTTTATGGCGAATGCCATTGACACGCCTCCAGCTTTAGAATTGAAATTTGCGAAAAGAGAAAAAGAATTTGCAAGAACTTTGTGTCCATTTAATGAAAAAATGCATTGTGAATTTTAATTACCGACATTTTTGGCATTTTATTAAAATTGTTTTTCCTTTTGTATTAAAATTGTGCAAAGTACAATACAAACATGATTTATAAAGCTTATAACATGTGCATAAAATAAAACGAAAACCTTTTGTCAGGTTGCCAAAATTGTTGCATACTTTTGAGCGCAGCAGAAAATGCAGCTGCTACAGTCGCGTCGCATATATTAGAGCAAGTGCGAATGTCAATTACAGGTTTTGCCGACTACTACGGTCAAGGTCATTTGTATTGGTCGTTGTGCTCATTATGGTTGGTTTATCTTATGTTGTTGAGAGTTTTCCTGTTGCCAGCCAATATCCTTGAATTCTTATATGCTCTGTCTATATTGCCAGGAGAAAAGTGCCAGAATATATATTGGTATAAATACTAATGTAGAATCAAGAAAAGTGTACCAAAATGCGCTTCATATGACCTAGAAATGTACACTTCCTTGACTTTCTTGTTTATTAGAACTGTCTGCTTATATGGTAATCGATTTTTGTTTTTTTTTAAGTTCAGTAGCATTTAGAAACTAGTTGTCACCGATAGTGAAACTGGCAGGTGCTAATAAAGCCAGAGCTAAATATTTAATTTCTAATAGTTGGTTGCAATCCATTAAAATCCAGTTTTATGGAACCCGTTTCCTTCAAGCTCTAGCTGGAATTAAAAAGAGAGAGAACAAAAAATTGTATAATGTGTCGCCAGTTCTTTATTTATTTGCACTTAAGGCCTCACGTAGCGACTCGCCTGTTTACCCATTATATATTTGTGTAATAATTAAGCAAATACTTTTGGTAATTTCTTGGAAACATTGTTCTGAAAGTGTTGATAAATGTTTTGTTTTAATATGCCACAGCCATTGGCAGTTAGAACAAAGCCGTCCAATTACTCAAATAACAATGCGAGTACTTTAGACAAAGGCTTGAAAAACGTTTTCCTGTTCCATTTCAGCTATTCAGCTATGTGACTCTGGGGCTCCTCTTTAAGTATTTCCCACTATATTGTCGTATAGTTTTTGGTATGCCCGGGCACTCGTACACGAACTCGCATTTATTATGTGCTCGAATCGACTTTAGTTTTCTGTGTGTTGTTGGGCACTTGCCCACTTTTGCTCTCCTCCGCACTTGTCACGGCCATTGTAAACAGTTTAAGATCGGCGACAGTCAAAGATCAGACAGTGCAAAGTTAGGCCTGAGCTGATCGTTAATTTGTTTACCCAAATACAATATATGAGAAATGTATTTATTAAAAGCAGCAGACATATATGTGATTTCCAGAACCTAACTAAGACAGATATTTATGGTTACATACAGAACAGAAACTGGTTACGATAGGCAGCTGGAAAAAAACCTTAGAGAATAATTTGTTGCGGCAATTTATTAAATTATATAATTATATTGTGCTTCAGTATGTTATTGAAGCTGAGCTTTTATCTTACTTCTTTTTAATGTTTTCCACACACGACTTTGGCACAGATATAGAAATAGTTGATAGATCATAAAAGATTACAAATTATAGATATTCAATATGTTTTTGGTCAGGGTGCTCTTGCGGTTACTTCTGCTGAGGTCAGTTGCTGCTTATAGGGAAGGTTTTTTCTGCTGGACAGCTGATCCGTGACTGAAAAGATTCAACAAACTATTGTATATATACATATGTAGACCGTTAATTGCAGCGGAGAATCTCCAAACTTAATGATTTGCACTTTGGCACATATCACAAAAAAAAAAAAAAATCTAGAAAAATAATTAACATTTTATTCTAAACGAGTTGAAGACAGAAATTTACAGCCCATTGCGAAAATTGAGTAGCTTAATTACTATTTATGCCATTCGGCAAATGGGAATACAAAACCAATGAAAACAAGACAAGAGCACGACCTCTCAGATACCCTGTACCCAGCTGTCTATAAGCATATATTTAGTCGGATGTAAAGTGTAGACATGTAGGGCTTGAAGATGGCATTTGTGCGTACGTATCAGAAATGTGAACTCAACCTTTCCAGTGGTTATACCCCGCCATTCTTAATGGGCACAGGGTATAAGACAGTAATCATAATTTTGGTAGACGCCGCCGCACAGACTCACGCGAAGACTCCAGCTGAAGAGTGAGGCGGAAAAGAGACCTTTAGACACCTTAACTAAACACCAGTTAGCAGTCAGTCAGTCAGTAAGTCACTTAGTCATTCAGTCAGTCACTCTGCCGCCGTCGACGTCGCTGCTGGCAGAGAGCTGCGCTCTGCCTCCTCTTTGAAGGGGGCTTTAAAATCAAGCCGCGACGCTGACAACGTTCACAGTTGTCGTTCTCAGCTGCGCGCTGTTGGTCGTCTGTCGCGCATCGAGTTGCATAAATTACATAATTGTTGCTTACTTTTTCGTTAATAATATTGTGATTGTTGTTGTGCGTGCAGCGTGTGTCGTGTGTTTATTTCGATTTTTGTATTACTAACAAATTAAAATGCTTAAATATTTGTGCCTTGTGGCCGCGCTCATGCAGCCGATCTGCTTCACACAGGCCGAAACGCGTAAGTTCTCAAAACGATCTCAATTGAGAAAAGTCGTGCTTCACCAAGCTCAAATAATTGCACATTGATATGTTTACTGTGCGACGAGCTAAGGGCAAATAAATGTCTAATCTCTGCAACGCACAATTTAGTATCTATATTATATATATATTATATAAAATGAGATAAATAAGATTGTTCGCTGCAGACAGATTTAGATATAGAGTATATATTTTATATTTTTATATATATTATATACATGCTATATAAAATGGGATTAATAAGATTGTGGGCTGCACTTTTCTTAAAGATATAGAAATGGATTAAATTGAGGCTTTTTCGCATTCTAGAATTCTTTTTATTACAAAAGCAACTACTTTACTTTTACAATAGATGTCTAGCTCGGAGTACCCCGGAAATGTTTGTTAATTAATATTCTCTCTTCTTCTTTTGACTTGTGAAAATCAATTATTTATAATATGGTATATAACAAAATGTTAAGCAAATGAACTTTTGTCTATGCTAAAAGCTCCAATATTCATGTAATTTATTGCAATATTATTGTGTCTATATTAATTTAGCTCAGTTTGTATGAAGTAAACAGTTAAGTGCATTGTGATCTTTGCTTAGCACCTTTCTATAGCCTAAAGATAAAAAAGTCCCATTCGATTAGTAAAGTAAGACAAGTCGTCTAATTAGCTGAAAAAATGTGGATGTGCCCAAGATGAGTTCGCGATATTTGCAATTAGCACTTGCAGCTCTTCACATCTGTCTATATTTTTAATGCAAAAGTCATATGTGTCAAGTGAAGCGCATATCGAGCATAAATGTTATGTACTTTCTGTGTAGTTGACAGCTAGCGTGTGTTAATTGCACGAAGCGACACCGTTTGAGGCACAAAAGACCAAAAACTCGGGCAGGGGTACTATGTGAAGAAAAGCTGAGACAAAACCAAAAGACAAGCTTCCGCATCCACAAAAGACGCATTGAAAATGCAAACTATGAACCAAATCCATATTTAATGAACGCAACTAAAACACAATACAAAACAAACAAAAAAAAAAAAAACAAAGCATTTCGTACAAGTTTCCGTTGAACAACCTTCAACTTGAATTTTATGCTGAGCTGCAGTCGCGACGCTAATGATCAGCAGCTGAATATAAACCATATTTAATGATATAGCTGTGATCTGTGACGGTCGTGCAGCGCATAATATCGCATTATATAATGGCAGACAGGTTCTTGAGCGTTGCATTTCGAAAGACCTTGGCTTCACGGCCTTGCCGGAGATCTCGCACTTGGTCTTGGCCAGGCCTGAACTTGAATTGAAGTTGGCCGATTCTGGCCAGAGTCGTTGAACTTTGCACGAATTGAAAACATATTAACGGAAACTGAAACTGAAATTGAAATTGATTTTTGTTTAAACAACTAAGTGACAAATATTTTAATGCTTCTTCTTCTTCTTCGTCTTCTTGTTGTTTCCTTAACAGCTGCGTACATTAAACAATGCCGTCGCGACGATCCCAAGCTCACGGACTGCTTCAGTGCTGCCCTGGAGCACCTGAAGCCCTATCTGGCCAGCGGCATACCAGAGATAGAGGTGTGTAACCCTTCGGCCCGTGGCATGCCCCATGCGCATATTTGCATTGCCAAACGAGTTGCAGTTGCATAAGGCACAAAATGGCAAATGCCAAATGCGGCGCTTGCGCAACGTTTCACCAGTTGCCAGTTGCCAGTTGCATGCGGCAGCCGCCATTCAAGTGCGGAAATTGTCTGTCTCGATTCGGTTTGCAATTGCAACAATTGTGGCACATTCATCGACTTTTCCTAACTGCCGTCTCGCTCCTCTTTTGCAGCTGCCGTCTGTGGAGCCCTTCAAGATGGACACGCTGGCCCTGCAGCTGACCGAGGGACCGCAGGGCTATAAGATCACGCTGAAGAACATGGAGGCCTTTGGCGCCAGCAACTTTGAGGTGAAATCGTTAAAGCTCGGCGAGAATGGCGGTGAGCCCTTCAAGGCGCGCATTTTCATGCCAAAGCTGAAGATCGAGGCCAACTACACCAGCGCCGGCGTCCTGCTGATCATACCCGCCTCCGGCGGTGGCGATTTCCATGCCGTATTCAACGGCGTCACCGCCGACCTGACCGGCAAGACGTCCGCACGCGGCAAGTACTTGCACGTGGACTCGCTCAGCATTGTCCTGGACGTGGACAAGGTCACCATGAGCATTTCGCGCGCCTTCAACAACAATCGTATTCTGCGTAAGTAGCATTTAGATGCACCCTTAAAAGCTCATACTATTCTAAACGTTGTCTGTTATATTTTCAGTGGAGGCTACCAATCTCTTCCTGCGCGACAACTCACAAATTGTCCTGGAGGCCATGCAGGCGCAGCTCCAGAAGAAGTTGGCCAACGAATTTGGCAAACTGGCCAATCAGCTGCTCAAGAATGTTCCTATCGACCAGTTCTACGAGAATTAGTCAACCTAGGATAAGGACTCTTAACTTTAAGTTTGGTTTTTAATTAATTGTAAAATACTAGTTATTGCTATGAACAAAGTATTAAACAATTTCCTTACATACTGTACACAACTGACTTTTCTCATCTGCCCTCCTTGGGGGTAACTAGGCTGGGTCGCGAAATTTTACCATAAATTCAGCTGGAATACCAGGCGAACAGAAATGCACAGCAGGTAGATAAGTGATTTTCAACTGAAAATGTTATCCTGCTGTTAACTTACATGCCTGCTACATCGACTGCTAAGTCGGCTGTTAATGGGCAATTGCAAAATTCAGCTTAAATACCAGGCGAACAGAAATGCACAGCAGGTCGACAAAAAATCAGCGAAGAAAAACATGTGTTGCATACACTCAAGGGGCACCGTTGGCTGGCCACATTCGAACAAATATTTGGCTGAAATACCAGGCGAACAGAAATGCACAGAAGGTAGACAGGCGATTTTCAACTGAAAATGTTATCCTGCTGTTAACTTACATGCCTGCCACATCGACTGTTAAGTTGGCTGTTAAAGGGCACTTGCCAAGTTCAGCCTAAATACCAGGCGAACAGAAATGGACGGATGGTCGCCAACATTTTTTCGAATGAAAAATAGTGTTGCATACCCGCAAGGTAGGATAATGTTAGGCTGCTGTTGACTAACATTAATGTTAGTTGGGCAGCTGTTAAGCAGCTGCCCTGCTAAAACATCGTAAAACTTGAATATTTCCGCTATTATTCGCCCGATATTGGAGTGATATACCTCTTTGAACTCGTACGGATTAGGACCTTACGAATAAGCAATCCAACAAACGAAAGTCCTGTAAGTAGCTGAAAAAAATACGAAATAAAAGATCCGGCTGGTCGTTTTTAATGTTTCTTTTTATTAAATATGTAGAAGTATTTAGTTTTACAATTGTTCATCTTTAGTTATGTTCGTACACCTATGTACATACGAGTGGCTAATTAGGTTTTCCTTTTCATTTAATTGAATTCGAGTTGTTTTTGGGTGTTGTTGTTGTTGTTGTTGTTGTTGTGGCATTAATGGGGGCATTACAAATAAGTAGAAAGCAATAACCAATCCTAAGTCGTACGGTTCTAGTATTGGTCGAAAGTGCTCCAAATCTGCAGCTGGAGTAAGTGTAAGGATTAATCACTAACTATAAAAAGCTATGCAACATTTATTAAAATGCTTACTAAAACTGTGAAATATATATAAACCTTAAAAATAAAAACAATTCGAAAATTGCAATTTTTGAGAAAATGAAATGGCCAAGATGCAAAACCAAAGATGTTAGTTTGGTATTTGTAAAACTAGGAATAAAGCTGATCAAAATTTAACTATTCTTGCCAAATGTGCAAATATACCCTTCACTTACCCCCCAATTGCAAACATATATGTCTTGTACGAGTACTCTGTATATACAGTTTTATAATATGGGGTTGTTTAGCTGTTGTTTCTCTACAAGTTTGTAGTCGTAATGCATTGTTATCATATTCCTAATTCATATCGAGAATTGCTCATCGAGAACAAGTTTCAAGTAAAAATCTATATAGTTATACATACATTTCATTTCTACAATGGAAAAATTCTACTATTTGAAATGATTTCTTGGGGGTTATTTGTTGTTTATTATTTGTTAATATTTTTTTATGTATATCTTTTTGTTATACTTTTTGTTTGTTTTTAAATTTGGTTTTTCCATTTTATATTATTTTTAGTGAATTTTGATAATTGGTAATTTTGTTAAAATGTTCGGCCTGGAAAAAGTGCAGCTTGCCAAGGCTTATAAAAAAATATGTCCGTTTACTTACTGGCTCATATAAAAGTTGATCATTCTTGGGTATATCATTATATGTATGTATGTCATAGACAGCTAGACTGTTTATATAAAAAATGCGCCGTATAAAATGCCTCAAACTTTGCGCTGTCTTTTGGTATTTTTGTTCATCTAGTTTTGGTTTTGTTGGAATGGTTATAGGTTAGTTTTATATATATATATAAATATATATTATATATAGTATCCATTAAATGTATGCCATATTAATATGAATTTTGATTTCAGATTTGTTGTCATCGCAGCCTTCTATTGAAGCCAATTGGTTGGAACTTGAACGTGAATGTGTTTCAAAATCGTGATAGAACAGAAGAACAATTGGAACAACCAATCGAATTGTGGAAACGATTGTAAAACGATTCCATTTCCGCTACATAATAAATTGTGTTTATTTTTGTTTTTTTTTTATTTTTTCTCACAATGAAATAAGCATTAAATATAATTTGTATAATAAACATAAGAGTTGTTTTTTGTTTTTCCATTGTAATGCATAATTAAATCAAATGCTCGAAAGCTCGAATGCTATCCACGAATTTGTTAATTGTTTTTTCCATTTTTGTTTTAGTTTTTGTTTTTTTTTTTTCTTTATATATAGACTCGTACGTAACTTGTGCCGATTGCGCGCTGTTTACAAAACTAAAGGTTCCTCGGTGTGTATGTATGTGTGTGTATCTGTGTGTGTAACTACAAAATATAATTATGTATGCTTTATAAGTATGAACGTGTATGTATAATATAAATTCATATATATATATATATATATATAGATATATATATATTTATATGTATAATTTATAGTTCTTACTTGACATCTGCCCTATAGCGTTTGCCTGTCCGTCCTGCCATGCTCACGCATCCTTTTGCTATCATTCTATGCTTTTTACAACAAATTACAAATGGGGTTTCCTTATTTTTTTTTTTTTTTCAGTGTATGCCTTAGCTTAGTTTACAATCTTTTGCTGTCGAAAAATTTTACAAATTTCTGCTGCTCGCATGTATAGTATATATATATGTATATATATATAATGTATATTTCTTTAGGATTTAGTTTAAATATGATAATATTATTATTCAACGCCAGTTTAGTATGCACTTGTATTCGAGTGGCAAAAAATAAAATGTACAATTTAAAAAGTTTGTTATTTTTGTCAGATTTGAAATTTGTTTTTTGCATTTTGCGGCCACGTCGTGGTTGCCTTTCCAACTACTTAGCAGCAAAATGTTTTTATATAAAAACCAATTTCAGACAAATCTTTTTTACTTTGTGTTCGTTTTTAAACTACGCTTTGCTTAAGTCATAGGTGTTTCTTTTTTTATGCATTTTTATATAAGTTAAGTTACAATTGTTTACATTGGTATTTTTTTTGCATTTTGTTTGTAATTGATTTTTGTCGGTTTACTCGAAAGTGTTTGACATATTTTTACTGTAAAAACTAGCAATATATTTCATTATAGTATATATATAGAGTATATGTATACACATACACATGCAGATAGCGCTAGTTGTGTCTTAAATTTCACTGTCCTGCTCGTTCTACTTCTTCTTCTTTTATCTCTACACACATTTTATATTACATATACAAATACATCGCATATCATATGTAAGTATTTAAAATCTGCTTTAATCGAGTGTAATACATATATAAATATGCCCATATGTATATGCTTGCCTGTGCTTATGTGTGTGTGTGTGTTTGTGTGTGTTTTATATAAGAGCTTGTCTTAGGCTAACTACTACAGCTATGCAGCTTAACGCGTGTGTATGTGTGTGTGTGTGTGTGTGGAGTGTGTGTTATACAATGCTTCTTTAACTATGCAGAACTTGAGAATCTAAATACAGAGTTTTTGTTGAATTATCAATTATGTAAATTAAAATTAATCAGTGCATTGCGCTCTGTAGACAGGCAGTTGATTGGTAAATAACTTAAAATATAAATAATCAAAATATACCCAAAAATACACAACTATAATACGAAAATTAATGCTGCGCCAACGCTTGAAATGCGCTCGGCGCATATGGATGTGTCTGTGAGTGTGTGTCTGTGTGTGTGTGTGTTTGGGAGTGTGTATGGGTATAGTCTGAAATTTACACAAAACTACATATGCTCAATGCTGGATTTTCATATATATATATATATATACAAAAACAAACAAAACAAACGTGTGTTAAAAAAAAATATGTGCTAAACAATTTTAGTTTACATTACAAATTTGGTGTGTTTAAAGAGCAAAACCGACAAAAAAAAATAATAAACAAGTTAAATAAAATTATGCACAAATTATGAATTTAAATTCGTTTTTTCAGTATCGAATAAGGCGTCGAGAAATATTCTAAATGTATATATCAAAATGTACAAAAATTCTGACTTTTTACAACATCTTTGTGTGTGAGTGTTACATACATACAATACAAGCTTGGCAATTTACAAGTGTGTCGGTGTGTGTGCGGGAGTGTGTGCGGGTGTGTGTGTGTGTACTAGCACAACGAATGCATTTCAAGCTGCGCAGTGTATTTATCTTTAAAACAAATTAAAATACAATCAAAACAGCGAGCGTCAACATGGCTGCTGCCAGTGGCTGCACAACTGTAAGCAGATAGCGCGCAAGCAGTGCAACACTGCAGCACTGCTTGTAGGCACACTGCTTTCCGCACAGCGGCCGCGAGAGCTGAGCACGTGACGAGTTTTTACATTGAGAGAAATATTTATAATAATATTATTATTTATATGCATTATAAGAAAGGTGGGCTAACTAACAATGACTTAAAAGTGGATTTCGAATATATTTGCATTTATGGTATTAATTAATTTGTTATACATTTGTAGGTTCTGGTTGAGAGTGAGTTGCTTGTTAAAAAAATATATCTATATATCTTTGAAAAATCGTTATAACTAAAAGAAACTTAAAAGAGAAATCATAAATCAGTAATCAGTTAAATCTTAGTGGCTAAACAGAAAAAGAGTTAGTTTCGACGGCCCGACAAAGCGCGTTTCTACAATTCTATATATATAAATACAATGCGTGTATATGTGTTTGTGTTTGTGTGTGTGTGTGTGTGTGTGAGAGGGCGCTTAAAACGAAACAATTTACAAAATACAAATATGAATGTATATATATATATATATATAGTATGTATATAGACATATGTATAGAGCATGCTTTAATTGCTACAATGCATGCGTATTTTCTTTATATGTATATATATATATATGTTTATGTATGTGAGTGTGTGTCTTTGAATTTGGGTATGTGTGTGTGTGTGGATGTTTTCTTTAACAATATTTTGTTTTTGTTTACAAGCAATTTACAAACAAATGTTCGATTAAAATTAATGAGAATTTTACAAAACAGTTTTGAATTTTACAAGTGAACAAATTGACAAAAACATTAATTTAATATTTATTACATTGTTTTACATGGTTTTAGTTTTCGTTTTCATTTTTTTTTTATTGTTTGTTTTTTTTTTTGTACAAAATTTTACATAGCGCAAAAGCGACGTGAAATTGTTGCAAAACGCAACGCTAAAGAGTTCATAATTGTGTGTGTGTGTGTATGTGTGTGTGTGTTGGTGTGCGTGAGTGTTTTGGTGTGTGTGTGTGCTGCTGGCTTTTATATAACGAAGTTCTTTACACATATTGAATTTGTTTGCTCTTTAGCCTACATGCTACATTTAAGTTGTTCATTATGTTGTATTGTATATATTTTATAATATTTATATATATTTATATATTTATATGTATATGCTTGAAATGGTTGCAGTTAAATTCTATGCTTACTTTCTTCTTCTTCTTCTTCTTCTTCTTCTTCTTGATCTGCTCTTCAATCTGTTCTGTTTCGCAACGGAACGTCACGCGCTTTTGTTTAAATAATCAAATTTACAGTCGACTTGCTTAAACATTTACAAATTATTTTGTTTTTCTCTTATTTTTTTTCTTTTTTTGAAAAGTTGTTACATCGAAAATGTACGCAGACATGATTTTCTTTTGTTTTTCCATTTTCTTTGCTCGATTATTTCTTTCGATAGCTTTTCTTTTCACACGTTTTCTGTGACGCAACATTTACTAATAAAAAAAAAGTGAATCGCGCAGAATTATGCGCGCACTTGTTGCTTTTATCGAGTTTGTGTTTCTCTCAGTGTATGCTTGTGTTTGTGTGTGTGTGTGTCAGTGTGTGTTAGTATTACGCACTTTACAAAAGCGTTTAACGATCATTTTTTGTTTTTTTTGTTACAATTGAATATACAATTTATCGATTGCTCCACAAGTTGGAGTCGATCTTCGAGACCCGTTCTTGGTCTGAATTTAAATCATTTTTGCTTTCTTTTGTGTGTGCAGTTTAGATCTTGTTATAAATAAATTACATTAGATTTATTTGTATTATTATTAGTATTTAATATTATTATGTATATATATATTTTTTTTATAATATTTATAGTAAGCATTCGCTTTGCTTTTAATGCTCTCCTCGCATTCCTTCTCCTTCATCCAAATACTAAAAACTAAAATTCGATAACGCGCCTCGCAATTCGCCACTTTACAACACTCCATTGGCTGTTGTGGGCGGCCCGATGGGTCCGAGCCCGCCGACCACCACAGTGCCGGACGACTCCGAGCTGGCTGGCGATGTGGGCTCGGCCATCGAGATGCCGCCATTCTCCTGCACGGCACAAATGCTGGGCGATCCAATGCTGTTCGTGGTGCTGGTTGTGACAACTGCTGCGCCGGCAGCGGCCACCATCGACGTGGAGGAGGAGGGCGCGCCACTCGCTCCGGTTCCGGCTGCAGCGCCGCTGCTTGCTGTGCTTGTGGCTGCTGTGCTGGCGGCGCTGGCCGTGGCAGCGGCTATGGGATTGGTTATCTTCATGTAGTATTTCTCCAGCTTGGCGTTGATGTGCTTGCCGTAGGTGTATTTGCGCAAGGCGGCCATGTGGGGTCGTATCTTGGTCATCAGCTTCTTCAGCTGCGTCGGTTCCGAGACGTCAATCATCTTCTGCACCACATAGTTGGCATACTGGTCCTTCATCATGACGTGCAAGGCACTGCAGCGTGGGAGACAGAGATAGAGTTGGCATTCCAATTGATTGCTAGGGTATTCTGTTTCGGATACTCACTTGTCGTTGAATGTGCACACCTCGTCGATGAGGCCGGTGCGCTCGCCGCGCGTGGCATGTGTCACACACTTCTCCACCACATTCGAGGCGAACTTGTGCTGCGATAACACAAGCACCTTGCCGCGCACACTGTTAATCAGTATCGATTTGTCCTCCTGTTTGCCGTGCTCTGCAATATACATGAGAATGGGGATTATTTAAAACTAAGCCAAGAAATGCAGTCTAGACATATATAACATGGGCCTATTTTAAATATTCATCAGCTACAATATTATTTCGTTTACGATTTGACCTCTAAAACACTTCTCTTTTATTTTTATATATGAAATTATACAAGCGAAGTTCGATCTGCTCGAGTCAGCAACATGTTTGAGTTGCAAGTGCATATCGAACGGTTCGAGCCGAGTATCAGCAACTGACTATCAAAATTGTTATTATTTAATTGAATAATTTACAAATATGTCATCTCCAAATTGTTTTGTCTTCGCACAACTCACCTAGAACATGTTGTATGACGTAGTTGCCATATTGGTCTTGGATCAAGTTCTCGGTATGCTCGTGCAGTTCATCCAAAATGGGCTGAGTCTGCTCGGCGGTGCAGTGCTCGAGAATGCGTTGAATGACCCGGCAGCCGTAGGGATGTGTGCTCAGCGAATAGACCTGACCCTTGAACGCATTGATGACAAACTGCAGGGCAACGGGATCGACACATTCGATGCACTTCTGCACGACATGGTTGCCATTCTGGTCCTTGACACACTTCAAAACATGTCCGTCCAGCTCGTGAACTATCTCCTGCTGCTGCTCGGGCGAGATGCTCTCGAGCGCCTTCTGGATCACGCGACAGCCGTACATCTGGAGCGCCAGCTGCAGCACATGACCCTTGACCTGCATGCCCAGCGTGTTCTTTTGCTCCGGAGTGCCGAACTCAAAGAACTTCTGTATGACATAGTTGCCAAAGACATCCGTCATCAGGCTGTAGGCGGCGCCCAGTATCTCATTGAAGACCATCTGCTTCTCGGCGGCTGTGGCCCGTTCCAGTTTCTGTTGGATGAACCGAGAGCCGTGCTGATCCTGCGAGAACTCGACAATGTGATTGGTCAGATCGCGCAGCTGCAAGTTCGGATAGCGCTGATTCCTGAAATCCTCCAGCAGTCGCGATCTGCCCGGCTGTGCTGCACCAGCTGCGCCGGCAGCGGCCGCTGCCACAGCTGCCGCGGCGACCGCCTGCCGCGAATTCGCCACGGCAGCGGCCACGGCCGCGGGAGTGCTGCCCGGCAGGGCCAGGTGATTCGAGAATAGCGAACTGTTCGAGCCAAACATATTGTTGGCCGCAGCCGCAACGGCCGCTGCAGCCGACGCCGCCGGCAGACCCACCGCCAGCTGCTGGCGCTGGCGCGACTCGGCACCAGGCGCCCGATTGCCGCCCATCAGGCACGACTGAGCTGTCGGCGGCGGTGTCAGCGGTGCGCCCAACGGACTGGCCGAGGCATTTACCGCCGCCGCGCCCAGAGCTCCATACGCGCTCGCATTCGACATAGCGCCGGGCCACTTGGCGCGTGCTGCGGCCGCAGCTGCTGCTGCAGCGGCCTGGGCCACGCTGCTGTTGACCGCATTCGCGGCGGCGGCAGCGGCGACGCTGCTTGTGGTGTAGTCCATGGCCGAGGGGCTAAAGGCGGATGTGCTGCGATCGAACGAGTCGCGACGACCGGTCAGCGAGTTTGTGTTCAATGCCAGGCCTGTGGAGGAGAGAAGCAGAAGAGAGAGAGACTTAAATACTGTGTAGGATATGTAAAGCAAATAGAAAAAGAGAGAGTGATACAGAGAGAAAAGAGAGAGGCGAGAGCTGGAGGGGATCTCAGTGTTAAGCCTCTCATAGGCACAGAGCTTGGAATTTATATATTTAAACCTAACTCTGAGCCGAAATGGTCACCCACATATATTTCAGTGTTGTAAAATGTTAAAGCCCCACCAACTCAACTATAACTATGCTGTTCCCATATTAAACAACCACTAAAAAAAGGCAATTGCAATGGATGGCAGTAAAGCTAAAGCACATATCCAACAGCTTGTCCATTCGAAGTCTCAATTTACTAGCTGAGCAAAACCAAGTGGGTCACAA
This sequence comes from Drosophila littoralis, assembly GCA_018903485.1. NCBI lineage: Eukaryota > Metazoa > Arthropoda > Insecta > Diptera > Drosophilidae > Drosophila > Drosophila littoralis. Next base: position 333,939 of record JAEIGF010000406.1, read on the forward strand.
GAAAGCGACAGAGACACAGAAAGAGAGAGAGAGAGCACATCTTATGGCGGAGTATGCGCTATTTTGTAATTAATCGAGTTACGGCGCTCAGCTGCAGGCCGGGCTAGTGTAGGGCGCTCGTAAACTTAATTGCCTACTTTTAGGGCGCAGCTGTGGCCTCTTAGTTTCAGTTTGATGCGGCTCAGTAACGAGAGAGCGGGAGAGAGAAAGAGGGGCAGAGATAGAGCTGCCCACTTACATGTTTAACTAGCGGGGAGTAAGTGTAGTACTCGTAATGTCAACCATTAAGGAAGCACATATGCGCTCCAAGAGTCACATAGCAAAGCTCTAGGGATATGTAAAAGGATATAGAGAGAGAGAGACGCAGGGGAGACGCTTTAAGCTCATATAACAACAGAAGCAAGAGTAGAGGGTGGCACTGGGACTTGCCGTGCTGCCGACTTGATGGATGCTGTAATATGTCACTGGCATTGATTTGCAGAGCAGAGACGCAGAGCTAGAGGGAATGCCTAGGGGCAGAATTTATAGGCTGAGTAAAGTGAAAAAAAGTGAAAGTTTTGCGCTTGCCAGAATGCAATCCCGTTTACAACCGACAACTTACAACTTGAGCCGCGGCGCAGGCAACTTTGCGTCCTAATGAATTCATTGCCTGTCGTCTGTTGCACATGCCCCAAAAAGTATGCAGCAGTAAATGCTTGCGGCAAGCCATGCAACACGCAAGTTTGCCAGGCGGCAACTGCGAAAATTAATTGCGCAAATTTCTATAAATTTTCCCTTGGCGTGGGCTTCAAAAGTGCCATAAAAATAGCAAACGGCAGCGATTGCCACCTCCTAATGAAAAGCATACGTATATATAAATATATTTAGCTATAAAGTTTAGCAAGTTTCGTAGTCTAAACGAATCGCTAGAGAATTACAAAGATTATATCTAAAATGGCGTGAAAATTGATAAAGTTTAAGAACTTGCGCTATAAAGAGTTAATCAAGCGGATATTAAAAGCTAGAAATATAATTATATTTGTTTAACAGTATTTTCCAACTAATTCAGTGTTGGAGAAGGGCGTAGACGTAGAGTCAGTGCTATACAGTGTTGTAAGTTGTGCTCATTAAAGCAAAGGTTTTATTCGAGTAAAGATTAAAATGCTGTCACTTTAATGTAGTGTTGTAAAATATCAGTAAACTGTGTTGCAAATGTCTAATGAAATCCTGAAATAGTTTTCAAAAAGCTCGAAACGTATTTACGCGAAATTGTTTTGAATGACAATTGAGTTTGTAATCAATTATATACAATGTTGTAAAGTTACAATAGAAATCCTTGCATACTATTAAAACTCGACAATTTAAACAACTTCTTAAATGCTTTCTGTCTTTCCTTCTGCTTCTCTGCATTTCAAAACAAAATTCTAATTGCAACAAGAAGCGAGTGAAGGAAATGTAAATTCCTTAGTGTTGCCATGCAGCCAGTGTTGTAAAATACAATGCTTAATAAATGACATCAACATTTGAGCGAACCGCCGACGCGTCTGGCACAAACTTTTAATTTCTGCATTTAAATTGCAACTAATTTGGCGCACTTCAGAGACGCGACTGCTAAATTCCATTTCAAATGCAGGCAATGAACATGCCTAGGCAGCATAGAGGTGATGGGAGGGTTGGTTAAAGGGCGGGTTGGAATGGATTATGTAGTACAAACAATTTGCGTCAATGAAAGTGTCGAGTGGGCGGCCAGCAAAAGAGTGTGAACCAGCCATGAGGTGGGAGCTGGAGCGAACACCTCTTCGGGCTTGGATGTTTGCCAGTCTCTGTTTATTTTATTTGCTCTGCCCCTGCCACGCCCCCCTGCACAGCATTTGGTGTACTGCGTGGCAGTTGCAACAATTTAAAAGGGAATTATTCATGCAATTTGCGTGCAGAGAGAACGGGATGGGAGCGGAAGAGACAGGCAAGTCGAGTATCGGCAGTCGAAAACAGTCGTAATAATTAAGAGCGGCAACTACCTAGCCTTTACACTCGCCCCCTCCTTGGACCACAGTCCCGGCATCTAATGCTTCGGGCTATGTCTGACACGGCTCGCTGCCTTCCCCACTCTCACACTCCACCATCTGTCTATCCCTCTGGTGGGTTGCCTTTGCAAGGACACTTTGCCAAATGAAACTGCAGCATGCCACACACAGCACCCAACCCCACACACATGTGTTGGGGGCATTAAAAAGACGGCCCCGTTTATTGCAGGCGACATTTTGTGGTTTATGCACACGTTCCACATGTGAGCAGAGACAGATGCCACCTCATAGACACGCCCACATCCACCAGATGCCGCTGCGCAGCCTAATGTAATCATTTTATGAATTATAAATGCACACACGTGTGCCGACACACACACACACACACACTTACACACGCACACACAGGCACTAAAAAAGAAAACGCATTAAATAAAATGTCTTGAGTTATTTAAATGCCCGGAAACTATTGCAAGTGCGGACGACTAGACTAAGGAGCTGGCAAGTTTGTAAACGTCCTGAAGTAGGCTATGAAAAAAAGACACAAAACAGTGTTGAGCGCGAGCTATACAAAAATGTAATTAGTGTTGGAAAAGCTCGCATAAAAACTGCAACAATTTACAACAGTTTGAGTGCTGCTCGAGCGACATCATTGTATGCCACAGAGTTGGATCAATGGAACAAAGAGTGCACTCCACATACATACATATTCATATAAGTAACTACGGAACATCTTCTGTCAAGTCCAGCGTACAGCATAGCTGCATATCTATAAATATATATGTCTAAGCGAACACATATGTCCGCTCTAGGGAGCTTTCACTGTATGTAGAGTTCATATATTGCAACAGTAGCCCTCAATTCAATCTTTTTTCAGCTGACTTTTGGTCATCTATTTGAAGTGCTCGATAAATGCATATTCAAACGAGCAGAAGGAAAGTTGCTGGTTCGAAACGTCGGCTAATGCAATAAATAATTGCTGTTTTCCTATCTCTTTTATGTATCTCTCATATCTATTTCTCTTTTACAGTCTCATCTTTTATCCTCGGCTAAGTTTAACTGATTAAAGTGCATATTTAAACGAGCAAAAAGAAAGTTGCTGGTTCGAATCCTCAAATAGTGCAATAAACAACTGCTGCTTTGCTATTTCTTACATGTATCTCGCAAATAGATTTCTCTTTTACATTTTCATCTTTTAGCCTCGGCTAAGTTTAACCGACTTGAGTGTGCCGCACGTGCGTCACACCCCTTTTCTGGTCGCCCCCGGACGCCCTCCTACTGCGTACCATTCTGTGGCGCCTGACAATCAGTCAAAAATCAATTAAGTGCATTTGTCATTGCGCTCGTCTTGACATGCATTGGATCCCAACCAGTCTAATTCAAACCCTGACCCAGCTGATTGCGAATTGTAGCTCAGCGTGTGTCTCGAGCCGCTGCTCTTGAACAGCCCACACAGCACACACAGAGCACACACAGCACACACAGCACACACATCACACACATCAGACACACACTCTCGCACACACATGCTGCAGCACAACTCAATTGCAATTAGCACTAAGGTAAGTGACTCGCTTCTCAATTTCATAGCCTCCTTCTCCTTCCCCCCCAGCAGCATCCTCTTACGAAATGGCAGGCTCGTTTTCGTTGGGTAACCCCCCGCCTTGTACCTCGCACATATCCTCCACTCATTAGTGTAGTGCTGCAATCGATGCGCCAAGACAACAATTGTAAGCCTCATAGCCAAGTCACGAGTCACAGTCACAGGCACGGGCACGGGCATGGGCTTGGCATTCGCCCCCCTACCACAAGCCACCCTCCCCCACACCCAAAGCCACGTTCTACTGCCTGGCCTCCTGGCCTGCGTGCAATGTCAAAAAGCTTTTTAATGGAGATTATATTGTTTTAAGTGGCTGCGCAGCGGCTCTCCGCCGAACCCAACCCCTTTGCCTAGCTCGCCAGCCCTCTTTTGAGCCTGTGCCCAGACAAGCTGCAATTACAAACGTTAATGCGCACACACATATGAAAGGAAGACGAGGGAGGGGAGAGGAGGGGCGAGGAGGGAGGTAACGGGCACACAGCTTGACTTTGCAACCGCCAAACCATTTGGCCGTGCCTTGCAACAATGAGGAAGGACGCCGGGCGGGCGGGTTTTGCACAGTTGTCGGAAGGGCTTTCCCGGGCTGACTTTGGGTTCGCCTTTACCTCTTTGCATTTGCCTGGCATCGTGGCCATGCCCACAAATTATTATGTACACCTTTCACATGTTGGCAACATGTGATTGCATTTGGGGGAAAGTGAAAGCCAGCAACAACAACAACAACAGAGGAGACAAAGCCAATGCCAAAACCACTTTACGTAAACTCTCGCTTGCATGCTCCTCTCCGCTCTCCACCTCCCCTCCCTCCCCCTTTTGCCCACTCTCCTGTGTTGCGGAGGACGAACATTGTTGCAGCTGGTGTTGTTGTTATTGTTATCCTGCCTGCTGCCGGCTTTTGTGCAAATGAATTCGTTTATTTTGTAAAATGTCAATTGCTGTTGGGCCACAGACGAGCTGCAGCAGCATCTGGAGCGGGGGTGGACGAAGAGGGAGCGAGGAGGCAAGGCAGCAATGGCAGCTTGTGAATGATTTTGTGCCACATGCAGCAGCAGCAGCAGCAACAGCAGCAACTTGTTTGACACTTGCCGCAAAGGCGAACAGCTACTGTATGTGGCAGTGCGAGAGGGAGGAAGAGAGAGAGAGAGAGGGGGGGTAGACTAGGCAAGTGCAGCACTTTGCGCTTAATGAAATTCCCAATGACGTGTACAACATGGCGTATGCGTAACGCTGTTATGTAAGCGACACGCTCCAAACACAATTGGATAGACGCAAGCATTAGTTAAATTAAATGCAATTTAGCAGAAATAATAATATAAAGCAGAAATAATAAAGCATGCGGATCAGCTATACATAGTGGAAAGCCCTGACCGAATGGTGATCACCGCAAAACCCCAAAAAGGAGAGCTGGAAAGCTGAAAATCAAACAGAAGCTACGCCTTCAAGCAGAAACTTAGCACTGAGACGAAATAATGGAATATTTGAAAAAGGGGCGTCAAGCTTTGCCTGTGACCTTTACAAAATTGTTAGCTTTTAGAGGGGGAATTAAGAAAGAGAGACCAATTAATAGAGAAAGAGAGACCAATTAATAGAGACAGAGACGTAATTTTCGTCGGTTTTTGATATTAAGATGGTTCGTTAAGATTTTCCTTAAATGTTGCGAGCAAAGTAAAGCACGTAGCTAAATATTTGGTAGAATACCAGAAAGTGTAATATATTCCAACCTGCATCCAAACTGAGAACTAAGATGGCCTATCGACTTGCCTATTCATCCCGATCAAAGTTTATATGCATATACCTCGTGACAAGAATTAGAATGCCCACTTGCCTGCTTATTACAGGGTATGTCGCATGCATAATAAGTGAGAATTGTAGTCATACGTCAGGGGAGATGCGTCAGCGAAACACGAAAACACAACAACAAAAAAAACAGAGGAACATTTCGAGGAAAAATCCTCATTAAACGTCCTGCATGAAGGAAAATTAATTAACGAAATAATGCGAAAGTTGAGGCATTAACCAGTTAAGTGAATTAACGGTGGAAAATGTCGAAAATGTGTTTGCGGCAAACGGGGAATTGAGAAATGGAAATTGGAACTCAAAATGGAGTTTTAATTTTCGCCCGTTCATTAAGCACCATTCCGCGTGGTCAAATTGATTTCTCCTTCGACTCGTAATGCGCTCGCTTCGCTCGTAGCCAATAATTCAATAAACGCTTAAATGCCGCGACTGTCAAGTGTGTGCAACACGAATATCGTCGAGCTGAATTCGTGGGCGCCACAATGCCGGGTAACATTATCCGGGTGAAAAAACTATTTTACAGCTGGAAAATTATAACTTTTCATTGCCTCCGCCGAGCAACATTTTCAACAGCTTTTGTATAATAGAAAATGCCAGGGGAGAGGGAGAGTCGGGGCGAAGGCGGAGTTGTGGCAGCGCCTGCAGACAGTCACAAAATGGTTTGTTTAAACGCAAAAGGGGTGATGGGTGGTGGGTGGAGGGGGCGGGTGACGGGTGTCTATGTACAAAATGCTATACAAGTAAACTCCTGCGAAAGTGTAAACTTTCATTGCCTGGCTGCCGTTATTAATTATAATTTGAAATTCTATAAATTTACAACAATTGCCAGCAACAGCAGCAACAACAACAAAAACAACAAATACAAATACAACTTTTTGCGTTGCCAAGTTTCAAGCTTCTGGTTACCAAGCCAAACCCCCGCTCACGGCCCACCCCCCTCCACAGACAACAACAACAGACCCAATTCCTTTAGCTCATATTGCAAATGTTATTTTTGAGCACAAAAACTAAACAGAAAATACACTCAACACTTGCACACACACACACGGACACGAATTCTGACACACACACGCACACTCACACATACATACATATTTATATATATATATGTATGTATATACATATATATGTATGCAAGAGTGTTGCGCGTGTTGCGCTTATGCGCTGTTAGATTACATGAATTCAGAATACATAAACAAAGTTTCTTCCAAAAAAAAAAAGTGCGCTCTATTTGGGAGTACACGACTAGGGAATACCCTGCGCCCTAACAACTAGACTAGCTTGACTGGTAAAGAAGTATATAGATTTTTGACGGTTAGCAGAGAGAGAGGGAGAGAGACATACACATATCGATAAACGATAACAATATGCAAACAATTGTTTAATTGCGCAATCAGCTTAAGCACGATATTCGCACGCATAAGCGAATGTTTTGTATCATTTGTAAAGTGAAGTTTCTTTTTTGGCGCTTTACAGTCAAGTCAAGCACACTCACCCACACACATTTACACACACACACAGCCACACACAGCCACACACACACACACACACACACTCTTATATTGCATGATTCAGTTGAGGGCTGACAGAGTTAGTTGCATGGCCAGGATAACACACACGCTGTTGCAGCTGCAGTTGTTTGTTGTTGTTGTTGTTGGTGTTGTTGCAGCATTTGGGCGAAAATAACATTTTGCGTGCTTGCATGCAATTGCTTTCAGTCTGTTTTCTTTTTCTGTTATTGTTTTCACTCCTCTTTTTTTGGTGTGCATTAGATATTTATGAAAAGCAAGAAAATCTACTGACAAAAACAGTTGGCGTTTCGCTAATTTGGCCTGTTCTTCATGCCCTGTAAAGCAGCAGTTACTTAAGCTTGTAGGCATGTGCATCAGTAGATACAGTTGAGTGGGGCTTCTGATAAGCGAAAGGTACTAGAAATAGTCAGGCCGAGTCAGCATTAAAGTATTAATAATTAATTATCAATTAATTTGAATGGATTAGCCTGGGGTTCGAACCGGAATCCTTCACTTTAATAGCATCAATATTTAATTTTTAAATGTAAAATAATTTATATTATTTGTATGATATAATTCTTCTGTACACTTACTTTATTTATTTTTTTACAGTGTTGGAAAGTGCCCTAACAAGCTCACGCCTTTGCGCCTTTTCTTCGGATTTCCCCCAAAACCCTTTACAATATAATCAGTAGGTATTTTAATCCAGACAATCGAAAGAGTTATCGTCTCTATTCTTAACTTCTTTTTTTTCGCCAGTTGAAATCTCTATTTTCATTACTTCTCTTGCCGCACAACTAATATTCCTCACAATAGCATGTGTAGCGCACACGCAGACACGCAAAATAATAGAAATGAAATTTGAAATTATAAATTGCATTATATTGTTATGGCATGAATAATATGCTGACAAGTCGTAGAGGCGGACGAGGTGGAGGCGGAGGCGGAGGAGGGGCCTGAATAGCGCCCCAAGCCAGAAATGCGTCAAGTGAAAGTCTAGCTCAACGTTCGGTATAATTGCTATATACACATAGATAAAATATAATATGTATAATGTATGGCTCGATATTTTCTTTATATGCATATCTGCCGCGCTCTGCGAGCTGTGGGCTATGTTATGGAATGTTAGATAGCTTAGTGGGATGAGACCAGTGTGGGTTAATGCCTGGATATATCTATTTAAACTTATATTTACATAAAATTTACAAGTGGGATTTCTGTAAGTTGGATTTGGATGGATTATGGCTTACCTCCGACACTGGAACCGTTCTGCTGTGAGTAGAGATTCTGTTGGGCCGTCTGCGGCTGTGGTTGGTACAGTTGTGGGCCCTGGGGCGGCGGCGGACCGGCACGTGCTGCGCCCGGTGGCACCGCCAGCACGGGGGCGGGGCTAACCAGACGCATGGGCGTGCCGGTGCGTGGTCCCATCACAAGCGAGCCGCTCTGATCGAAGAAGGCCGGTATGACCTTGAGGAGTTCAACGATTTCGATTTCGATATCGATTTCGATTTTGATTTTTATACAGTTTTTTTTTTTACAGGGTTAGCATTTGATTTTTTTTGGTTTTTGTATTTTGAGGTTATGAAGCATTTGTTTTTGATGTAGAAAAAGAAAAGAAGAGAGAAAAATACAACGTTTTAGGTCATGTTGTAGGTTAACTATACAAATATATATATATATATATATATATACGTCAATGTAAATGTATTTATATATATATATTGAACGTAAAATGCGTTAAATGTGTACAAACAATTTACACGGAATTTTACAATTTTGCCCCCCTCCCACATATGTATATGTATATGTACAATTGATGCCACGATGTCTGCGTTTAAGCCCCTGCCCCGAATCGTGTGGCTCACCTGATACGGCTGATTCTCGGCGCCCTGCTGCGAGGGCGTCAGGGGGCGGCGGGGCTGTGTGCCCTGCTGTGGTATCAGATTCGGATACATGCCCCACGGCGCGGCAACGCCATAATATGGGGCCATTTGAGCGGCAGAAATCATGCTCAGATACGGCGTCGCCTCCTGTCCGGGATTGATGACATACGGGGCCGCCTGCTGTGCTGCATATGCCGCATTCTGTTGCGCCTGTTGGGCGGCTAAAAACTGTTGCGATGCAGCCGCCATTTGCATCTGTTGCTGCTGCTGCGAGGCCTGCATTGAGCCATTGGGTGCGCCAGGTGGTGCTCCGCCGGCTGCGGCCGCTGCACTTGCTGCCGATGTGGCCGCAGCGGCCGCAGCCGCTAGACCCGGATTCTGTGAGCGAAAAAGTTGCTGCAAGCGAGATAGAGAGAGAGCGGGAGAGAGTGAGAGAGAATTATATAATTAGTTAATCGTTATAGACTTTTGTAAGAGATGTTCATCTAACCGGGCTAATGCTGTAAGTACTGCTAATTATTTGGGAGAAGTTTGCAATTTTGTTAAGGAATGTAAAGGAAGACCTCTTTGATTGTATATATAATAAAATTATTTTAATGATTATAATTACAATTTTTTTCGGTATTAAATTTGCAGCATCTGCAATTAATTTAAAATTAAAAGATTTACTAGCTGTTTACTAGCCCAGTTTCATTTGATTAACTTTCAGAGTTATAAATCGAGCGTCTGATCTACATATAGGAATTTTTTTTGGCTTAGTTTATGTTTAAGCTCCCCAGAATAGCAATTGCTTCACTACTAAAACTAGTTCATTTACAAAAAGTAAACTGCCATGGTCACTTGCAGGCCAACTGCAATTAAAGTCTGAAAAATTTCTTGCATTTTCCCGACTTTTCATGACAACTTAAAGACTCGAGTTGTATCTTCTGTCAGTTGTCCTTGTGCTGCGAGTCATGTAATCCTTTGCAAATGCTGCTGCCATCCACACACAGAGTCCCCCAATGACAATTGGGTCTGGTCTGGTTTATTTTCCAAGCGAATCTGTGTCGCATAATAAGACGACGCAACAGTCGTGTCATATTGCATTTTTTCGTATATATGTCTAACAGGTCCTTTAATAACCAAGCCGTTGCGAGGCAGCCGCTGTTCGTGTTGTTCTAGCAGTGGAAACATGATCAAGTGTTCTCAATTGGAAAATTAAATCAAATCCAATCAAATCAGCATGTGATATCCACTCGCAGCTCACACTGGGGAAGCAGGAAAAAGCAGAATACCTTTATATGCCGAGTATGCAGGAAAAGTTGGGCAGAGGAAAAAAAAAAAAAAAAAACAACAACATGGCAACGCATGAGTGACTGCTTTTCTCTTTTTTTTCACTTTTTTTTTATCCTGCAATGTCTGCTGCAGTGTTGTCATATCATTGCCAACGAGTCCCACTCGAAGCTCGAGAAGAGGCATAGAAATTGCTGTGCGTAAAAGGTGGAAAAAAGTGTGGCACTTGTGTGTGTGTGCCTGTGTATGTGTGCCTGTGTGTGTGTGCCTGTGTGTGTGTGATTTACAGCGTGGCTTAAAGGGGGGCTTTAAGTGGCGCAATTTAAAATTGGGGCAGCTGCACACCAGTTGCAACTAATGAAAAGCCACTTGACAAGCTGGCAGGCCCAATTGCAGACGGCACTTCAAATCGAAAAACCATCGAAAAGCTTTGTGCAACAAAACAGTGTTGGTAAATCGCTTTAAATAGCTCCAAAGCGCAGACTGTACTTCAAAATAAAAAAAAGAAGAAGCAGTTAAGCTTTAGCAGGCCAAGAGCTGCTTGAACTGAGGCATTCAAGGTACTCGGTACAAGAGATGTGTAAAACTAATTTGGTTTAAAAATTCATAAGCTCAATTTTAACGTTTGGCCGTTTGGCATTGCGACTACCTTTTGATGTGTTCGGCCATAACCTCACAAAGTGCCATTTTGTTTTTATTTTAGCATCTTACATTGGGGAGTTCTCTGTCAATTGCGAGTATTGAAGTAAAACAAAGCGCAAAGCACACAGAGTATAGCAACAATTTGTTTTAGGCAACAGCAGGCACAGTAGGGAGCTGGGACGGCAGGGAGCAGCTGCTGTGTGGGGCAGCCAGAAGCGGGAGAAACGAGGAATCGATGTGAATTATTGATGAATGGCGCAGTGGCAGTCGCAGAACAAAAACGGAAACGAAACTGAAATAATAATACACAGGCACACACTCGCAGCACACGAACACACGCACACTTGAGCACGCAGCGATAAAAAGGCAAATATCATGCTGCATACTTTGAGGCGCGTGATGCGAAACTCTCCTTCCTGGCATAAAATAATAATCAGCCAGCAAATAAACGCTGAAATCTGAACCTTGGCCCGCCAGCCTCCCTCCCCCCTCCCCCTTCCGCACAAGCCTGCACTTTGACGCCGTTATTAAAAGCGAAATTGCAAGCACACAACAAAAGCAAAAGGAAAAAAGGCAGAGAGGAAGATTATCACAAGCGAAAGTCAAGAAAAATTATTATAAAATTTCAGGGGAATTGTTTTTGATTCTAGGGTTGCCAAGTTACGCAAGTTGGCAGCACTCTGGCAACGCCAGCTCTCGCTCGCTCTGACACAGTGTGACCAGTTACACAATCGCTGATTGTGATTATGTGCAGCACTGTCTACAGTCCTTGCCTCCCAATCCTCTGAATGAATTCTACTGACATATCATGTTCTCCCTCTCTCTCGCTCCTCCTCCTTCTTTCTCTTTCTTTCTCTTGCTCTTGTGATTTATGCAAATGGTCGTCCAGTGCGTAATTTACTATGCACAAACACATCACAAAACGCATCAACTTTATCGGGTTGCGAGCGTATTATGTGGCCTATATATTTGTAAAGCCATACAGTGGCGGCCATATAATTAGGCATACTTCTGTTTTCATAAAGCCCAGCATATTGTTAAAATGAATTTTGTATATTTATTATGTATTAATATTTGGAATAGTTTTTATTAAAGACAGTTCCTAATTACATGGCCAGCACTGTAGCATAAAGCAGCGATACTTCATTATTCAGCACTTGATTTATATTTATATAGCTAAAGCGTGTCCCTGTTTGGTTAGTTCGTTGTTGCGCACTGAACGTGCTGTCAACTCTGGCCAGAGAAGTATCAACAAGTTTCTCGCTGCTCGTTTGCGTGGCTTTTGCTTTGCATGCCCTTGTAATTTGTGAGCGAAGCCCTCCTGCTACCTGCCCCCTGGGCCGGACATTTTTTTCATTCTATATTTTTATTTCATTTCATTTGCGCATTACATTACATTTGCCCAGGTCCCGACTTAATAAGCTCCCAGGTGTACAATTTGAGCGAGTCGCTCGACTCGTAATGGAAATTATAGCTGATGTCATACGCTGGGGAACCCCACACGCCCGCACGCCCGCACGCCCGCACGCCCGCACGCCTCCACGCCTGTGTCGAGTAAAAGTGAGTCAACTACCCGCGCTGCCTGCCACGCCCACTGCAACCCTTAGCATTTGCTACCCGCGTTTACTTGTTGCAAGTGGGTCGTCGCATAACAACAACAAACAACTTTGGAGTCGCTTAATGTTGTTTTTCCACTATTTGCCCGAGTGGATTAGTTGTTGTTCTTGTTGTTGTCGCCCGAGGCGCAGCAGGTGGAGTTGGCCCAACTGCTAGTTGATTTATAATTATGGCACTGGGAGAGCACGACTACCACGAAAACAACTCCAACTCGACTACAGCTACGACTACAACTACAAATGCCATTTCCATATTCATTTCCTTTTCAAGTTTCAAGTGGGCTACAAAAAAGTTCTTTGCGCCGCATTTAATTGCATTCTTTTTGGCTAATTGACACAGTTTTTATGCGTATTTAAGTTTGAATCTCAGTTCGAGTTTATATTTTAATTTCGCTTATTGAATCTTTGTTGCTTTACTGATTGAATTTAAGTACGGCAGAGTTTCCAATTAACATCAATTGAGTACGCTGTAAACATATATTATTTAGCTTGTACTGGCACCTTATTTCGTAGTCGCTAAATAAAATGTGTTTCCTTTTAATTTATAAATTAAATTAGTTAAGGTTAAAGAGGAAAAGAAAGAGAAGCGAGGTTGAGCAAGAAGTAAAAGCGCCTCTCGCCTTATTCTTGCTAGTTAAACTTTCTTCATAATTCCTTTGGACGACTCGATGATAGGGAAAATCAACAAATATAAAACTAATTGAAATGTGAGTTAATAAAGGCCTTAATATAATTTCTCCAATTTAGAGACACCTCATAAATCCACACACACACACACGCACACACACACACGCACACGCACACAAACGAAATGCTGTTCGCGCAATTTGTGAACCATTTTGGGTTCAGGGATTGACAACACACGACATTTTTTATTTGACAATATAAAAAATATGCACCACAAATTGCGTGCTTTTTCGGTTGTTGGCTGCAGGTGTGCCATATGTCATTGTACATGGGGGCGTGGCATGGGCAATTTAATTGAATTTCTGGCACAAAAGTAATTCAATCAGCTGCGTCAAACGTTGCCTGAAATACTTCCTCTCTGCGCTCACCCTCTCTCTTACTGTGTGGGCAGTTGTGGCATTTAAAAAGCTATTCTAGCGAAATAAAGCACACATGTACTCAAACACAGAGCGGGGGAGGGCGGGGCGTGGAGTGGAAGAACGTGCCAGCTAATTGACTTTCTAATAGTTTCACAAATAGTTTGCTGCGAGAATTTGCTGAGAATCATGTCGAGACAATCGAAAGTTTTTTTTGGGCAGCGCGCACACAAATCTTAGCGCAGAAAAGTTTTTCCCAACTTGCACACAAATTTTTTTGGAGCCAACTTTTGGCCTAACTCCTCCCCCCCGCCCGCTACACTTGTAACTTGTCTGTTACGGCAAATAGTTTTAATGGGCAGCGGTTTTTAACGGCAACTTTGCCTGGAATCTGCGTGAAGACACAGTCCAATTAGTCAGAGAGAGAGAGAGAACGAGAGAGAGGGCGGGAGTTTCGTGAAGAGCCTTCTCTCTCTCTTTCTCTCTCGTCCTCTTGACTGGGCGAACTGCGCCTTGGCAATTTGCAAGCCAATTAAATTTGACTGCTTTTTGGCGCGCAATGTTTTTATGTAAGAAAATAACAAACTGCATAAATAAACACTTTTAAGCTGTGCCACGCCTACCGTACAACGCCCACCGCCCAACCCCAACACCCAACTCCAACTGAATATCGCGCGCTACTTTGTAATTTCGTGATTGCGCATTTATGGCTTCATTTTGAGCACTTTTATGTGCCACCCGCCAGCCCTTCTCCCCCATCAGGAGGGGTAGGCTTCTTTCTGCTCTTTTTTGAGCAGCTTGCACGCAGGGAGAGGGGGGGGTGACGAAGGGGGAACAGCCGCTTTTTCGGGTAATTTGCAGCGTCCTTTGAACCTGCGCTTATCGGACTCTCAGCTACCCACAGCGTCGGCCATATTTTACTTAAATGTCCTGTTCATGTAAATGCTGTGGTTCCTCCTTTCTTCCCATCACTCTCGCCCTCTCTTCCTCAGACTTGTTCTCTTCACCTGCCTTCCTACTTCAATTTCTATAGTCCATATATCAAATGGGTATTTACATATTCACACATACAAACATACACTCGCACACTCAGAACAGGAGCGTGAAATTAAGGTCATATTTACTCAACGCTCTCAATTCTCTCCATTTGTTTCTCTGTCTCAACACTCGTTAAATAAGTCAACAAACGCAGCGGGCAAACAATAAACAAAATGTAAGAAAACGAGAAAAAAAACGGCGTATTTTCATTAAGAAAATTAAATTAAATACGAGAAACACGCGAGACGAGCAAATTGGCACTCGGTACTCCAGCTCGGAAGTGGAGCTCATTCAGAAAAACGCTTCGAATGGATCATTAAACTTTGAAAAGTCACTTACTCAAGGCTGAGCTGAAAGACTGTGAGCTAGCTCATGGTTTCAGCATTTAACTGTGAACTAGTTCCTTAAAAAATGCAAAATTGTTAAAGAAAAGTTCCAAGCATAAAGTTGCTCAGCCTCAAGTTAGTTCTTTTGTCTTTCATTGGCGTTTCCTGATTCCTAGATTTCTTGTTGTAATTTCAAATATGTTATATTGGTAGTTTTGGGCTCCAGTTCCAGTGTATAGTTTAAAGCTTGTGAACTAGTTCCCTGGAGTTGGTAAAGACTATAGACTATAGACTTTTAAACTAGTTCTTAGGAGTTAGTTTTGACTCTTAAGACTAGCTCTCATGAGCTAGCTTACAAGTTCCTTCACTACGTCCCTGGAGTTTTTATAGATGAGTTTTGATACTCTAGCTTTTTGACTAGTTTACGATGTCTTTCAATAATTTTCACTGATTAAATACGTTTGAGTTTCAGGCTCTAATAGCAGTAAGTGTTTTAGAGGTTGTGAACTAGTTCTCTCGCGAGCTGTAACTGATTAGTTACAGTTAGACTCTTAAGTCTTGCTCTTCTGAGCTGGTTCACTAGTTATTTAGTCCATGCTGCTGCTTTCATGAGCTCACTTTACAATTTGTGCGTTGCTTTTGTCTTTTTGGCTGCGTTGAAGCTTTTATTTTCTTCAATTTCCGAGTATCATTTGCCCAGCTGTGCAATAGCAACTCATTCAATCGGCAAACTGTGGACGGGGCTTTCAGTCGCTGCCGCTGCTCCAGTTAGTCCAGTTAGCCATCCATTGGAGCACTTAGCCAAGTTTGGAGTGGCCACTCGCCGGTGACTCGGCAACTACTTCAACTGTGCTTTAATTAAATATCAATTACGCAGCCAGGCTAAACTCTCCGCTGTCAGCTGAAAAGCAATCAATTAAGTATGCTTAGTTGTGTCCACTCAGCAAGCAAAACCCCCCAAACCCCCCACCACTCCACCTGGCGGACCGCTGTCTATCAATTGGAATAAAAAAGGCGAGAGTGCAGTGCAAATATTTATAGTCGGCGCCAAGGCGCAAGCAAATTGAATGTGCTAGAGCCCAGGAGGCCAACTCAACCACACCCCCTCGCCCACAGCCCTCCCTGCGGGGACGTCCGTTAATGAACGACACATGGCGACGGCAAACAGTGGACAGCGGCGGGGAAGGGGCGGGGCGGTGTGTTGCACAAACGACTTGTAAACAAAATTAATGCCACAAAACAACAAACATTAACGCACTTTTCGTGCCGCATTGCGTGGCTCATTAGGCGTGGCGCCAAAGGCCAACAGAATTTCGGAGGAGGAGCGAACTGCGAACCACGGAACCAGTGAACCACTGAACCAGGAAACCACGGAACCAGCGAACCACCATTCGCCACGTTTGGCACGCGGCAAACGCTGCTGTGTTGGGCGAGCATTAAACCGAATTACTTAATGACCGCACGCGTGTGTTTTTGATGCCTACTTTTAGGCGATGCCACGCCCACTTGTACACACACACACACACATACACATACACACGCATAGGGGTCAGCTTTCTTTAATTTGAGTTCGAGTTTGGGATTTACTTTGCCTGCTTTATGGCTCTCTGTGCGTGATTGCTGTTTGTATATTGCTTTTTAATTCGACTCAAATGTGACTCACGCTGGAGAGAGGTAGAGGAAGAGAGAGAGAGCGAGAGAGAGAGAGATATATATATAGAGAGAGTGAGCTGCAGTTGTGGCTTGTATTTAACTCATGTAGTTTGCAGTTTGTAGTTTCTATTTACGCCTCAACTTTGCCACATATTTCATAGCTCGGGCGCCAGTTGGTTCTCATTCGGAACTTTTTACAACTCGCTGACAAAGTCATGTTTTTTTACAGTCTTTCGCATTTTACTGCACATAACTCGTAAACTTAATGCAGACCAAATGATGGCAGCGGCAATGGTAAACACGCATTTTTCACATCATTTTTTTTATTTTTATTTTGAAGTTAACTTTCAGGTGCAAAATAAGGTATTGGGTCAAGAGGAAAATATTATCAATGAAACGAAATATGGGCTAGTTTTAAAGCCAAAAACAAAGAGAAGACACTGCTTATAAGCAGTCAAATTCAAGCAGTTCAGCCAGATGAACGATGAAGTTGCTGGTTCGAACCTCAGAACAAAATTTTAACAACAATAAGAAAACTAAAGATCTAGTAAACTTAACCATTTAAAGGGAAACATTTAGTTGATTTTATTAAAAAAATGGGCTCGTTAATAAAGCTTTTAGCTAATTGCCATTTTAATATCTCAATTTGTAGAGGGAAATTAAATTTTCATAAATTACGGAACTAGTTCACTTTAAATATATGTACATGCAATTTCTTGCCATACTTAATTAGCCAACCAAATGGTCAACCAGCAGCAGCTGCAATTAGACGGCAATTTGCCCATTTGGCGG
Organism: Drosophila littoralis; assembly: GCA_018903485.1. Lineage (NCBI taxonomy): Eukaryota > Metazoa > Arthropoda > Insecta > Diptera > Drosophilidae > Drosophila > Drosophila littoralis. Next base: position 351,115 of record JAEIGF010000406.1, read on the forward strand.
CCAATTTAAAAGCCACTGGCACTAAACAAGGCAACTAGACGAGGTTACGGGTGGAGCCCCACCCACTCGCACTCATAAACGAGCAGGCCGTGTAGAGTATACGTATGTGGGCTTAATTTTATTTTTAGTTTTGTTGCCTGGCTTTAGCCAAGGAACCTCAGTAAACGACAGAAGACGACGCGTCGCACAGACAAACTGCTGGCAAATGGCAGGCGAGCTGCACAGTCACAGTTGCCACTTCTATATGCCACTTATTATGTAGTAGAAGCACACTCACTCACACACACACACACACACAGATACACACACGCGCGATTTGCAATCTAAATAGCCATGCATTAAAAATGTATGTGCGGCGAGCCAGGCAAAAACTGTTGCCTACTTTTGCGGGCGCGCGAACACAGACAGAGGCCCGACCACGCCAAAACGTTGACAACTAAAGGAAACCTCTGTCGGCTGCGCCTTACGCCTCCCGCCTGTCGCCTTCCGCCTGTCGCCTGTTGTTGCCGTTGAGGAAATCAGGCTATCGATTTTTGGCAAGCTTTGCGCATTTGCTGCTGTTTGTTTAGCACTAAGCACACACACACACTCGCGCACACACACTCAGCGGGGGCACGTTAAAAAAAAGCACATAAAATGTTGTAGGCAGCTGCCATGTCCTTGGCACAAGGACCTTCTTAAAGCGCCGAGCGCACAGTTGGCCAAATTGAAAACTGTCAACGTGCTCGCCATCGAGGGCCTTATATGCAAATGTCCGCGCGCGCCTGTCACTCAACTGCCTGACAGCCTGTCTAAGGATATCTGAGGCATGGTCCGAGTATTTAATTTACGTAGAGTAACTAATTTGCGAGCAATTAGTGTGCGCACACAAACAAATAGAGAGGGGGAGGGGAATTGCAACTGAATTTGTAATGAATCATTTCAGGCAATTTGAAAACTTAATTAGGCCGACAATTGAAATTGATAACAGCCATAAAATTGCCAAATCAATTGAATAAATTGTCAATTAACCAAGTTACAAGTCGGGTTGGGCTAATAACAGTTAACTAATGTCAGCACAGAGGAGGAGAGGGGGGGGGGAGGGGGGGGTGTGTGCTAAGGTAATTATTGTAAGGCAGTCAAATGCCAAGCTCAGGTACTTGCAGCAGGTGGGAGACATTGGCAATGTTGTGCAGATAAATAATCCAATTGAAATCAATTCGATTTATGTTCATAGCTATTTGCGACAACCAAACATTAAATATTTTAATACTTGCATATTGTTCATAATTGTTAGCTCAAGCGCAGGCGAAGGCAGGTGAGCTGCATCATGGACAATTTAGCTGCATGCTGAGATGTGCTGAAGACAATTGCTGAATAAAATAAAACGCATGAAAAACCAATGAATATGGCATGGCCTTTGCCTTTAAAGGGCTTACCTTTTACCATTTGCCAGAAAAATTTAGCTGCGATATCTATTTTAAGTTTTCTGGTAGATTTTCTATAAGCTGCATGCATCATCAATTACATTTCCGGCTATATACATATATATATAAAAATATCCTCAAGTTTTTCCACAGAGTGGTTCTTTACTGTTTGCTCGCCAATTACCCGGACTGCGGGCTGCGCCCCGCCCCCCGCTCACGCAGAGCAATCAAATCAAACAAATTGTTGACTAAATTCCAGAGAAATAAATAAATAAAAAGCAACCCAGTACATTAAATCAAGCACACGCACATTTGGCTACTCGGCCCCTCCCTAACTACCAGCTCCTCCCCTCCCCTTTATACTAAAAGCAGCTGAAATTACCATAGCTAAATGCAAAGCAGGCGCTGTGTGTGTTTGTGTGTGTGTGTGTGTGTGTGTGTGTAGTGGGCGTGGCAGCAGCGACACCAACTAAATTGTCACACAAGCACTCGTAAAAAAAAAAAAATAAGTATATAAATAGATTCGTGCATATACGTGTGAGAGTCAATGTATGAAAAAAGTTGCCTAGTTGCTAAATAAATAAATTGTTAAAATATGCAACAACAATAAATATAACAAAAACAACAACAATAGCTGCCTGCAAGCGAGTGTGCGTTGAAATTTGGCCATAAATCACATTTTTAGCGGGCCAAGCAAAAGTTTCGCGTGACAAAAATCAACTAATGTGGTTAATAAAATGTCACCCACCCCCGTAAGACTGCCCCCGCAGCAGGCTAGCTAAAAAAACAAGAAGCCAAAAAGTAGCTAAAAAAAAAAAGAAACAACCTGCAAAGTGCGAACGTTTCGGGGGCGAGAGCCGTGTTGCGCGCTGAGGCGTGTTGCAAGTTTATGAAAAGTTAAACAGAACTTAAGCAACAAACGAGGCAGGGGGTGTCAGAGAGAGAGAGAGGGAGGGGGGGAAGGCAGGGGTGCTGTTTGTTGGTGTTGATGTAAATCACTTTCAGCGCTTGGCGCCCAACTTTTTGCCCACTGCGGGTTGCCTCAAAATTTATGCAAATGTGTTGGTTGCTTGGTTGTTCTCATTGTTGGCGGCTACCTGCCCCTAGGTGGCTTCGGTTAGAGCGCCACCTGGCGTTGGCAATTGTCGTTGACATTTTCACCTGCTTTTTGGCACTATTTAGCTCACTTTTCACTCCTTTCGGGCAACTTTTTGAGCTGGTTAAATTGTTTTTAATAGCATATTTTCTCAACACTTTCTTAGGCAGTCAACCCAACCCCACACCCCCCCTATCCCACAACTCCACAGGGGTGAGGGGTGATAGGGGCGGCACTCCGTTTTGTGATTGGCAGTTTCTGTGTTTAGTTTTGTGCACATTCTCTGTTGATTTATGTAGCCTCGCGTTTGATAAGTTTCTGACATTTATGACCCAAGGGGGCGGGGAAAGGGTGTCGGGGGTGTCGGGGGTGTGAGGGGTGTCACGGGTGTAGTTAGCGCCGTATTGAACTTGTTTGCCCAGAGATAACGTGACAGTTAATCGATGAATATTGAAATGCTTTCTATTTGGTTTTATGATTGCCAGCTGACAGCAAAGACGTAGGCCGGCGAGGGGGCGTGAGTATGTGAGCATGAGGTAAGGGGCGTGGCACCTTTATTTGAGGATTGTTGTGATTGTGTCGAAAAGGTCGCGCGAGTACAGTCTCGGCGATGATTGTGGTGTGCACGCAACGAAGAGAACTAACTTAATTCACTTGGGCAAGTTTTATTCCAAAACAAACAATTCGAGAAGGTTAAGTTAAAGGCGGGGAGTGCGAGCGGGTGAAAGCTAAGAACTAACTGTGGCAAGTGCCAAGCGAATATTACTCAAAGTTGTATAGAATTTAAATCATATTTTTTCGAAAGAAAACTTAACTCAATTCTCAATAGTTTGCACTATGGCATTTAAGGGTGTTTAAAAAACAAAATTGTTTTCTTTAAGTTTTTAGTACTTTCTAGTATTTTTTGTATGCACTAGTATTCTTTTAAGGAAATCTCTGTTAGCCCCTAGCATTTTGTGAGCTTTCTGTTATCCCCTTTGATTTATAATTCTGCTTTCATATCTATCGCATATTTTGTTAGTCTATATTTGGTATATTTGCGACACATTCTTTTGTTTTTACGAGAAGTTCGTGGCTCTGAACTGGAAATACCCATGTGAGGGCTATTTAATGGAACTCTCCAGGCTAAATTTGGTACAATTTAACTGAATTTCTGCGAAATCCATTCACAGCGCAGTAATTATGGTGGCGGGAGAGAGAGAGAGAGAGAGAGAGGTGGGGTGGAGTGGGGTGGGGGTTTCCACTAAAAAATCTCATTCCACAGCAGACATATGATATACCATTTTTGTCGGTTCATTGTAATCTGGCGGATAGCGTAAAATGTAGCTGGAAATTATGGCGAGTGAATGTCATAAACTTTGATTTCCTGCCGCGTCGGAATAGAACGACACGAAAAATGGCGGCCACAGCAGTTACAGTTATAACGGTTAAAACCCGGTTATAGCCGCAATTTTTTATGTCTGGCTAACACGCATAGTCCGCGGGGGCGGAGGCTTGGGCGGGGTCGGGGGCGGGGGCCTAGTGCTCGTTGAAATGGCGGTCTAAATCGACTGCGACTACTATTTAATTTATAAAATGCCCGCACACAAAACACACATTTCACGTACACACAAAAGTGAAAAACAAAAAACAAAGAACAAATAAAAAAAAAATAGAAATGGAAAAAGAAAATCGTTTTTTTATGGCTCGCTTCGGTTAGAGCTTGAAAAATGTTGCAAAATGCGGCGAATAAAATGTTGACTGCAACAACTAAAAAAATGGGCGGCATAAAAAATATCTATTAAATGCCTGACGCTAGCGTATGATGGAATTTTCATGTTTCTGAAATAGTCTGATGTACAACAAGAGAATGCAAGCCAACCTCCCGAATCGCTCTCTCCCCCCCCTTCGCTTCGTATGGTTCATGTGTTAGTGCAATTTTTTTTCCAATAGAATTTTCATGGATTTCCGTGCGGTTTTACAGCCGAGAGAAGCTGCAAAGCTTGTTACATTTTTAATTTATCAACAATATGCAAAACGTTGCGGAAATTCTGGCTGACCGTTATGCAAACGAATCCCTTTAACAGTACTTACAGCATGAACATGAAACCCGTAAGGTTTAATATTTTTTATATCGGGCCGTGAACTTACCTGGAAAGAGAAAGAGCACACAAATTGTGGATTAATATTAAGCGAGAGCAACAGAGTGCATAGAATTTAGGAGAGAGTGCTTAATGTTAGTCGGAGGCAATAGAGTAAATAATACGTATGAGAGTTAAGAAGCGTCGAATAAACTTATTATATAGTTTAAGGCATTTAATACAAAAATTAATATGAAATTTAACATAACCCGAACTTATCTAGCTCAACCTAGCCTTGCATTGCATTGAGATGGAGCTATTAAATATTATACTAAATATTTATTTTCGGACTTAATAGACTTTCCAGACAGACAGACTGTCCTCCATGCTCACTTTATATAAAAAAATTTGCCTTATCGATTCACAGCTTTATGTCTATTCTCCATGGTCACTTTAAGATACAGGCGATATTTTCATTTCTAGCACATTGCCCTAACAAGTTCTCCACGTTTACAGTTTACAGATAAACCTGCAACTTTTAGAGCGCTCTGCAGGCGTCCTCCATAGTCACATTAATTAAGTGAAATACCCAAATGAATTATGCTTCGTTCTTAAACATTTGTTATAGTTGCAAAAAGCAGTCTTCAACTGAGCTCCCACAGGATAATATCTGGCTTAAAGCATACAAATTAGCTCACGCAGTTGAACCTTAACCCCAACCTCGCAGCGTGTTCAGCAGTTGAAATATTTGTCTACAATATTTCTCGAAATAACTCAAGTAAATGCAACAAATTGCAACAGAATCCAAACAAATTGTGGCACAAAGTCAACTTTTTTGGCTGGCATGAAGTGTGGCAGCAGCTGTCAAATTTTGTGTCTGTGTGCGTGTGTGTGTGCAACAAAAGTTGCAGGTGACAGCCCACAAGAAGTAGTAAAAAAAGAAGAAGAACGAGCAGCGATCATCGTGATGACGAAGACTTTTCATAAAAATTCAACACCTTTCAGAATGTTTATGTATTGCCACACATACACACACACATACATACAGATCTACACACACACACATATACATACAGACACCCACACCCACACACACACACACACACCCACACACACACACACACACACACCCACACACACACACCCACACACACACACCCACACAGACCCGCACACTAATCAACACGCACAATTTTCAATTGTTTTGCCAAGCATAAAATTGCGCATACGCCGCGTGTGCCGCAACGCTTAGCAATTAATTAACGCAGCTTGTTAGCCGAGTTTAGTTCATAATTTGCCATGTTTACTTTTGTTTAATATTTAATAATTATATATATATTTTTTGCTATAATTATTATTGTTATAGCTGTTGTTGTTGTTGTTGCTGAAGCCAACGAACCATTCGATGTGAAAGTAGGAAATTTATTTGTGTTCAACTTTTGTAATATTTATAATTATTGCGATAATTATTCGCATATAATTTGATTTGTTGCAAGTGCTGTAGTGCTGTAAGCCACGCCCTGCTGTGCCAGGCTGCCGCCTCTCGCACAGGCAATAATCATGTGCAGTCCATTGGCTGTTTTGAGGGCCCAAATGCAATCAACACTAATACATGCAAAGACCACACACATAGACAGACAGACAGACAAAGCCCTAGGCTTATATATGTGGCATCGGCCGCAGCGTAATCAAAACTTATGTCTCTGGTCAGCTCGGTTCAGCTTTGGTCAGCTCGTTCAAATTTAATGGGCAACAAAATACATTTTGGCAGCAGCCACAGGACATCGCACTCTCGCACACGCATTCTCTCTCTCTCTCTCTCTGTCTCTCTCTCTCTCTCTCTCTCTTAGTCTCTCTGCTGTGTTGATAATAGTGTTAATTATGCGCCTGTCAATATGCCAAACGCTGCACAGCCTGAAATATGTTGCATGCAACTGCAGAGGCAGCCAGGCTAGCTGGCTGGCCCAGACAGCAGAGACTTGCCATCCTCAACAGCTGCGCACACTAATTGAAGTCTGTATCAAAACATTTCTGCAAATCAAAAGAGCTGCATGCGATAGCCCACTCCAACCTTCCGGTTGAGAAATTTTTGCAGCTGTTTGACTGCAGGCCACAAATTGCAACTGAACAGCAGCAAAAGACAAATAAACAATGAACCTTATTTGAGACTCGATGCGTATCAGTTTTTAATCAAAGTTCAAACTTGAGCAATTAATCCGAAGTAGGCGCCGCTTGGGCAGGGCTTGCAGTTGGACGGGCTGGGCAATTCCCAAGCTAAGCGCATTATAATTTGCATCACATTGCAACAAAATAAGCCTTCAAGGGTTTTTGCTAGTCCGAACCAACTGAACGCAAATCGAAAGAGAAATCGAAATGAAATGAAGAATAAATTAGTTGCCCAAGGACAATTTTTGAGAAGGCTCAAACGATTGCAATCAAAAATAAATAATGAGAAGGGGAGACAGAGAGAGAGAAAGAGAGAGAGAGAGAGAGAGAGCAAGTGGATGGAGGAGCGAGCATAACATAACTTAAAGGTTTTCTTTAATGCAGTTAAATCTTAATAGAAAGCTGATTAGCAATGAATTTGGCTTGGCATGGTTTGCCCATAGACTTTCTTCAAATACTTTAAAGAATCTTTAGTTACAGCTTTATCGTGACAATAACTCTAAAAAAGATCAAAAAAAAAAAATAGATACAGATAGATACGGAAACCTTCGAAGATGTCGCTATGGAAACTTTGATCAAAGAACTTTATATCTGACCTAAAAATAGAAAGAGGAGAAAGACACATGGAGACAAAGTCAAAGACGTTCATCTAGGTTTTCTTCCAGAATTTCGTTAAGATAACTCTGCTCTATGCTTATTATAAGACCTGTGCTTAGAGGCTAGTTTAATGAAAAAGGAAATTCTTCACTTATCTTCTCTTTTGATTTAAAAAATGAGAAAGAATTAGAGGAATACAAGTTAAGCTTGTTTCCTAGCCTAAAAAAGATCTCTAAAAAGAGGTTAGTTTAAGGAAAGGCAGCTTTCCTTATAGGAATATAATCTATGACATGTTATTTTCTTTTTATGCGGGCTTTTTGGTTATAAATTCATAGTTGTGCCTGGGCAACTGTTTAATGTATTTAATACCATTTTCTAAAACAAAAACCACGTAGAGGCACATACATATTTGAGTTGTGTGTAGAGTACATTAATGCCAGACACTGTTGTTGTTGTTGCTGCTGATGCACACAACAAAAATAGTCGCCATTTTGTATTGTTGTCGGTTATAAAATGCAATTTATGCCAGATAGAAGTTTATAGACATATGCGTATGTAAGAGGGGTGTGCGGGTGTGTGCGTGTGTGTGTGTGTGTGTGGGTTGTGTGTGTTTGGATTTGTGTAAAATAAATTTCAAAATTGTTTGAGCTTTGGCATTTGGCAGCTGACACATGCGCCCCGATATAATATACTCAATGCATATACGGGCTTTGCCCAATTTCCCAGTATATGCCCAAAAAGTTTATTAACAACAACAACAACAACAACAACAACAACAACAACGACGACGACAACCAGAAGAAGAAGAACGTAAACCAATTTGCTGTTTGCGCAATTTGTTGCTAGTTTGACAAATGCAATCTAATTCATTTATGCTAATTAAATATTAAATGCGACTATCAATGAATATTTCAACAAGTACGCTAATGTAAAATGTAATTTAATTGCAATTTTAAAATAAAAACGAAATGTGGGCGAGCGAATGTGGGCGTGGTTGGTTGGCTTGAATATTTGATTTTTAATGCAAATGCAAATGCAGCCCAAATAGTAGAGATAATTTGTTGTTGTTGTTGTTGTTGTTGTTGCTAATTGCACATGACAACAAATTGAGCTTTGCGATAAGATTTTCATATTGTTAATATCCCATATTTGAGCAATAACTAATGCATATATCAGCAAGCACATTTTATCACAAATAATAATAATAATGGGTATTCTTTTTTAAAGCCCAAATATTCATTTTGTGCATAATTCAGTGAAGAAAAAACTATGTTTATAAATATTTGTGTGCCTATCTAAATTTGAACTGGCTTCCCTTATCTCAGAGACACGGATACGAGATACGAGATCGCGAGACGTATTTGAGTAGAGATTTGTTAGATCCAAAGAGGAAATTGGCTTTAGGAAATTAGAATGTAGAATCTAAGATTCTATGAAAGTGTCCCTGCCTATTATAGCGACAACTTCCGCAAAAGTCATCAATTAGTAAATATTAGAGTCTCTTGCCATTACTCAACACTGTCAGTTAGTATTGAGTAAATAGCTAAGATCATTAACAGCTGACCTGCAGCTGAGTCGATATGTAAGTACCATTGCACAGTACTGAATGTGTCGGCCAGTCACAATTATAAATTACTTTGTTTAAGCTTTTTAATCTGTTTTCAATTTAAACTCTGCTTAATTTACTATCATAATATACTTCCCCCTCCCCCCTGCGCCACCCTCCTCTCCACGGCACACTTCTTCTCCCTTTCATTTGGCTAACTAAATCACGCGTCATTTGCTTTAAATGTTTAAAAAAAGAACAAAAATGAACCACTGAAAAAACAAATCTCATTGCATTTGACATCATTAACATTTCTGGCACGCACACACACTCTCACACACACTCTCACACACACTCTCACACACACTCTCACACACACTCTCACACACACACTCACTGAAAGCTGAGCTTTGTTCTGGCTGCCGCCTAATTTACATGCAGCGGGCAATGGCAAAATATTTATGCACAATTAAATCAAGTAAAAGGCAAGGAATAAATTTGCAGCCGTGGCTGCCACACACACGTACACATACACACACACACACCCATTAAGCAGCTGGCCATTTGGCTGTGCTATGGAAAAAAAGAAATGCAAATGACATTTAAACCAAAATGCGAAACGAGCCAAAAAAGAAAAAGAGCTGCATATGTGATTGTGACTCTTCCTCTTGGCCCTGCCGCATGCCTAACCCCCTGCCCTTCTCAGCCGTTCTATATACACTCCACTCATTTTTCACAATGAGCCACGCAGTTGACCCACATTTGCCATCTCTTTCGCACTTATGCCCTCACATGCTGTCTCTCCTGCTCAGCTACCATAAATTGGTGCTCGAGTTTTCTTCTCTTCTTCCTGATTTGCGGCGATTTCGCGTTGAGTCCCTGGGCTTAATGTGCATTAAAAGCATGTGTTCCATGTTATTGTTGTTCATCTTGTTGTTGTTGTTGTTGTTATTATCCCCATCTTGTTGCTGTTGTTGTTGTTGTTGTTGTTGCTGTATTGCGCTAATTAAGTGGCATTATGTGTGCCCAGGAGCTTTCGGTTAGCATTTCCCTTATTTCAAGCATTTTTCCGCTTTGTTCCTTTCTTTTCTTTTTCCTATTCATTTTTTTTACCTTGGAATTTTTCTCGTTGTTCTAAGAATTTCATAATTTCCCTTTGGAATTTTCCAGCTGGAGTGCGCTTTGGCACATATTTCGTATCGCTGCGCGTTTTGTGCGTCAGCTCGTCAAACATTCTAATGAAAATTAATGCGAACCCCAAGTGTAATCTTAGAATCCTTTGCAAAGGAGTTTGCAGAAATTCGCGATTTGTTACGTCTTAGGCTATCAAAAGCCAAATGAAATTGGTTTATAGCAATAGTTTTTGTTAAATACGAATAGCTTTGCAATCGAAATATATCGGAAACAAAAATTAAATAAAACGGTTTTAATGTTTGTTTTTACAAGCCCGGACCTCGAGCCAGCCAACGAATATTCTTAAGTATGGAAAGGTCGCCAAAACCATCAATATATTTAATGTAAACCTGTCTTTTGCTTTTTATTTATCGCTGCCCCAAAACGTATGCTATGATTTTGTAAACCTTTTTCTACTATTTTTTTTTGGAATATGCAAATTAAATGCGCTGACAAATTAGGCAAATTAGTCGTGAAAATACTCGCACACACACTCACACACACATGCACACACGCACACACCAATAAAATGACAATATCTAACGCTGCAGCAGGAACAGCAACAAATTTTCCGAACGCATTTGGAATACAATTTTCCTGGCTATTGTTCTTGCTATTGCCAGCATTTGCATGCCAATTGGCAACAAATTAAAATAGCCCAAGCTAAAAATGAAATCGCATTTAATGACAATACACACGCACAGACACACACACACATACATAGATAAACACATACGTATGTAGCCGTAGTTAGGAAAATGTGTTGGCTTCTTGTTGGTCGGGCTATTTCTGTTCGGGCCGGGCTCTAATGCAGTAAACACAATAAAAGCGTCAATAGGTTAACAATGGCGACATAGCCAAATCGAACTCCGCTTCCCCCCACCATACCAACCCTCCCCTCCCCGTCTAGTCTGTTGCCTCTTTTGTTTGCCCCCAAAAAGAGCCACCAAAATGCGTTGAATTTTCGTCGCGTTGCAAAACTAACGAGCAACAATGTTTAATGATGACAATCATTAGATGCGATAATACAAATTCAACGCAGCTGGAGATGTCAGGCAGAAGCCAGGGAGAAAGGGAGAGAAAGAGTCAGTCAGCCAGGGAGAGAGAGAGAGAGATGGAGAGAGACGGACTCTGTGAGAGGCATCAAAACAAACAGACGTCCTGCGTTGCCTGTTATTGTGCTGCCAAAAGGAATATCCCAACCAAAACGAGACTAAAAAATGTGCATACCAATGATACATGGGCATCTAACAACAACAACAACAACAACATCTGAAGCAACAACAACAACAATAGCTAAAACCAACGTCGGTCGGCTACAACTGAAATTTTTCAAAGTACATACATTGTGCATGGCACAGTGATACAATGTGCATTTTTTTGACACACAAATATTCTACAATTGTAAATATTTAATTCTGAAAATAATATTCTTTGCATTTATTTTATAACATTAACATTAAGTCTAACAGAGGCCAAAAATAATATTAGCCCTTAGCTGCTAGTACTTTTAATTTTATTTCAATGCCATTCTTTGACATTAAATAAAATAATTAAAAAAATAATATAGAGGCTTGAAATAATTTTAGGTAGAACATTAGGAAGCAAATATTAAGCTTCTGAATCTGACAATTTTCCATACAGCTTTCCTATTATTAGGCACTTTTTCCCCTATAGTTATCTAAATCTATATTTTTTTATTCATTTAGTTTTGTCTTATACGTTTTTATTTACTCAACTGCTTTACAGTCGGTTTCAACTGCCTTGCACCACTGTGCGACTAGTGTCTATCGCTTTGGATGCATGCATGTTTATAATGCATGCGCTTGGCTGTCTGGGCGTGTCAAATGTGGGCGTTGACAGCAGCTACAGCAGCAGCAGCAGCAGCAGCAGGAACAGCAACAACAACAATGACGACAACACTGATGACGTGCGGTTGTCATTAGAGCTGCTGGCGAGTCGGAGACTGTTGTTGATGACGTTGTTGGTGGCGCCCCTTTAGCAACCCGGCCAGCCGCATACCCTACACCCTTGGCCCAACTCCCAAAGCCAGGCCTAATGCCCCCCATAAGCAATCCCATTTGCAGCGCTGACCGCTGCGCTTCCTCTGTTGTTTTGCATGGGTTGTCGCTGTTCCTCTTGCTGTTGGTGGTTGTTGCTGTTGTTGTCGTTGGGTGTTTGTGTCGTCGTCGTCGTCGCCATCATTTTAGCTGCGTTTCGTTACTGGGGCTGTGCCAAGAGAGGACCGCACAGCGACCGAAATGCATACAACATGAACAAAGCGGGGAACTGTAAGGCTTGTGGCATTGGTGGGCGACAACCCTGGTCAAGCTGGTGTCCGACCTTTTATTAGGCGTTGATTTCATGTCCGCATCGGCCCGTCTGCTTTAATTTTAGGTTGCAGCAACATAGAGAAATTATGCGCAGGCTGTTGCACATTGTGGCAATACGAGTATATTTCTGTATCAACCCTTCAATAGAGTTGTGGTCAAGGCACGCGATGCGTGCGCATAATTGGCACCCGGCATTAGCTGCAGGGCGGCATCAATTTTACATTTCTTTCAATTTTATTAATTTCCGTTCTGTTATAGCTAAGCTTTTGACTCCATGGAGTGGGTTAGGGCTGGGTTTAGACAGCAAATCTCTCACATAGAGCATATGGATACGGTTCTAAAAGTTAAATTGTAATGTTGGGTTCGAACCAGTTTTCTTTTTCTTTTTCTTTAGTAAAGAAATTACAGGGAGTCCGTGTGAATACATTACACATTAATTGAAATATATAAAAATCGAGACATTGATTTGAGCCGGCGGCTTCTCGTTTGCTAGCTCGAAGCTCACCCGCCTTAGGCTTATGATGCCACGACACTACGGAGTCGACTCTTCCAAAACTCTGTCAATCAATAGTCCCGAGCTCCTTTATTCATTCCGGATTCATTCACCGAATTATCGTATAACTTTAAAGTTGTGAATGTCATAATTGATTGAAACACGGCCAATATTCTGCATCATCCCCTGATCCCTTAGTACATTTTCCCTTGTGTATTTGATTACCCTAGCTGTAGTCTCTAGAAAGATTTTTTGTTGCTTTCCTTCCTTTTCATTGGACTGGCATCCGCTTTCAACTCTAATGATTTACATATTGTGGGCCAGCCAAACAAATTGCATTCTTTTTTATTCAAATCCCAAGCCCGAACTCTCCATAACATGAATACATTTTAGGCATCTATTGGACCACTCTATCCTCCATTGTGCCCTCCGTAATGGCATTTTGATGACATTTTTTGCATGCAAAAATGTTGCCAATGTTGCAAATATTTTGTTTTATGCATTGCAACATATTGGCAGTAGGCAACCCCGGCCACTCGACCGCACCCAGCCCCACACTGCCGGCGCTTAGCTCTCAATTATCCTGGCAATTAGTGTGACCATGTAAATAGATTGGGTAATTTGATGGGAAAGAGTGACCATTCGCTTTCCCATTTAATAGCTGATTTTCAAAGCTATTAAATGTTTGAGCCAACAGCGGGCAGGGAGGTGGATGGCAGTGGCAGGGTTGCCACAACTCAAAAAGTGAGTTATCATGCAAGCACTTTTCTAATTACGCTTTTGGGTGCAGCATCTCTATGGGTGGGCGGAGTGTGCCAGACAGCAGGGACTAGGGCCAGGACAACATTAGCCCGGACAGATTTCCCTGCAGGCCAAAGGCTTTATATTGTTGTTGTTTCTGTTGTTGCCGATGTTGCTGATGTTGCTGTTGTTGCTGTGCTTCTGTTATGGATGCAACTTTAAATTGCTTTCCCAGTGAGTTTTTCTAGCTGCTCCCTTCTCTCTCTCTCTCTCTTTCTTTCTCCCTCTCTCGAAATCTCCCTGACAATGCAGATGAGCCTCTGACTTGTCTCTTCGCTCTTTTCTCGTTCCTGTGGGAATCGCATCAGTGCTCTGATTGCGCATCGCTTCAAAATTTCACAGAGGCGAGCCCCAAAATGCCTGAGTGCGTAATGCGTTTTCTGGCACTAGCCCCATGGGAGGGAGTAGAGCGGATGAGTTGGCTGTGTTGTTGCCACGTCTGACGATATGGTGATAAAGTGCAGACATTTGACAAATTAACTGCTTTGCGCCGGAAATGCTGTTGCAACATTCGACGGGAGCAACAACAAATTCGCCGCTCCCCATATAGCAGCTGCCCCCTCCCTACCATCCCGCCTTCAGCATCACCATATCAAACAGAAGCCAAACGCAACGCACGCTCTGATTGATTTATGAAGCCAGACAAGGATGTGCACGTTGAGCCCCAAAGGTGTTAGACTACAGATAAGCGAGTAGTAACCAATAAATACTTTTAAATTAAAGTTAAAGACAAATGGAAAATAAAAAGTATCTTACTTGATTCTGACTCAAAGCAAGCGAAAGCACGTCGTCACTTACCTAAAAATAGATAAAGAGAAATTAAGATTAGCAAAGATTCAAATAAAAAATTAGATTATCTTATTAAAGCAAATACTTACAATTATTATTTATGACAAATCAATAATTATATTGATAATTTTAGTAATAAACAATGTTTTCCGAAGAAACGTTTACGAATGCAACACAAAACAGAATTGCAAAAAAATTAAAAAGTAAAAAGAGAGAGCATCAAGTAGGTTGTTTTCTAAGAAACTGCTGCTGCGCAAATCAAACGATTTGCTTTAGGTGAAACGTTTACGAAAGCAACACAAAGCAGAATTGGCAAACAGCTCGGTTCACAGACAATGCAGCATTAGAGATTATTTAATGGCAAGGCACAAAGCTAGTAAAGTTTCTTTCAGGCTGAAATTTAATATAAAACATGGCAAGGAATGTCGCAAACACGCAGAAAACAGCAGACTAAGGCCATATTATATTGTGTGGCGACAATAAGAAATTGTAGCATAGCAGCAGGCGCTCAATATGAACGCACATATGTATTAAGTCGTAAAATGCACGCTTAGCACACGCACACGCACATGGGGTAGAAGAACATAAAACTATTGAAATTGCTTTATAAACAGCAGGGCGGAAGTGGGGGTGGCGCTATAATGTCAAGACTAATGCCATAGCCGCAAAAGCTACTTCCCAAAATATCAAAGCAAGTGGGAGAGGGTGAGGGGGCTGTGCGTGAGTGACCTTGGCTGGCCGAAATTACAGTCACAGCACAAACTTTGACACATGTCAAAGCGGGGGCAACAGCGAGCACAGCGCGATGAGGTAGACAAAAGCTCTTTGGGGCCACACACCTGAGCGAGGTGGGCGAGAGAAGGAGAGCAGAAGAGTGCGGGACGGTCACATAAGATCCTGTTGGCTACTGTCGCGTCACGAACTTACATAAAAATCAACAGTTTATGGCCAACGCATGTCCTTGAGTGGCAAAAATGGCAGCAGAAGGAGCACGCGAGAAGAGCTGCCCCCAGAATCAGTCCCACAGGACATGGCAAAAGTTTTCGTCTGGCTTGCAGCGCAGGTCCTCTGCCAAATGTCTTGCCATCTATTTGCATTTTCTATTTATTTCTTTATCCCTTTGGCAAGCCGAATCGGCGGCACTTGAGTTTGGCAGCCATTAGTGGCACGTCCTTGTCCCTGTCGCCCTCTCCCTAGTTCCTCCTGCGCGTCGTTTGTTGTTTCTGCTGTCCCCGAGTCCCGGCCTGGCCTGGCCTGGCTTGGCCTGTTTGTATCTTCCACTTTGGCACTCATATTTTATTAAGTAGCAAAGTTGACAGGGGATTTGAGCCTGAGCGGGCCCTCGCCCACGCTCCATGCTCGCCCTTAGGAGTAGATCCAAGTGGAACTGTCATTTTGTAAAGTAAATATTGGTAATTTTTATTGAGGACTTTGCTTGATTCTCCCCATTTTGCCCGCCGGGCTTAGCCATACTAAGAAAAAGAACTTTTGCCAAATTATAAACATTTAGTTCGAGATGGAAAACCTGAGCTTGAACCCAAATCAAGGCAGAGAGCATTAAGCATTAAGCGAAAGTGATTGCAGCCAGAGAATTAGAAACACATTTCCTTCTTTTTTTTTTCTTTTTACACAACCCCTCCACTGCAACCCGACCACCCCCTCGTACATATTGTTAGGCAACGCATCGTTGGGCCCAAAAATTGTGTGTGTTCGAAAATCCAGCAGACCGTAAGAGACAACATAAGCGATAACAAGTATTTTTGGGCGGTTGCTAACGGGATTTGCAAGCAGCCTGCCCCGTGGCGAGAGGAAGAGGCGAGGGGAGGAAAGACAACCCCTGAGAGAGCTTACTTTAACCTCTGAATGTAACCATGGTTAAGTCAGGTGTTGCTGCATGCCACGCACAGGCAAATTTCCAATGGCTAAGTGAATTTTGTGCAGGGAAACAAAAAAGTGTTGCATACTTTGGGGTGACTTTCAGCTAAAATCTGGAAAAACGCGAGTACAGTTGTGAGCATTGAACTAGCAAGCGAAAGATCACCGTTTCAAGTCCAGCAGCAATTGCCAGTTTTACTTTTTGTTTACTTAATTTCCTTATTTGCGCATGCTACAGAATAATGCCCTGGGCATATGGTGATATTTGGTTTACCCCAAGCGAGTTTCAATTTAATTGAACGTCTTTTTGCCTTAAATTGTCAATAGATTTATAAATCAAGCTAGCGCACAATAGAACTTCGTCTCTTTTAATATAATATTTTTTCGCATGCTCTGGTATTCATAAATATTTCAAGTGCTTTTGGCACACATCATTTAACTCGGGCCGGTTCTCGGCTCTCAAACTCAGGCAAACCTGTTCAAACAGCCGCCTTTCAATTTCAATCAGCACACAATTCAACGCTAATAGCTTTTCCAGTTAGGAAAACAGGAAATTTGCAAGAGGTTTGGGGCTTTTGCTATTTACTTTTCACACAAATTGTTATAAAATATTTAAAAATCATGCTCGAAGCGGTTCTGGAGCCGCAACGAGCCTTGAAAGCGAGCGTCAAGTCGGGGTAATTTTTGTGCTCAAAAAAAAAAGAAGAGAAACGAGAAGGAAATAAAAATAAAATGTAAAGATTTTTATGCAGCAGCATTTCAACGGCTTCCGTTTTAGATGGTGCGCCTCTTAAATATGCACACACACAGCTTCAATTTCATACCTATGTGTGTGTGTGTGTGTGTGGCTCTGGAGAATTGAGGCCCATAACTATGTACACATGCATATATACAATTCTATATACGCTGTTGCTGGCATACGCATGAATATTTAAATTCCAGTGAAAATAAATTGCACAAAATATTCATTTCAATTTCATTTTTGTTATCTCGCAATTTATTCACTTGATATGCATTTGTTATATCCCGATATTTACTATATGAACCTATTTACATAAAAAATTCTATATCAGAAGCATCTGTGTATCTGTAACATTTCTCTATACAGCTTTAGGTGCCAGCTTTTTTGTTTCGTTTGCATTGTTCCACACAAATTTAGCCTTTCATCGTGTCAGTTTAGTCAAGCTCTTGGTCAAGTAGGATCAACTAAACAGACGGAAGCTTTTTATCTTGCAATTTCACTGTTTCACTTGGTTTTGTAAATTCTAAACAACCTATTTTTAGTCCCAGGTCAAGTGGGATCATCTTAACAGACGGAAGTGTTTTATGTTCCAATTTCAGTGTTCCACTTGATTTTGTAAATTCTAAAAAACTCTTCTATTCTTGATATGCCTAAAATATTTTTTATAAAAGAGACGCTATGCTAAAGTAAAATGTTCCATTCCGACTGTTCCACCGTTTTGTAGCATACACATGAAAATTTACAATGGCATAGCTATGAATCTGACTGTGTTACTCCCAATATATTTCCAATTCCATTTTATAAGCTAAAAGACACATGGAATTAACCCATTTTAAAAACCTGTTTACATATGACACTTGATTAATAAATGTGTCACGTTTCATTTGCATCGTTTCACATTGTGAAATGGGACAAATTAGGCATGAAAGGCCATCAATTCGGGCGGCTTTCCTCCAACAAATTTGGCTTAGCTCCTTTGTAAAATGTGTAAATGTTTATTGTTCTCGTGTCACATTTTTGACGCTTTGGGGCAAAACAATAAAATGAAACATACGTTTTATTCTCTTTGGGGGCGGGGCTGGGTCCGTGGCACGTCTCAGTCATTTCCATGCGATTAGCAGGCCCAAAAATTGGCACTAAACTGTTATAAATGGCCTGACAACTTTCTATACTTTTTCCATTTTGAATTTCTTTGTGGCAAACATTTTCAATTCGCCGCAAAATGGCGACGCGCCAAAGTAACGGAAGACGGGAAAACAATATGAAGTCGCCGTCAGACGCAGCCGCTTTTCAGTTCTTCTTTCTTTTTTTTTGGCTAGTGGAAAATCAGCTTCCGGCGTCTTTTTATGCGCCACCCTCCCGCAAGCAAACCTGAGCAAAGTCTGCAGTTGAAACAAATTTAATTTTCGACTTTTTAGCGGCTGCCAGACAAATAGAAACAAGCCGCAAAAGCCGCCAAGAGACGCCTGCGGCTGACGCGCAGCGCGCCGGCTGCTTTTGGCTTTATTTTTATATTTATTTTTTCAAATTTTCTTTGGTCGTTTTCAAGCTGCCTTTTTATAAGTTTATTTTCATATATTGCCCCCAACTAGTAAAAACTTTTAAATAATTACATTTAGCGGCGGCGGCGGCGGCGGCGGCTGTTGCTTTGGCAGCTAAGTCAAAAAGTACACAACAATAAAATATGAAAAGATCCAGAAGGAACTTTTGGATGTACGAAAAGCCGAAGCTGACATACACTGCAAAATGTTAACGAGAGTTTGACGAAATAGAAAGCAAGCGAAAATTGCTGTCAGATTATATATGGTTACCACTGAAAGTGAAGTAGGTGGTTCTAACCTAAGAGTATTTTGCTTTTGTTTATAGAGTTTATATAAACATGATCAGGAAGACGAGCTGAGTCGATCTAGCCACGTCCATCTGCTCCTCTTTTTTAAATTGCATATTAAAATCGATAAATATCGATTTTCAGACGTGGCTTTTAGGCATTCAATCAGATCGAATAGAATTTAGCTTTATATACAAACTTGAAGACCCGCCCGAGGCAGGGCATCAAAAGCGACACTTGCCTGTCAATATCTCCTTTCTTCTTATTTTTTGACTGTCTGTTTAATTTTTTAAAGCTTGGCGTTGACTGTAAAAACTAATTTAATGATGGGCGCCCAGGAGCATGCAAATGCTTTGGCGGCGTCTTTTGATGTGCTCTTTAATCATATAGTAAGAGGAGGCAGGGGGGGGGCAATTATGTGTAGCACAATCAATCGAGCGGCCATTTTGTAATATCCGGCTTAAAATGTAATATGCGAAAAGTTGATGGGAATTCAAAGAAACGAACAAAATAGAGAAAAGACCACCCACACATGTGCATTGCTTAATTGCTTTTTACGACCATAGATTTAAATATAAATAGATATATATATGTATATATATACAAGATATGGGCCTATAACTATTCTTCTAGGTATACATAATAGCCTTCTGCCTGTTGACAAAAGGCCGAGGCAGACAAAGGGAACGGCAGCAGCTGCCAGTGACAGCTAAAGCAAATGTGGAAAATGTGAGTGATAAGAAAGAGAATAGATAGTTATAGCCAAGATAAATAGAAATATAACTGGAAAATGCCACCTGGAGTGGAGCAGCGGCTAGGGCGAGGGGATTGAAGCTAGGCAAATGTGGTAGAGAACAATTACACTTTTAAGCAGACAACGACCCGAAAGATGAACTAAGGAAAAGACTTGGAGAAACGATGAAAGTGCATGTAAATGAAAATAAAGATGAGAAACCAAAGTTGATAACCAGTTGCAAGTTGCTGACACATGCCACACACACAGACACACAGGCACACACGGGACTCCAGTTAAGCAGGCAGCACAATAGCGACAACAATAGATAGAGAGAGAGAGAGAGAGAGAGAGTGAAAGAGAGAGGAGTAAAGAGAAAGAGAGAGAGAGGGCAGTTGCAGACTATTACCATTGTTGGCAGCAGCCGCAACAGTTCACATGGCTCATTTTCAACGGTCAAAGGAAGCAGGATATACAGGATATATACACAACAGCAACAGCAGGATATGCCAGGGCAGTTTTTTATGCTGTGCGTCTTTTGGGGCAGCTACGCACACACACACACGCGCGCGAACAAACACACACGCACACACATAAATCTGCTGCATGAATGAAATATGGCAAATGTCATTTAACATGACAACTTGATGATAATAATAACAATAACAACAATAGGGGCCAGGGGTTAGGGGCGGGTATACCAAAAATCTTACACAGAACGTCACACGGGCAGTTCCTTTGTTCGCATAGACAGCGGGGGGAAACATGGGGGGTGGCTTGGCATGTGACAAGGAGCAAACAGAAAAGGTGAAACGACAATAAACTAAAGCTTAAGAAAAGAAAAGGCGACCAAAGATTGAAAACCCAAGATAGAGAAATAAGCAGAAAAAAATATGTTTAGATAAGCACTAAAAGCCCAGAGATTAGACGGAAGTCCAGATTAAGCACAGAGGAGGAGATTACGTTATGAATGAGGCTTGCAGAGAATAGCACATGGAGAGTCCCGTATGCTTAAGCATATAATAAAGGCAAGTTGAGTTCAATAAGAAGAAGAAGGCTGTTCAGAGCGCTCTCTCACATAAGTATTTCACACAAGGGGGGCTTTCATTGTGCGCGTGTGAAACTATTTTAAAACAGGTGTACTTTATAGAATATCGATATCAGAACACAAGCGCCTGCCTCGAGCACTTCATTAAGCACACAAATCATTAGATTCGGCACAGGTATCAGTTATCTGTTTTCGGCGAAGGGGCATTCGAGTCCTTTTCTGTCTGGACACGCTTGTCAATGCGGTCAGTGCGTTGGTCATTCCAGCTTATAGTTTCTCCCTCTCTCCCTCTCCCTCTCTCTCGCTTTTGCACTCTCATCCTCTCTCGCTCCCACTCAAAAAGCCACAAAAGCACATTTAGTGTAAACCGAGTCGACCGCAAAGCAATTGATATGCGTGCAGCAGTCGGAGACCGAGAGTGCGTGACAGAGAGAGCTAGATACAATGGGAAACAGCGGGTGTGAGACGGCGAAATGCATTAGAAGCTGCTGCCACACTCACTCACACACACACACACGCGCACGTCAGTTGCAGACAGAGCCAAAGCTAATGTTGCACGAAGCACAGCCGGAAATGTGGTTACATAATCTAGAGAGAGAGAGGGCAAGAGACAGCGAGAGTGATAGGTAGGCCGTGAAAATCTGTTGCCTACTTCTTGGCACATTATTAATTTTGGCCCGTTTCGCAATTTGACGGAATTTTTGTGCCATGCAAATCGAGAACCTGATGGAAAATGCCGATTCGTTGCGGAGGAAATTTTGCAAATTCTTATGAATATTTATAAATGCGCGCAATTCAATGGAAATGTGCCCGAAAAGTATAAAGAAAAACACAACTGATATCGAAGCCAAGAGCAAAGCTGTTCAAAATAAAAGCATTTAAAAGTTTTGATTTTGCTGGGAATTGTTGAAGCTGGACTGATAGAGCGAGCTAGTAGCGCTTCTGCGTGGGTGGCTCGCTCGTAAGGCCCTGAAACAGGGACTTGAACAAGAAGCGAACAACAATTCAACATCCGCTGCAAAAAAACCGCAATGAAATTTCCGGAAGTTGTGCATAAAATGGGCTATGCATACGGAAATCATCAACCCCATGGCTGAGCACGAATCATGCCAGAGGTTGGCCAAAAGGGGAGGCAGTGAGGGGCGGGAGGGGTCCTCATGCTGCAGCTTGGCCATTATGGTAAAAGGGGGCGTGTTGGCAGGGGGCTGCTCTGACCAGCAGCAACAATGAAATGACGCCAAATGAAATGCCAAAAACAATGCGAACGGCTGGCTGCCAACTTCCGGCGAGCGGAGAATGCAATGTTGAACCCACAGCGAGAGAGAGAGAGGGAGAAAGGAGAGAGAGAAGAGAAGCATAATAATGGTACAGAGAGAGTGAGAGGGAGAGGGAAAGCGGCTGCTGCTGATGATGATGACCTTCAGTTCGCTGCTGCTCAGTTGACCAGAAAGGAGCTGCGAGTGTCCTGGCCAGGGGGGTCGGGGGTCATTTTGTTGGTGTATTTTTTTGTTGCTTTTATTGTTTCACATTTCTGTGAAATTTAGACGCGTGGCTGAACTTGGTTCATGACTCATTTGATTTCAATGGCAACTGTTCATTTGGCAGCGAAAGTATTCAAGAATCGAACAATAGAACCAACACGGCGGCTCAAAGTTGCGACACAATTGCCCAACAGATTAGGCCAACGATTTATCGATAAATGTGTCCGACAACAAGGCGGAAGTGTTGGAAAACGTTGTGCGTGGAATGTTAGGTGCGTTGCCCTTCTGCCCAAAGTCCTTATTGCTTATGAGTTGCTTTTGAATAAATTACAACCTGATTTTATTGTATTATATATGAAATATTTGTCTTGATTGAATGACTGATTGATTGACTGATTGATTGACGATCGACACTGATCGAAGACTCTTTTAAATGAATTACGCCACAATTGTATAATTCTAACATTATAGACTGTTTGTCTTGATTGGGTTACTACTGATTGATTGATTGAGCGACTGACTAATTGATTGACTAAGTGTTTGACTGATTGATAATAAACGCTGAACAATAACTTCTTCAATGGAATTACACCATGAATTTATATCTTAAACCTTTTATATAAGACCTTTTGTACTGACTTGACTGATTGATTGACTACTGGTTGATTGACTACTAACTAACTGATTGATGAGCGACAGCGAACAACATTTTACAGGAACATAGCAGGCAAATTTAATGAAAATTATGATATGCATACATTGCTGGTCCCACTGGGTGCAGCTGTTGAGCTGATCTAATCATAATAGATATAAATATGCAAGTTGAGGGTCATTCCCAAGTTGGCAGCTGGCAAAGAGCAAAAACCAACTGCCGCAGCCCCCGTCCAATGATGAGCTTTCAGTTTTAAGCGCTTTACCAGTTGGTTGCGCTGCATTCCGCAAATGTAATGCGCTTTGCCCGAAGGGGCCGAGGAGCAAGAAGCGGAAAGGCAAGGGGGGCTGGCAGCGGAAGTTCTGGACAACCAGGCAGCTAACCGAGTGTTTCGAGAGTATAGTTTGCAATTGAAACTAAACACTGAGCGCGAGAGGGACAGAGAGACAGTACGGATTAGGACTGAAGAATTTGTTAGGCAGGAAGACTGCAAGGACTGTGGGCCAGGCTGACTGACAGACACAATGGGCCACAGGACATGGCACATAAATGTTTAATAACTCGAGCAGAAAATTAATTTTTATGTAAAACATTTTTGAAAAGGCCAAAAGACAAACGATGAACGATGAACGATGAACGAAGAACGACTCAAAAGCCCGCAAACAACATATTTTACATAATTCTCCTCAAAAAGTTTAAACTTGATAAACAATTTCATTTGAAGCAGATGCTTAACAGCAGCTACAACAACAACAACAACAACAACACCAAATTGTAATAAAAGGAATTTCGCTTTCATGTTGTGCACCGTTGGGGACGTTGCCTCGTTTTTCTTGCTTTGCGCCTTCAATGCAAAAACTTTGCTGCCACTTTACACACACAATAGCCGCACACACGCACGCACATACACACACATAAACATGACGCAACAAAGGTGCGTTGTCGTATAACCTGAAGCCAATGCGCTGCGCAGCAAAGTATGCTATGATTTTTCCCCATATACCCTACATCCTTTGCGGTGTATTTCACTTATGCTAGGCTGTTGGTTGTTTGCGAGCTAACGAACGCCTATTAAATACCACAGAACTCCAATAAATAAAAGATATATTCTACCTTAAGTTTAATATAATAACAAAGCTTTAAAATCTTTCCTTTTTTAAGACGGATCTAACATATACTTCAGGCACATGCAGTCCTTGCTTTTATATCAACAAAGCAAAACCTTTCAAAATGTCCTAGTGTCCATACTCTCGCGATACACTTCTCTTTTTTATTGTTCTTTATTCTTTTAGGGTAAGTTTGGCTTCATCTTTGCCAGGGCAATGTTTAGAGGCGTTTAGGAGTACGTTTATATTGTTCTTGTTGTTGTTGTTGTTGGACGATGCAGCTTTTGTTTAAATTTCAATCAAAAACAAATTTTCAAAGCTGCTTACGACCAGCGCTAGGGAGAAGCGAAGAGGGGCGTGGGCAGAGACAGCTGTGGCATGTTGCATGCCAAAAGGGGAGACGGGCGGACGAGCTCACGGTCTAAAGGCATGAAGTTGCAGAACGGACTGCAACAAGTTGCAAGCAACTTGGTTATGCCAAGAAAAAGAGGCAGAAGGAGCGAGCGTGAGGAGGACAGAGAGAGCGGGAGCGAAAGAGAGTGAGCAAATGCACAGCACAAAAGTGCCGCTGGTGAATCAACAACAACAACTACTGCGGGAAGAAAAACAGGCACAGGCACAGACACGCCCACTGCAATTCACTTTCCCCCAGCAAAGTCAAAAATGTTAGGGCCAGGGGCAGGCGCAGGGGCGGAGCCAGTAGGGGTTACAAGAAGGAGCCACTGAGTCTTATGTTTAACTACAATTTGCCGCTGGGGCATGCACACGGACACACTTGCACTCACATACACTCACACACGCACACACATCCAAGTGAAGAGAGAAAATGCAACATGGTGCAAAGTTTTTTATATAATTAGAAATATGAAGCAAGGCAGTAGCAGTCTTTTAGGTAAGCGCGGGGTAAGTCTGGGGTTACGGACGGGTCTTTAATAATGATTTGTTTTTAAGGTTCATTTGCCTGGGCTCGGGCGAAGTTGGGCTCAACTCTAGCTCTGTAGCTGAAGCATGAAGTGCAGTGTAAATGTCTTGACTTCTTGTGTTTGTTGAGCCCTTAAGCGTTTACCATGTGGCACGTAGGCAGGCGAGATTGGGGGGCCGAGATGGGCGTGTTTGGGCCAGGCAGCTGCAGCTCTGGAGAGGTGTGTCAATGTGTGTGTGTGCAACAGGGAACGACCGTGTGTGTGTGTGTGTGTGTGTGTGTGTGTGAGTCTAGTTAGGTTTTTGTGGTCGGCCTGTGCCTGGGCCATAATGAAATGCTCGTCCTGAGTCTGTGTTGTTTATGCAAAAATTTTATATTTTTGAACCTAAATGTTACACCAGACACTCACGCACACACACACACACGCACACACAGGTGTACACACGACACAAAGGTATACAGTTACCAAGTGCTCTCTATTTTTAATTAATTAAGAGTTTCGCCCCAGGAGCAGGCAGCCAAATGTACAAAATTCAGGCTAAAACTACAGTGAAAATTGCCTAAAGGCAACCACACATGAAAATATTTAAGGTGTTTTATTAAAAAATAATTGAATAAATCTTAAATGTAACATTTTAAATCAAGTCAGTTTTTGTTTTTGGTTTGAATATCAACTTTTCGTTTAAATATTGGCTACAGCGGTTATTATTACTATTTTAATATTTATTTATGAATTAGTTAGGCGCAAAAAAATAAAATTAAATTAAATTTTAAGCAGCATATCGAATTAAGGTCATGAAAATGTAAATAAAAGAAGTAAAATAAATGAGGTAAATAAAAAATTAATTTAAAATAATTTTTACAAGATATAAAGAACACAAATATTCGATTCCTCGATTTGTGCAAATTTAGTCTTTGTGATTAAATCTTTCACAGAGCAACGAAGCAACTATTTAAAACTTTGAGTTATTTCACTGTAAATCAAATTGGTTTTCTCTTTCGGTGGGGTGGCGCGCACATTGAAGCCCAGTGCTCAGACAGCTTCTCAAACACATAATAACAGAGGCGCACGCAAAAATAAATTAGCTATAAAATCCGAGCAGTTAAAAGCCTACCTCAGGGCTCACTTTCCTAAAGCTACCCCCGCTCCGACACCCGCAGAAAACTTTTACTAATTGCGTAATAATCTCTTTACATTTAAAAATACATTTACAACAGCATTTATACCTGCCCCAAGGCCAGAAATCGTTACAGAAGAGCGGCAAAGGGCGAAATAAAAGAAGCAGCAGCAAGAACAACAACAAACAGAACAGAAAATCCCAATTGAAAGAAAGGAGACAGCAGTCAGTCAAGAAGAGCACAAAACACAGGAACAAGACTGCCGCCCGGAAGCGTTGATAAATGATAGCTCCCCCCCTCCCTGCCCAATCCACGCCTCTGCGTGGAAATAAATCTAAACATTAAAAGAAGAAGGGGAGCGCACAAGAAAATGCCGAGTCTTCCCAGACAATGACAAAAAGGCACTAAAAACTGTCAAAATTGCGTCAGCTTATGAATACGAAATGCTCGGAGACGGCAAATTAAAGCATGACAAAAGTTTTACAAAACCGAATCCTTGAACAAGGCTCCCCCCAACCAGAAACCAGACCCACAACAAAACCCTCCTTCCTGAAAGCGAAACGCATATCGCCAGATCCAGCTTTGGCTTTCATAATGAGTAAAATGTCACAAGTTGACGCAAGTAAATATTTAAATGTCAGATTTCTATATGGGAATACCAGCAGTCCGTCCCCCCTCTCTCGGAAAATATTCCCTACCCACAAATAGACAACAACGAGCCGCAGTACAAAACCCCAGACAAGAGCCAAATATGTCTCATAATTTTGGTTGTTGTGCACAAAATTCATTCTAAACAGAAGAAATTCCTGCTGACTGCCTGTCATTCTCCTCGATTTGTTCTCTTTTCTTCTTTCTCGAACTCGGCCTCTCTCTCTCTCTTTCTTTCTCACCCACTCTCTCGCTCCGTCTTGCTCTTTGTTCAGTTGAGCCCAAAGATATGCGGGCCTCAAGCTGAAAGCACATTTTAAGCACTGCCTTTGCATGTGGGTGAGGGTGGAGGAGGAGACAGTAACTACCCCAACCTAACCGCACTTCCTTTGCACTTGTAAGGACTCCCTCTCTCCCTCTCTTCCTCTCTTCCTCTCTCCCTCGTCGTCTCTCTCCCTCTAATGCATGCAAAATATGCTCGACCGCCGTTTGACATTTACAAATGACAAACATTTGACAAACAAAATGTCCTTTTGTCAGTGTGTCCTGCGCGTGTGACAGGAGCATTGTCGTAAGCGCTTAATGTGGGCGCTACAACCGCGCTGGAGGCGTGGCATATTTGATGTAGAACCCGCAGCAGCAACTTGCAGCAAGTCTGTGCGTTATTATCTCAAAATACGGCAAGCATCAGCAGCAACAAAGAACAATTAAAATACAAGAAACTTGAGGAAATGTCACAGTGTGAGGGGCTGTAGAAGATAAAAGAGCGAGGCATATATAAATACAGGGCAATTAAATGAATTTAATAAATGAGGAGAAGAGGATGAAAAACAAAAGGTTTGAGTACACAGATTTGAAAACAAGCTAAATAAAAACTTTTCGCGATAATCAAGAGAATTGCTTTTAATGGCATTTAAATGGGTTCTGATGGCCAAAACAACCATCAGCTGTTAAACGTTTACGTAAGAGGAACAAAAAGGAATGCACGATATCAATGTAAGCTCGCAAGGGCGTAAAAGAGAGGAAGAGAGAGAGAGAGAGAAGGAGCGAGAAAGAAAGAGAGTGAAGCACCATGGGAAGCAAGCACAAAAGGGAAGACACTAAATTGGCGAAAGCGTAAAAGAGAGAGAGACAGGGTGTAGCAACAGCTGTAAAACGTTTACGTATGAGGCAGAAAGAGGAGAGAAAAACGGAAATGTGTACTCCTAATAGCAAGATAGTGAACGCTTATCCAAATTACAATAGAATATCTGCTCATTAGATAATCTCTTAATAGCTCAAGGTAATTCAATAATCAATATACAATAAATGTAAAATATACATAAATATATATTGGACTGTGAATTGTGAATTGAAACTTTACATACCTTCTGAGATCAAAGAGTATTCCAAGAGCCATAAACTAACTATATGCACACAATATCTGTTATCGAATGCTGTGAATCTAGAGTAGTTACAGCTTGTGTATGTGCCCGTTAAGCTTAATTTACTGTGCTTAGTTCACGTAGCACCACTTAGGGGCGGGGTTGAACATCAACAACATTTCTGACTGTACGTAATACACCTGGCCGGCGCGCTAACAAGCAGCGGGACATTACTTTTAATAAACTCTAGGCCAACAGATAGGCCTTCGCTTCCATGTGCGGCTATTGTCCTGTGCGCGTGTGTCCTAGGTGTGGCCAGCACGCACCTACGCAGTCAGCTCGGGGTCTGTGGGTGGGGCGGGGTCTCTAGCTATATTTACAGACGGGCCCAGAAGTGCTTGCACTCTCCACAGTCTGTCGGCCTTTTTTCTGTTAGCCAGGAGCTTCGTGTAAATATTTGGCTTTAATAGAATTAAATGATGAAGAAGCGCATACTCAGAAAAAAAAAAGGAAAATTGTTTGCCACCCTCGCTAACAAGGGGCTGGAGGCGGGGTCCACACTTAAATTAATAAAGTAAATAATAAGCATTACGTGAGGAACAGGACACAGCTCGGCCAGGTGGACAGGACAGGACAGGACAGGACAGGACACGGGCGCGTTGAAAGTGAATTAAACGTCATTTATGTGGCTTAAAAAACTGCGCGCCGAAAATATGTTTTTTCGGTAGTACTTTTTTATGCTATGAATTCCCATTTTTTGCAAGACTTGTTGGTTCTACGCTTTGTTGATTAATTTATGGTCCTGGGCCGGGGAAAGGAGACTTGGGCTTACAATATTTTGTGGCTCTTAGCGTCAAGCACATTGCAGCAGTTAGCGCCTAATCCAGCTCAATAGGGCTCAGCTGCCAAGGCAGCCGCCAGGACGAAGCCGACACACAGGACACACCCAGGACACACGGCGACTGCCTGAGCTGAGCGCGTTTGCGGCTGGGCTTAAGGGCGCTGCGCAAAGCTCTTTGATTGAATTGGAGAATTGGAAAATGGGAACTGGCAATGAACATAATTATGCGGCTGCTGTCAAGTGGCCGGGCACTTTATTTAAGGGCGATCCCGGGATTAGTCGATTACCCGGCCAATGTCCTTTTTGCGGCTCAGAAGCTCTCTAAAGCTAACTTACGCAATATTCGGGCCAAATGTAGGCGACGCCTTTCGCAGGACTTGAACTTACCTAAAAAGAAAAGAAGCAGAAAATACAAATTTAATTTAAATTAATTTCAACAACAGTCGAGACAAGTGCCAGGATAAGCCTGAGGGTCGGCGGGACATGGGACAAGGGCGTGGCAGATGATAGACGACATTGTCATTATGTCAAAATCTTCGAAATAAATTGCCTTTTCTTTTGCTCAATTTTAAAGGCCCTACTTAAAAATCCATTAAAAATTAGCATGAATCCATAAAAGGGACAACAAATGAGTAAAAGATTGCGAAAGAGTTGCACAACGCACTCGAGATGCCCTTCAGCTGAAGATGGAATTGTGAACGAGAGCTTAAAAGCAATAAAAGAGTGAAGGTGGGTAAAAAATGTGTTATTAAAATATGTATACATTAATTAAATTAATTACTTGAGTAATTACGGAATTAATTACTTGGGTAAATGCTTGTTAACTCAAAGGTTTTAATTATTACTCTAGTAATTGTAGAAGTAATTCAATTTCAATTACTTAAGTCAATTAACAATAAATTATTTATTATTATTATTAGGTATATAAGTAATTAAATAGTTTATGGTAAGATCAATTTAAGTATTTAAGTTATAAATTATAAAAAATTATGATTAGTTTTAGGCGGAATTTTTATTCAATAACTAAAGTAATTAAAAGCCATAAAAAACTCATTAAATGGTAATTGAGTAATTGGCATATGTAGTTACTTGAGTATTTTAAATTGTATCAATTTCTCTTCTACAATTCAACCACACTATTTATAATAAGGCTCCGCACTTCGACATACTGTTAACATTTGCCACAGGCTCATTTAAAGCGTAGACATAAATTCGGTTTTATTTTGTTTTCCTTTCATGAAATTGACAAGAAGCTGTCATTAATTTGCATCAAATCAATTTCTCTTCGACAGCTGCCCTGCCCTGTTTTATTGCCTTGGCCTAGGCGCAGGCGACATAAAAATGCAAATTTTGTTGCTGTTGGCTTTAAAAAAAAAAAAAGGGAAAAAGGACAAGGACATGATCGAGGGCGAGGCAGCAAAAGGAACTCAACTGCCGCAGCTTGACACGAGCAGAGACGCTTCTCGCATATGTGACATGGCAACAAAAATTGCTAAAATATTATTACAAGTAATAGGCACAAGGAGCAACAACAACAATTTGTGGCAGGGGCAGACTTGAGTTGGGGGGACGACCGAAAAGGGTGTTGAAATTGATGCCAGTGGCAGGCAGCTGGCTTGATGATGGGGATGATGTGGATGATGCCTGGCTATATCAATAGGCATATCAATACAGCCGACACACACACACACTTCTGGGCGCCTTACCCTTCTCAGCCCCTAGCCTGCGGTTAGACGTGCCCGAAATACATTAAAAGTTAGACAGCAAACAGGGACAGGCTCTGGAACAGAGGCGGGCGGAGGGGGGGGTGCACACTTCGGGGCATTTTCTATACAAACAAATTGCTGCGTACGCGACTTGAAAGCCAAAAATTGATTGATGTTACTTTGCGTAGTCTTTGCGTAGTCTGCTTTTAGGCCAAGTTAGTCAGAGAGAGCGGCAAAGAGGGGAGCAGGGAGCAGGGAGCAGGGAGCAGGAAGAGGCTGAGTAAGAAAGCTGGCTCTAATGCGATTTTGAGTGCTCATTGTTGGCCATTAGTTGGAGTTGTAGAGAAAGCCAAGTTTCGCATGTGCTTCTCTCTCTCTCTCGCTCTCTGTTATGGCCCAACGCCTTGAGAAATGCGCATTTAATTGAGTGTGCTGCGGAGCGGGGCGGGCTGGGGCGGGGTGGAGGTGGGACTGGTAGGGTATAATTGAATAACTGTCAGCACTTTAATTAGAGCGTAAAAAATTGCAATTGCAATGACATATAATTGCAATTGCGCAGCAGCAGCTGCAGCGTCATTTGTTGGCAACGCATTTAGCTCGACCTTATTTAAGAGAGAGAAAGCGAGAGACACAGCGAGAGCGGGGGATGGAGAAGAGGGAGGGGGGGCTGCTATATAGAGAAGACATGTATTTATGATATTTATTGAAATCCGCATCTGCATCTGCATCTGCATCTGTTCGTTATGTGTAGCTGCTGCTTTGGCCACAATATCTATCCAATTAAAGCGCAACGAATTGTCTAACCTTTTGTGTAATAATTTCACATTTACAGCGACAGAGACAGAGACAGCAATAGAGACAGCGACAGCGACAGCGACAGAGAGACAGAAAAATGGACAGGGAAAAAACAAAAATTAAATCCAATTAAAACCAAATAAAACTTGCAAACAAACTTTTGTGTTTCATTTCAATTTACAGAAAATTTCAACAACTGTTTCAAATTTCAAATTGGGAGACATGCATTTGTGCTATTTAATACTGCGATTTGGGGAATAGTTAATGACAGCTCTTTAATTAGTGTGCAACGCTTTACTCAAATAGTTTCAAACTATTTCATTTGTAGCCAATTATCTTGCCAACCAAAACTAAATATATTTAATGTACAATTTAAAGCAATGCAAATTGATTAAATGAGGATTAGAAATAGTTCTTATGTAAACATTTCTAAAGAGCATCATGTAATAAAGTCAGCATGGAGGTTGGAATATGCATGAATAAAAGAAAGATGCAGCAATGGAGGACACACATAACAGTCGAGGCAATCATTTATTAACTTAATTAAAAATCCAAAGCATAATGTGACCATGGAGGACAAACATTTCAACGGCAACTATTTGATGTTAGATTAATATGCAAGAGAGATGAAAGAGGTATTCATGAAGGACAGATATTTAAGTTGAAGCAATAACATTATGTGCACTATGCAGATTATGCAGTTCAATGTGACCATGGAGGACACACTTTAAAATGGCAACAGCGAGATTAACAATACATAGTGTAGGTTTAAAGAAAACTGTGCACATGGAGGAGAAATGTTAATGAAAAAGATAAGTGATAACGTTATCATGGAGGACAAGCAGTAAGTCAGGGAATTGACAAATCGCATGATATACTGTGAAATAAATGAACTAAATTGATTATAATCAAAAGTTTGCCCATTGAATGGCAACTAAGATGAAAATATACAGAATATTGTAAAGATGAAGTGCTTTAAAAGTGGAGTCCAGGTAGATGGTTGATAATATTAGGACTGTGAAAATAATATGAACATGGACAAAATAAGTAAATAGAAAGAGACCTGATAGAAACAATGTTAACATGGAGGATATGTAATTTAAGCTGAAACACAGACAAAATTTGTATAGTTCCAGATGTCTGTAGAAGGCGTAGAAACAAGCAAATGCTCGACATATCCTGCAGGGACAGAGCCAAGAAAACTTGATCCCTATGGGCTAAAAATATGATGGATATCAAGTCAAACAAAATCCCATTTTAGCTGCACTTGCATATTACATGCCAAGCCATAAACTCTGAAACATTTGACATAAACTCGCGGCATGTTGAATGAAGTCACAAAATGCCGTCATTCTTAACGCCATTTTGGAAAATAACAGAAGAAAACACATGGAACTATAAAGATATGCATTTATTCGCATTTATATAGGTAATATGGGCAGCAATCAGGCCAAAAGGGGCGTGTCGCAGCGCCCACGCATTTTAGGCCATAAAATTCGTTTGGCAAAATCGCATTTTCCATGTTGCGCCCGCAAAGTATGCAACATTTATTTTTAATGCCAGTTAACAACAAAAAAAAGTCGAATAGGGAAAAACAAGAATTTTAGCCCGTTTTATGCACATTCGGCACATATAAATTTTTACGCGCTTAGAATATCAATTTGGTAGATGCGATTTGGCCATAAATGCGGCACGAAAAACAAGTAAGGCATAAATTCATGGCATATTTGCGCTGCGAAAATCTAGCTCTTTCTCTTTCTCTATCTAACTCTAGCTCTCTCTTTCTCTATCTGTCTCTTTTGTCTCGATTTTTTTGTTTGACTGCACTGTTTGCTGTGGCATTTAAAAATCCATTTTGTTGTTTGTTGATTTTCCTTGCTGTTGTTGTTGTTTTTGTTGCTGTTGCGTTTGTGACATGTTTTCCTGCGGTTTGCGAGCGTTTTTTAACGCGCGCGCACGCATACGCTCGATTTGGTTATTTGCTTTGTTTTTGTTGTTGTTGTTGTAAGTTGGACATGTTGCGGTTTTTGTTTGTTAAATTAAATTATGCGGTTTTGCGCACACACAGAGACTGCACATATAAATTAAGCAAACAGCAAACTAATGAAAATTCAATTGCAAAATACAATTACATTGTTTACCCTGCTGGCCGCTAGATGTCGCGTCAATTGTCTGATTCCGTTACTGAACACTACTATTTATTTTTAATTTTTTGTTTTTAAACATTTTAGCCATTTTCCTCTAATTGAAATGAAATTCACTCACTTTGACAATTCGCAATTCGCAATTCGCATTCGTTGGCCCGCGCTTTTATGTTCTTTGTTTTTGTGGCGCTTTTTATGGTCCTTTACGACACTAAGAACTAAAGCCCGGTACGACAATTTCCCACTCTCTCCCTCGCTCTCGCGCTCGTGTGCTTTGTGCTAGGCGTTAGGGCAAAAGTTTTTTGCATGGCACTTAAAAAATTTATAAAGTGCTTTGAGCAGACTGCCCCACAGCGGCGGCAGCGGCAGCTGCACCGCAGCCCACCCTCCTGTTCTTTGCTCTGGCAATGAAGTGCAAATTGCAGCATAAAGTGTTGGGCATGCCTTGGCCATGCCTTGTTCACTGCCACGCCCACACGCTTCCGTTTCTCGACTTTTGCTGCTTTGTCACAAGAGCAAAAAAACACAAGAAAAAATAAACTGAAAATCTCCAAAAGCGCCCATGAAACAAGTCACTTGCAGCTACAGTTACTAGAAAGAGCACCTCTCTCCCTCTCCCTCTCCCTCTACCTTCCTCTCATTCTCTTTCGCTCTCTTTTACTCGTCTCTCACAGTTTAACTCGCAGTTTTTTCTTGTTTTTGGCAAACTTTTTTGCCTGCCTTGGCTAAGTTTCGCCGAGCCGCCCCTGCCACGCCTCTTCACCTACGTCGCGCACTTTTAATTGTTTCGAGTTTTTTGCATTTTCCTTTTTTCCTCGTTTTTTTTTTCGCGTTTTTCACTTATCTTGCGCGCAGTTTCCTAGTGCAATTTGTTTCCGGCGACGCCTTGAAGTATGCAGCGCTTTTTATTTACAGTCCAGCTAGCTCTATCTCGCTCGCCCTCTCTCCCTCTCCCTCCCACTCCATCTCTTTCTCTTCCCGCAGTGTTTCGACTCTCGCACACAGTCATAAATCTTGCAATTATCGCACATATTTAAACGGACAGTCAATAATTAAAAATCTGTTTGGCATAAATGAACTGCTGAGAAATGCGAGAAAATGTTTTAACGTGTGTGCGAGCGATAATTTATGGTATGAAATGCGTATTGAATAAATATACCCTACAATTAACATATAGTTGTAGAATAAATAAACAAAATTCAAGAGAATTTTAAACATTTTTGTTATTCCATTTCTAATGCACAAAAGCGTAAACTAATTAAAAATAAACCCTTTTGCAATTCAATCCTAAAACAACATTCGCCTAAAGTACGCCATAAAAATACGCTAAAAAATACCCAATAATTTATGGTATTTTATAGATAACGCGCCCGTAAAGTTTGTTTTGTTTTGTTTTGTTTTTCTGCTTGGCTGGCAAATGTTTGGACAGGATTTTGATTGGTAAAATCCACTCACATCATTTTTTAGTAAACAATCGAAACTTTTGCTTGGCTGGATTTTTATCTGGCCATAGCTTCTGGCCATTTGCTGTGGCCGTCAATATTGCTGCGGTTGTGTTAAATAATTTTTAAATAATTCAAAAAAAAAATACTCTGAATAAATATGAATACGCATGGACCATACCATATACCATATATATGCATATTTGTATATTGCATAAACGGATAATATGCCAGCTGACATGAGGCACTGTTGACTCAAGGGTGCAGGAGCAATTAATTGTGATCCAATATTTTTGCACACACGCACGTATTTATTTTATGATCTGGCGACCTGCTGCTGCATACTGTGCCTTATCAGTGGCAGCGAGTGGCAGGCAAAGCGAAACACAACCAAAAGTATGGGATGCGACTCGCAGAAGACTTTAAAATTTAATAAAAAATCAACCTGAAAAGCCTGACTGTATGCCATAAAAAGAAAAACATAAGAAATAACGGTACAGGTAATGCTAGATATGAAAATAAACTTTGCCGTTGAACTCTGCAAAGGGCGGGGCGGTATGAGGCTTTCATCATTTTGTTAGCGGAAATTTGCCGAAAAAGGTTAAGTTGTAATATTTCGTCACCTTTTGCCCAGGCAGAGAAAAAGCACGGAAGTGGGGACAGAAGATGGCACAAGGGGGAGGGAGGGTGGGGTTGGGTGGCGAGTCAAGGCAAAAGCTGTGCATAATTTAACGCATGCAGCTGCCAGACAGAGAAACGCCCGAACTCAACGAGTGGCCCGTAATATATGCCATACACACAATACACGCGCACACACACACACACACACACACACTCCAAAAATACGCTATTACCATAAATGATGTGTGTGTGTGTGCGTGTGTGTGTGAGGGCACCGGAAGTCACTTTAACGATGCGCGAGTAAGTAATAACAACAGAAAAAATATATAAGTGTACACACACAGGCACACAGGGCATGAAGTAACGGGAAGAGCCAACAAAATGGCGCACATTTGTCTTGTTTTCACACACATCTCTGTGTCCGTGCGTGTGTGTGTGTGTCTGTGTGTGGGTTGTTAATGCGCACAATGAGACAAGCTAGACACACAAATGCAAATATAAAACAACACACACATACACACACACACACGTCCAGACAGACAGAGTAGCTGTTCGCATTGCTAACTCTACCTGAGCTGCCCCCTCACCGCCCGCTCACAAACAAATCCAAGCTGCGAACGTAAAGTCTCTGGCCAAAAGCAATGCTGAGATTGCTGCCCAGCAACAAAAAGAAACAAAAGCAACAATGAAGGTAATTCAACTGTGTGGGAGCGTGTGGGTGTGTGTGATGGAGTGTACCTGTGTGTGTGTGTGTGTGTGCGTGTGTGTATATGACCAAAGTTGGAGGCGGATTGCTGCCAGGCAACAGTTGTGTTAATTCGCTGCATTACAGGGTATTTAAGGAATCTCAGGTATAAATCTAACAAATTGATTACAAAACAATCGATAACTTAGATATCGATAATTTTATCGCAATTGTGTGATAACTAATGATGAGCACAAAAGCTATCGAAACTAGTTTGTTAAATTGTTGAAGGCAGAATAACAAGAAGGCGCCTGGTTCGAATCTCTTAGTTGTAACACCATAGTGTCCACAGATATCTATGCATATTTACTATAATAATAATTAGTATACCCTTCATTCACAACCGAAAGGGCATTCACTAGTCCATCATGCCTGATCACCTTGATCTAATATTTGATTTAGGATGTTGGACAATGTTTGCATTTCTCTGGTGCCGAACTTGATGCTGCGTCGTCTGGCGGCTGGCGGCTGGTTCTAGTTGCTGTCTGTTTGCACAGCGGAAGCAAAAACGGCAGAAAAAAAGAAAAAATTTGAAAACACAAAAACGAAGAATGACAAAAAAAATACAGGAAAAATACCTGAAAAAGGCATTGCAATTGGATCATTTTGGCTCAACTGCTGTTTGCAGTCCAACAGGGACTGGACAGCATATCTTTGGAGAGCACAGGTTGTTGTTGTTGCTGCTGCTGCTGCTGTTGTTGTTGCTGTTGTTGTTGTTGTTGTTGTTGTTGTTTTTGCACAGGAGCTGTTTGTTCAGGTTCGAGTTTTGGGCTTGGGTGTTTAGGCAAATGTTTGTCGTGAAGAACTGAAACAGAAATTCGCTGACTGGTTGGCATTTATGGTGCACAAGTAAAATTATGAGCCATGGGTTGGAAAACAACAACAACAAGAACGACGGCGACGACGACAACGTTGAGGAAGAGAAGGGGGGAGTACACGAGCGGGATAAGGGGGGAAGTGCATGTGAGACCATGAGACTAGGCAGCAATTGCCAGAGGTAAAAGCGCAGGAGATGAGAAAATATGACAGCCAGACATGCAGAAAACTGTAACAAATCTAGCCCAAAGACAAGAGAGAGAGAGAGAGAGAGAGGGAGGGGGGAATATTTTGCAGGCATAGTCGCTGCCAAAGGGAGTTGCTGCCGCTGCAGCATGTTGCAAGCTGCCTGCCGCAGATGAAGAGAAATGTGCAGCTTATGAAATGGAACAAGTGCAACACATGCGAAATGCGAATTGAGAAATTTGCCACAATAGCAGCAGCTGCCAACGTGGCCGCCGTTGCTGCCGTCGCCGTCGCCGTCGCCGTCTCGGCAAATTTTCATAGCCTTTAGTCCTTAGGCAAACGTGCAGCAAAGGCCTTGAGAAAAAGGCGGCACATGCTGCTGACGATGCTCTGCCGTATCAGGCCAGGCGGCTGCCTGCTCTCCGCCGTCTGTCGCGCCCCTCTTCGCCACAAGTGTGATAAAGCGGAAATTGCTGTTTTTCTTTTTTTTTCTAGCTAGCTTTTCTTCATTTGCACAACAAACACGAAAAGAAACGAACGCAACGGAAATGAAATCAAAATGCAAAAATGGCGCATTTATCAGCACTTGTTTCCGCAAATATCTTAAACGATAGACACACACAAACACACACACACACACACACACACACACATGCATACACAGCCAAACATAAAATACAATATCAAAAAAGTTACTAAGACTGTTGGGCGAGGGAAAGGAATAATTACAAATTACATTAATAATATAATAATTTTTGGCAAAAGAAAGCTAAGTTTTAAAAATTAAAGCCTTTAAAAGTTCAAATAAGGATTACAACTTGTTCTTACTCAAAACTTTTTCAAAATGTTATTACAATTTTAGTCATACAAATATTAATAAAACAATATTAAACAATATTGATAATAATAATATATATTAACATTTACATACAAATAACAACAATAAGAGTGTGTAAAAGTTTTGAAGCAGCCTTTCGCAACACTTTCCACTTTCCACTTGTCACACGACTAGAGCTCTTCTGCTGGCCACAATATCTAAGCAAAAGCTACCAAGTGCTGGCAAGGTAAGCTAGATGATAACCCCTCATCCCACACCCCCCCCTTCAGCCTTGTGGACACCCTGAAAATGAATCGTTTTTGGCGGTTTTCATGTGGCTACTCCAGCAAATTGGGGGCGGAACGACTTGCTGCTGGGTTTTGGCTTTGTCCGGGAGGGAGCTCAGTTTCAGAAATTTGTTTGCGGTTTATTCTGCAGCTGGCAGGCGGCAAAAGGCACAAAAGGCGGAGAAAGCCGTTGCAAATGTTTGCGGTTATTTTTGGGGAGGTTCTCATTTCTGATTTTGTTCTGTTTTTTTTTTTTTCTTTTGGTGCTGGCCCATCTAAAGTCTAGACATTGCCATTTCCGCTTAACGTGACTGCTGTCCGAACTGTTTTGCGCCGTGCCGTGGCCCAAGTGGAGAAATGTTGTGAACGGGCTGGCAACCTCATCATCAACATTGTCATCAACCAGTTTCACATTTGCATATTGGCGACAAAAAAAAAAGGAGAGAATTAAGCCCTAAAGAATAACAAAGGAAAACCCTAGCTCTGGCCTTTTGTTAATGATTATTTCTGCTATTCTTAATATTTTGTGTTTTTTTTTTTTCTACCTTTCTTTTAATTTTCTCCTTTTAAAGTCGCACTCTGCTGTGCTTTAAATTAATTTCAGTTTTTGCGGCTAATTAGGGGGCTTTGCCTTTTTGCCCACAAAAATATGCTTCGGTTTTTCCGACTGTACTTTTTAGACTAAAGTTTTGTTGACATTAAAATCCAATTTACAAAACGGCGAATGTAATAAATATAGCTGAGCAAACGTAAAGTGCATATGCCATAAGCTAGACTCAAGTGCACATGCCGACTAGCATATACCCTGTACATAATTCAAAACTCGTACAAAGCGATCCTTAAGATATTTTTTTGGTATATATTTGTGTTAATTGTAGGACAAGCATACTCAATTTCTTGGCTATATGTTAAAGACTGTTCTTAAAGTATATTTGTAGAGTTTACAGGGCATTGTCAGGGCATTTTGAAGCTCTAAGACGGATAACATTCTTGTCCGATTACTGAAACATAGACACACCAAATTTCAGGACTCTAGCTTCACTTTTACCTGACTTCACATAGAATAGATATATTTAGTTTTTAACAATTTCGGGCTGTGTGAGCCAAAACGAATGTACTCAATTTCATATCTCTAGCTCCATTAGTGCCCGAGTTCAGATCAGAACTCAGAACTGTAGGGTATTAAAAGGCACTCTCTATGCATATGAATGGCCAGGCTGGCCAGGCTAAGCAAATGGTTTACAAAATGGAAACTCAACGCACTGCCACGCCCCTTGTTTATATCATAAACTCCCGTTGTTTTTAAGTGCAACGCAACAAAAGCTAGCACATGCAAGTTTTCTATACGCGCTCCCTATATATGCCCAGGGCAGGGCACTGAAGGGGGGAAGGCGGGGTTGCCGTCCATGCATAGCAATATTATTGCCAATTCTGCAATGTTTACAATCGGCCAGGGAGAAAGAGAGAGAAAGCGAGACAGTCAGAGTAAAGACTGAGGGAGAGAGAGATAGAGAGCGAGAAAGCGAGCCGAGCGAAAACAAATTCGATTCCAAATTGAATTTTTATTGAATGTTGGCGGCCAACGAGACCAAAAACCAAAACTCGACTCGAGAGGGAATCCCCCAACTTGTCGTCGTCGACGGCGGCTTGTTGTGTATTTGTTTGGCAATTTGATTTTCCCATAGCCACATTTGTTTTGACACATTTTTTTGTCTCAGTGTAGGACAGCAAATGCCATTTTCTCAGCAGGAAAAAAAAAAATGCTGCCAGCATGAATTTAAATGCACACAGCTGCACATACTCTCTCTCCGTCTCTCTCTCTGCCTCTCTCTCTCTCTCTCTCTCTGTCTCTCTCTCTCTCTATAGTTGTATATAGTTCACGATAGTTTTGAGTGCGTTTGTTGCTTACAGCTAGTCGAGTTTAGTTTTTTATCGCACCGGAAATGTTATAGAAATTGCGCTTATCAGAGCCAGAACAGAAACAACAAAACTGCCGCTGCCGAGGCCTCTGACCGACTTTTGCTGGCAGTTTTATGTTTTGCAATAATTAAAATGCCGCCCGACTCTGTCCGCCAGTTAGACTATGATATATAAATAAATATGGCATGTGCAAGGCATATGATATAAGCGCAGATAGCAAAAGTTAAACGGAAGTTAAAAGCCAACTTAGCTTGGCATAGCAATTTATTTATTGTGCGGCTTTCTAGGTCCAGGGATCATTACAACTTACCTGCAATAGAGAGAGAGAGAGAGAGAGAGAGAGAGAGTAGGAAAAATACATTTAATTAAACGAAGTTGTTTTGATTTTAGAATGCTTTAACAAACTGAGGATATTTTAAAGAATTCCTAGAAATATTTAGTACGCAAGCAATTGAGCCTACGTAGGAGGCAATCAAATAAAGTTCTCTTCGATAAGTCGGAATCTGGCGGCGATAAATGAGGTTTACAGGCAAATGGGCTTATAAGAAAGGCAACTAATAAAGTTTTAGGCTAGCATACTTATTCTTCGAAATAAAAGCAACAATAATTAAAATTGATTTACGTAAAAAACGTTTTGAAGCAAAGATTGAATTAAGTTCAATGGAAATTTTTAATTTGTCACAACATTTGTGACTTATTTATTATGCAGCTGCAGCTCTTGAAAAGGGCCTCCTCAAAGGCCCTATAACTAACGCTGGAGTGAAAGCTAATAAGTTTAACAAATGCCCAGCGTTAAGAGCTCTTCGAGACCGAGACCGAGACCAAGACCAAGACCACGACCTCTGCCACTTGGCAAGGCGTGGGGGCGTGGCTAAGCTTGTAATTGCATTTGGTGCGACGACGCTGACAGGCGGCTAGATGAAAAATAATTAAAAGCAATGACAACTTGGTTTTACTTTCTCAGAGGCGTGTCTCCATGCGGGGGAAGCAGCACACGCACTCACACACGCACACACACACGCACACACACAGTCAGAAAAACAAATCCCCAAACACGTCGCTCACATTTCAATTTACGCATGAAAATGTCATTTCCGACAAGGCACGAACGAAGGCGGGTTCGAAATTTGCATGCAGGAATGTTAAGGGAAATACAAGCAAAAAAAAAAAAAAGTAATAATAAAAAAATAAGTCACAAGAGCCAGAAGCTGCCTGGCCTATGCCCGACTGCGTCAAGTACCGCCCACCTCCCCCACAGCTCCCCCCGCGCAGAGCTCTGGCGATATCTTCTAGCTGTCCGTCCCCTCTGGCGGGGCTGCCTCCTCGGGCTGTCTTTCTATTTGTCTCTTGCC
Organism: Drosophila littoralis; assembly: GCA_018903485.1. Classification (NCBI taxonomy): domain Eukaryota; kingdom Metazoa; phylum Arthropoda; class Insecta; order Diptera; family Drosophilidae; genus Drosophila; species Drosophila littoralis. Next base: position 392,765 of record JAEIGF010000406.1, read on the forward strand.
ACGTTACGCACGCCAAAAGTGTAATAAAATTAAGAATTCCAAAGCTGCCGTGACAAATTCTTCTTCTTTTCTCTTATTTTTTTTCTTTCTCATACGCAATGAATGGCGCATGGACAAGCGAAGCAAGAGGGGCGCGGGGCAGTCAGTGAATGAGTGAAGCATTACTGACAGCTCACGACAGCGACGACGACGTTGAGTGCCAATTTTGCGCCAAGGAAACTCTCATAGTTTCTGGGCTGGGGGCGTCTAAGAACCGACTCCCAAATGATGGAAGTACCGAGTATATTAAGCCATAAAATTAGTGCGGCCGAGTGCAGCATAGAGCAAGGTGGGGAGGCGGGGAAATGAGTGGAGGGGAGTGCCGCTGCGTACGTGAGCGGCATTAGCCAAACGAGCAGCTCGAGATGAAATTTGTTTACTTCTGATATATATAGATATATATGTATATATATAAATCGCATAATTAGGGCAAAGCAACAGGAATTACAATTTGAGTTGAGCATCAAAAGATTAAAGAGTCTGTGCCAGAATGTTTGGACAATTAGAGCGGGCGCTCAATTCAACTTGAGCTATGCTTAAGAACTTAACATATCTCAGGATCTTTTTGAGTTCCAGTTGGAAAATTTGAGATGCAGCTTAGCTAAGCTGCTGGCAATACAAATATGCTTAAGAACTTGACATATGTCAGGACCTTGTTGAGTTCCAGCTAGAAAACGTAGTATGCAGCTTAGCCTAGATACTGACAGCACCAATATGCTTAAAGATTTGACATATCTCAGGATCTTTTTGAGTTTCAGCTGGGAGCTTTGGAATGCAGCTTGGCATAGCTACTGACCGAACGAATTAACTGCAAAATCTATACAACCATTACTATTTCTTTGGATCTTTTTTAATTGAGCATGGTAAAATTTGGCAAACAAACGCATTAGACGCCCATCTAAAGCTGTTGTGAATTTGCGGTTGAGTATTTGAGCTGTCAAAAGGCGTAAATCGTAAAATCTGTCAACAAGAAGCGGCACAACTAATCCAGTGGGTTACACGCAGACATCAGTGGATGGTTAGACAAATTAGTATGCAAGAGACCAGAAGACGACAGACAGATGTGTTTTGTAAAGTTATGAGCGGCTGATTGACTGACTGACTGAATGACAGACTTATACGAGCCGACAAATTAATGAGTTTGTTATCATTATCATAAAATGATGAGCGCATGTTGCTTATGAATAATATTAAAAGTACATGAAAGGGGCGCGAGTTGTGCTCTAGAGCAGAGCAGAGAAAATGTTAATCAGGTCATCTGTGATTTTTGATTCGGAAATTATGCAATCGACGGCACGTAGACGAACGTGATGATGACGATGATAATGATGATGACGACGATGTTGTAAGGTCTTGATATTTGCAGCCCACACAACATTTGTCAATTTAAATGAGCCATAAGCACATTTCGCCAATTTTTATGATTAATTAAGTGTCTACATTAATTGCAGTCGAACATGAAGCCAAGCAACAGCCGAACAACATCTAAGCAACAAGCTGACCGACGCCCCACCCCCCGACTAGCCCCTCACACGCCCCGAGTCCCAATCTTGCCCCAGCAATTTGCTGCCAGGTTGCGCGCATTGGCCAGAACAAATTGCAAAGCAATCGCCAGGGCAAAAGAAAAAAAAAACCAGATGCCTATTTGCAGATTATGAGGGATATCTGTATCTCTGCGAGAAGATACGTGAGGGGAACGTCGAGCATGAGGCGGGTGTACGGGCAGGCAGATAGTCATAAATGTGTGGGAGTAAAAGTATCGCTGTAAATACACTCGAAGAAAAAAGCTGCTACAGCTTCTAGTTTGAGCGCCGGACTAGCAGCGGGAAAATCGCTGGTTCAACTTAAGCATTTTTATAATTACTTTTAATTCTTATTACAGTTTCTTAGTATTCATAATAGAAAATGAATAAATAATCAATTTAAGCCCAATTAGTGAGCTCTGGTGGACAATATTTCCATTGGATCTCAGCACTTCTTCATGCAGTTTTTCGCTGAGTGCATGAGCAGATACTCATATATGATACTTGCTATCATTTTTCGAATACTCGACGATGCATGTGTGCTGTTCATGTTGGCAACTTTAAAAGCCAGAAACTCAGTGGTCTGTTGCTAACGTTAGCCAGGTTAACACACACACACACACACACACACACACGCACTCATATCGCTTGCATAGTTTGTCGAGTGGCCGAAACTTTATTTCTGGTTTCGTTTTTATCAGACAGTTGTGGCCTTTGACTCTGCCCCCTCTTGCTTTTGACTGGTCTGCAAATGCAGTTAGTTCTCCTGGCCAAACATTTTGGAGCTTAGCCAAATGTTGTTCATTAAACTGTGCACAATTTAAAGATGGCTTTAAGCCAGTGCCTTGACTGAGCTGAGCCTAATTAAGTGCAACATAATAAATCAACAAATTTATGCGGCCACGTTCAAAGCTTATTAATAGGCGCGGCGCGGCCCAATGGGGCATTTGCCATGGACAAAAATACAAATAAAACAGAACCCAAATGAAAGAAATACGCAGCACAATAAATAAACATGACAGATAAAACACACAAGACAGGCGGCAGTAGCAGAAATTACGCCGAAAGAAGCAAAAAAACAAATGTTTATTAACTCGCAATTTAATCAACATAATCAACATCCCAAAAGATCATTAACAGAGCTAATTATTAACAGCGCACGTAGCGAGCCGCGCGTAAATAACAGAAGCTGTAAAGAGAGCATTCCATATGTTGCACGTTTGTTTTCTTGCGCATAACTCGGGATCTTTTTGAGCTAGAAAGCTGAAATTTTTGGCGCATGCCATACGCAAGATCTACTACAAGTACCTGAATCAAATGTTGTGGGGTTCGTTAAGGCAAACGAAAGATGGGCTAATATATATACATATATATAAAAGAGCTTGTCATATGCAAAAATATGTGGCTTTTTGGCAAACAGACAACTGACAGCTGCATAAACATATCAGAAATTGCGTCTACGCGAAATTCCTTATAACGTAATTAATATGAATGTAATTTGTAAAGGCTTCAGCGGCAGCCCAGTCCAAGCACAATAAATAATAATTAATTGTTAGGCATTGACAACAACGCATTCTCTAAGACAAAATGTAATACTGACAGCTGCAGAGAGCGCCCAAAAACTGGGTAAGGTATGCGTTGGGCATAAATAGAGAGGTGGGCATGGTTATGGGATGGGGCATATCTAAGGCCAAATGACAAGCCAACTATTTGCAAAGCTCATATAAATTATGACAATTATGACGGAGAGAGAGCGAGAGCGTGTTTGTGGGGGAGCGTTCATATGAAAGAGAGAGAGAGAGAGAGGGAGAGGGAGAGAGGCAGAGAGAGAGCGAGTCCCGAGTCGAGTCATACGGCACGGTTGCTTATTATAATTAGCTACGAAATTGCACATGACTGCAATAAATGTTTCAATTATTTATAATCTCATCCATGTGAGTGTGCGAGTGTCTGTTGTGGTTAGCTAAGCCCCTCAGCACTTGCGAGACTTGCAGCCCCCTGCCACGCCTTCGCTGTGGCTATTGCGCATTAATTACCTTCAATTACAAATTACAAATTACAATATGAAAGTTGCACAAAGTGTTTTGCGAATTCAAACAAAAATAAAACGCTTACATAAATCAATTTAATTAAGCCTTAGATTTGGGCAATTAAAGCCGTCAAGAGGAGACATGTTAATGCGGGTCGGCTGCGGCAGCCACAGCCTCTTCTAAGGTCAGTTCATAGTGTTTTCGTGTGCCAAGCAAATTGAACTGCCTTAAAAACTTTTAATGAGCAGCGATTTATTAAGTGCCTCCCCAGCCGCAAGCTCCATGGGATGGGAAGTTTTCGAACTGGCCAAAAAAAGAAACACTTAAATCCCCCGCAGCCCCTGCCCCTGTCGCTGGCCCCACACAAATATATCGATCCATTTGCGCCAACCATAAATAAATTGTGCATGATTTATCTTTCAACAGCATTTGTTTAACATAAATAAAAACAAAGCGAGCGAAAAAAAAAAGCTTAACCAAAAAAAAATTTTGAGAAAAGGGAACGACTTGCAGATAGCCTGTAAGCAAGGAGAACACATGCAAGGGCCAGCATGATCCTAATCAGATCGAAGTTTTATAAATAATCGAGCTAACTGTGTGCGCTATATAAAATCTGAGGTAAAGCTGATTTGATAATTAATACGAAAAGCTGCATACCAAATTTAACAGCTCTAACTCTAATAGTTCTCGAGATATCTGTAAAGATATTGATGGAGAAATTAACTCGGCATTTGTTGCTCTTTAGGATTGTTTTAAAAAATATACAGACTTTAGCTTCCTCTTTAGCTATTTATTGCCACAGGGCATTGAAAAACATTGAAAGCCAAATTAAACAAGAATTTTAGAGCAGCCAAAAACATGAATTCATTATTCGGCTCTAATGATGAGCAATGAGCAAACAGACATTCAGTCAGTTAGACAGATAAATAGCTGGATAGATGGGTGAATAGATGGATGACAGGGCCTGAAAGTGGCGGGTGGCGGGTGGGAGGGAGGTAGGGGTGGGCGGTAATGGTAATGAGCTGTGTGTTGATTTGATGTGCCGCAACACAAAACACAGCAAATATTTGTTTATTGTTAGTTTTTTTCTTCCTCTTTGCCCTCTGCTTATTTTTATGTAGTTGTTGTTGTACGCACAAATTACGCAAAAATTAAATTGCAATTAACTGGAAATTATATCGGTAATTATGCATATGAAAGTCATAAACAAATAAGCAACATTTATTGCGCATTGGCAAACAGAGCAAACAAAATTGTTGAAATTTTCTCTAACGGCTTAACGAATGCGCACAGTTGATTCAAACGAACTGGTTCAAATGAACTTCAGTTGAATGGGCTTGGAAATCGAAAAAGTGAACCGGAATTAGCTAGACATATTTTATCCATTTGGTCCTTTCCTACTGAAGCTTCCTTTTGGGCCAAAAGTGAGCAGCACCAAGACGGGTTTTCGACCTTTTAGTGGAAAAGTGTTCAAAGTTTGTATGAAAAACATGAAGAAAAGCGAAATGTGCTCTGCGAAAGTGACGTCACAAACCTGCGTGTGAGCGTCGAACTAGCAAGCGGGAAGTCGCTGGTTCAAATTAGCAGTAATTGTGAATTTTTATGTTAAAATGCAAGGGGGGGGGGGCGGTTGGAGATACTTTGTAGATGAAATTGAAGCTGTCGAGATATACACAAACAATAATGGGACCTCTTTAGATTTCTTTTTATCCTTGACCAGGCAACGACGGGTAATCTATATAATTGAATAATTCTAATTTTTACAGAATAGGTAACAGAATGTCTGGCTTGAACTCTTTTGCCAAAAAACGTTTATATATTTATTATATTATTATATATTATTTATATTATTATATTGCTTTATATTAAAAGCTTAACACTTGAGTTAATTTATGCAAAGTACTTAATATGTGGGTCAATTAAAAACAGATGCCATTACGAACAGTTGGGCAGATGTTTTATAGAATTAAAAAATAAAAGAGAAAAAGTTGAATGAACCCAATGAATAAATGTATTTATAATATGTGTGAACATTTCACGAGTACAACTTGAAAATCAAAACAGCGCGAAGGCGCAATTGCCAAAACACACTTAACAACAACAACAAGAAAAATATATGAATATTCAGTTTTCAGCTGTTTTCCGAGTGTACAACAAATATATTTTTAATTTACAGCGAAAATGAGAACAGGTTTGAAATGCATTTATGATATATAGAAAATATTTTGGTGCAAATCGCGTACAGATTGTAAAAAGTAAACTGTTAACTAAAGCAAAAACAAAGAAAATCTCATGTGTGTGTGGGAAAAGTTTTCTGTTTTACTGTTCTTTTCTCTTTTTGTTTTTGGCAATTGTCGCGCTTACAGGAAGAAGCAGAGCAGAAGCGACAACAACTAAGCGAAACCAACTGAGGCGCAACGAAAATGCTAATTAATGTGATTATGTTGCCATTTGAATTGTTAAACAATTGTTTAGCGATTAGTCAGGCGTCAAGAAAGACGCAGACGCAGCGAGCAGGGGGAAGGGGCGAGGGGCGAGCGGGCACGATGATAAATTGTTGTAAAAGTGCAGCAGCAAACGGGGCGCCAATTTGATGCCAAAAGTTTTGCCATCAAGCGAGAGCAGCAAGTGAAAAGTTGCAAAAATTACACATACGCCGCGTGTGGCAGCCAGGCGCAGGGCAGGCAGGCGGAGGGCAGACGCTGAAGTAGCGCAAGTTTAAAGCTTTTGACAAGCGTCGAAAGCGCGTGCCACAAGCTAAACACACCTACACGCACACACACACCTACACGCACACACTCCTGCACACACATCTAACATTTTCACCTGGCAAAACCCGTTAAACTGCCGCAGAATGTGATTTTCTTTCGTACACATTTTTTTTTTCGGCTCTGCTCTGCTGATAAGCACAGACAAGCGCCACGCCCAGTCGCCCAGTCGCCCCCACAGGAAGCCACCTAGTTGCCTGGCTAAACTGACAGCTATAGAGACATTAATGTGACGAGGGTTTAAGGAGTTGGGGTTCGGCTGGGAGGAGGGGGCCTTGCTCTCAACACGAAAAAGTTGCGGAAAATTACATCACGGGTTGAGCAGCAAAAAAAAATATATAAGAAAAACCAATTTCTTGGGAATGCCAAAGCTTAAATACCCTTGCAGATATATATGTATAATCTTAGCCTCCTCCTGTTTTCATGCAATAAACTAGACTAATTATCATGAAAGTCGCATATTGATTATATATTGTTTATATGTGAGAAGTTTGGAGTTTTCTCAAGGTTTTCATAGAGTTTCCAGACTTTTTGTAAGCTCTCAACACATAGTTCCGGTATTATTTAGGTGTTAGAACCAGCACCTTCTAAATAAATATCAAATCGAACTCAAGTAACTTGAAGACAGCTCAAAAACTGAGAAACTAGTCTCTCCATATCGATTGATACTGATCAGAATTAGATATATTGTCTATGAATTCAGAGATGTCTTCTTGCGAGCGTTACATAGCTTGAGGCTAATGTATCATACCCTATGCTAGGGTATAAATACGAAATCAGTTCATGTCTGTGGCTGGCAAAAAGAAAAAAAAAAACTGAAAAAACTCGGCAAAAAAGGTGCTGAAATCTGTGCATGCTACACACACACCCGCAGCCCCCACAACCGCCCTTCCCATCGCCAACCTTCCACGCACAACCAAAAATCTAACCCCTGTGGAGCTGTTTGCGCGGCATGATACCGAATGCGGCGTGTGGCAAGAGGATTGTGAGAGCAGGGGCAAAGTGCGGCAAAGGGGCAGCTGCGGCGGCTGGCACTTTAAGTTGCACGTCATATGCTCAAGATTTATACAGTTACGTGTCAGACATTTGCACGGGCTGCACTAAAAATCAGGTAGCTACCGCAAATAGAGGTTAGCTTAGATAAGCGGCAACAGCCGCATTGTTTGCTTAACAATTAGTCAAAAGCAGCTCTTAACTTTGATTATAGAGATTATGAAAAGAAACACCTCGGCAAGATTGTCGAGCCTGTACTCGAACAGTTTCCATGCAGATATTATTAGATTTTTATATAAATACAGCGCTGCAGAGATTACAAACTGATTTGATGAACTTGAGAGTCAGGTAAGGGCAAGAGTTGGGCTTATTATAATAGAATAGACCATGGAATAAGAAGATCGGATTGTTGCTTTTGCGAGCTCACAAGATTCTTTTACTCTAAATTCTGGATAATTGCCATAACATGAACATTTTTCTAAATATCAGCCAAAACCTTTTATTTCTTAGAAAAAATGCTCACTTTTAGAAAATCTGTTCTGATTTCCAGCAAAGAGAATGCTGATATTTAAAAAAAGCGACTAATTAACTACAAATCGTTATCGATAATCGATAGACAATATGTTATCGATCTAGTTATTCTAAGGAGTGTTAAAATCCAGCAAATACAAGATATATTGAGTAATATTCTTAACAATATTTTTCACATAGAATAAATTCGACTAAGTTATAGATAGCATAGTTTAAATACTAATAATGGTATCGATTTCTGTAATTATATTCACATGATGTATATCAATATTGTTATCGACATATATATTCTCAAGATTCTCTAGTTTAAATTCATCAAACACAAAATATATTACCTAGATCAATATGAATTATGTACTTTTCTTATAGAATTTATTCGTTTTCGATAACACTAGTTAGTTATCGATAACAAGTATTTGAACTAGATTGGATAGTTTCCATTGCCACTATTGATAATATCGATTGGTGTTAATATACATAAAAATATATATATCTTTTCAGTTCTCTAGGTTATAAATAGATAATTGGTGTAGAGTCAATATTGACAGTACAATTAACTGCGACATTGCGGCAATGAAAAGATAAAGTCGAACTGTGGAATAAAAAGGCCGCACTCACAAATTGAGAAGAGCACTTGAAGTGCCGATAAGAATGTTTGTCACCTGTGGGAGGCCCCTCTCTTGTTACCTTTCCCAGTCTGCCTCTTTCAATGAAATTAACTTTTGGTGTACGAGTCGAGATTTCCTTAACAACAATATTTGTTGACTTTTTCTATGACGGCGATGGCTCAATTATTGATTTTGTATTGTGTCGTTGTTCTCGTTCTTCTTCTTCGTTTCGTCGAAAGGTAAATAGAAAATAGAACACCTCGCTGCGAATGAAATGAGTAGTCTATAATTGATTTGTAGCCGGAAGAGCTCTCGGCGCAACAACTGAACTGACAATGGCAATCAATTTCCATTATTGTGAGGTTGGCTAATTGAAAGTTGTTGAGATCTGGTCGCACCGTACGGTGCATTATCGCAGATGGCAAACGCTTGGGTTCAGGGCAAGTGGTCTGTCTGTCCGTCTGTCCGTCTTTCCGACTGTCTGCGTTCCCATTTCCTGTAGTTATCGTACCCATATCAAATGTTTTTCCTTTTCATTTTTTTTGTCTTCTTGTAATGAAAAACTTTGGCCAGTCGCTCTATCATAAATAATTCAATTTTACAGCATACTTTTCGGTGGAAACAAGAATTACAAGACCACGAACAGGAGGAAAAAAGAAGAGAATAAAACAAACCACAAAATGCGAGTTGGCAAACGTAACGAATGCTAAAGTTCACACAGTTGTGCTTCACTACACAAATATATTAAATTTCGATTTGGGCGAACTCCGACTCCGACTTCGAGTCGAACCCAAATCCGATACTGAATCCATGGGCACGTGCGTTAACCTTTGACATATGAGCTGGCTGGCAACCATCAAACATATTTTATGTATTAAGGATATGCGCGAGCGAGACGGAGACAGAGAGAGGGAGAGGGGGCGGGGGGCTGGCTAAGGACCATTTGCACACAGCGAGACAGCGTACAAAACGCCCACGCTGACATGCATATAAAAAAAACCAAAAGGGAAAAAAATACGTAAAAAATACAACATTGCCAAAATACAAAGGGGCAAGAGGGTGTGAGCGGCGCGGGGGTGGGAGGGGGGAGGAGCTGTTCGGGCGGGTGTGGCAACAAAAAATCACGTTACAACACTGTCAGAGGACACCACACGCCGAGCACATATCAAAGTTGCCCCCAGAGAGAGAGAGAGAGAAAGAGAGAGCGAGAGCGAGACACAACCCACTCTCTCTCTCTCTCTCTCTCTCTCTTTTTTTGTCTCCGCCTCCTCTCTGGGGAAATCAAAACAGATCAAAATGTCATCTTTAAGAGCTTAAATTTGTATAAAATTGCCGCTCATAAAACCCGAAAAGCTGAGCTAAGCAGCCGCCGTCGCACAAAGGTGTCGCACTGTCTGGCAACTCCCCTCGAACAACAGCCCTGCCTTTCGCCAGTGTGGCAAGGTGTCATCGCTTATAATAACAATATAAACACATGGTTTAGTTCCCCTTCCGCCCTCTCTATCACTCTGTTGTCAGTTGATTGCATTGTAAATGCTCTTCAAGCCACATAAAACTCAACGAGTTGACTTCTTTTCTGCTTCTTCTTCTTCTTCTTCTTCTTTTGCCTCTTCGACGAGAAAGTGTCAGCAAGAGCTTAGGATTGTCAATGGGGCATACAACAGCTGAGATTTCTTTGAGTGAAAGGCACAAGTTGTGCTTAGACTAAATGACATTGAATGCGGCGCTTTGTTCAATTTTTTTTTCTGCTCAATCGAAACTCTACAAATTTACATAGTTAAATAAGTTTACAAGCTCAACTTCACATAACTCGAGAAATAAATGTTGGATTTTACAAACATTTGGCATGTGCACACTTTGTTCAATTATCTATTGATTAAGAACAATTTTTAGAGCTGTGTATTAAATTTGAAAATGAAAAAAAATGCGCACAGAAATATAAAAAGCTGCCAAACAGTTTTGCCACCGCAATTTGCACTTTGGCACGTCTGGCCAGACGAGGACCAGACCACAAAACAGAACTTTGTCCGGCTAATATGTGTCGTTGGATCTCAAAAAAAAAAACAAACAAAAAATGGGCAAAACTGTGTCTGCAAAGCAAACAAAAACTCAAATCGATATCGAATCAAACTTTAACACAAACAAAAAAACCTTTTAAAAGCTATAAAAAGCAGTTCAACGCGTTTCTTTCAATTGAGCTTGACTAAGAGAGCGAGAGAGAGAGCGAGAGAGGGTGGGAGAGGGAGGGGGAGAGAGAGACTAACTAAGTTTTAAGAGACCTAGAGAAATTCAAAATCAGCAACCGAAAGCCTCAATAAACACAAACGTCAAATGGAAATATGCGAATTGTCTATTGAAACGAGTGAAATTTTAGATCCCCCATAGAGCATACAACCCCTCCCCAGCCCCCTCCCTCCACGTACAGACGCACACACACACACTCAGCAAATCCATTTAGCATATGGGCACGCACACAAAAGACAGCAGCTTGCAGCTGGTCTCAAGCATAATAAGCCCAAAGCAAATGCTTTGATTTTCCAACAAGAGGCGACTGCACAAATTGGAAGGTTTTTCCATTTCAGTCGCAGACCCAAGCTCAAGTCGCAGTCCGGAGCGGCGCGGAGCAGGAGCGGAGCGAACCGGACGACGGCACGACTGAGTGTGCGAGGGTGACAAAACCTAATAAAATTTAATTAAACTCAATCAAAATCCATTTAAGGCGCACAAAAAGCAAACGAACAGACCGACCTATTCATATATGTATGTACATATATGTGCCCAAAGCAAGTGGGCGGGGGTGTGTGTGTGTGTAGCGGGGAGGGGGTGGGGGCACACTTGTGGGTGCATTTGCAAGTGGAGCGCTTTAATTGAATTTTCAGTACGATCTCTTAACATCGTGAACTGCACAAAAACGGAAATGAAAATGATGTCATTTATTTGTTTAAGGGGTTTTTCTCTCTTTTTTTCGGTTGACATTTTGCATAAGCACAGAGAGAGAGAGCGAGAGCGAGAGGGAGAGAAATTAATTGAAATGCAGGCGGGCTGCACCTGTTGACGGACAAAAGCTGATTAGCTTGCGGCCGCCGAGCGGAATTCAATTAACAATTGCAGCAATTGCAATAAACGAACCGATTTCTCAACCAATCCAAGCTTTACACATACACACACATGTGTGTACACTCAACAAAACGAGGGGGCTGAAACCTGGTCTTTGAGCCATATTCAAATTCAATTGATATCATATCTAAATGTTTGCCTCTTGCACCAGCTGCATTTGCATAGAACTTGGGCCATCTTTTCTCTCAGTGTACACTTCTCATACCTATATGTACATATATATATATAAATACATTCATAAATGGATGATTTCCACTGTCATGTTGTACAATAAGCCGGCCCTCAGTGTCTGTGGATCTGTTTGTTTGCTTAATTTAATTTACCGAACACAATGTTGAGGGATGTTGATGACGATGTTGATAACATTGAGCAGCAGAGGGTAGGCGAGGGGGAGGGGGAGGGGGGTCAGAGGTGATGGAGAGTGCTGGGAGAGGTCAATTTACTTGTTAGCGCACAAATCAAAGCGCTGTGAATGCAAATGGGGGCAAAGCGGCGACTACGGACTAAACATATACATAAACATATATATATATATATGTATATATATAGATAAAGATGTATACGAGGCCAGAGTAGGAACATCCCCTCAGAGAAGTGGCCTTTTGAATTATGGCAGCTATCCGCAACTGAATTAAGTACCAAGTGGGCAGGGTAGGGGCTGAGAGGGGGGGGGGGGTTATTTCTATTGGCCAACATTTGTGCTCAAGTTCTATTCTAGTTTTAAGTAGCTGCCAAATTAGGTTGTCCGGCTACCAAAAAAATATTTGTTGGAATAATAAACGGAGGCAGGAAAAATAAAAACAAGCACATGCCAAATGCAGGCTAAACATGTGTCTACAACAAATACCTTTATCTGTATATATATACATATATATAAATATATGTATGTATATATAGATATATGTATGCAGGTCTCGCGCGTCTAGTTATTTTGAACAATGTGTAAATTGCTTTCCATGCATATTTTCATTTTTCTCGCTTGCCAAATATATTTGATATGCTGCTTTTCTCGTTCAAAACTAAAGATACCCCGAATATTTGCCGCCAGCTCGCTCCCGAGCGTAGGAAAAATCATTTTTCCAAATTATAAAAATACATTTTTACCTCAACGCAGCCGACGTTGGCAGCGCTGTCAGCGTGCAGGTGTGCGCCCATATATTTTTAGTCGCTGTCGCTGCCGCAGTCGACGTCGCAGTCGCAGTCGGCATGCTGCGCACCACTCGACTGCTTATTATAATTTTTTGTGGCTTTCAGATCTAGCTAGATATATTTTCGTATATTTTTTCTTTTGCTCTTGCTTTCGACTGTTTAGTGAGTAATTAACAAGCAGGTCGCAAAAAAAAGGCTAAAAACAGCCAGAAAATACATTGCAGCTGGCAAAGCTGAGTGAAGAGGCCTGAACCCCTCCCCGAGCCACCGCTTGGGTTGGTTCTTTTTTTGCAGGGCATCCAAAAGACCGCGTGCAGAACGAAACGCCATTTCGTTTAACTAGACATTAATAATATGCCCTCGACTGAAGAACCACAGAGTCGAGAGCCCCATTTATAAAGCAGCCAGCAGCGGAGAGGCACATGGCAAAACACAACAAAGAAAAAAACTATAGTAAAATAAAAATTAATAATAATAATAATTATAAATACAATAAGTACTGTACACACATCGTATTGCTGCATGTTGTTAACTAAATTTAGCTCAAGGCAAGTTTTGTCGGTTTGCGCTACCTGAGCTTATTTATTTATTTCAGTTCAGTTCGTTTCTTGGTTTAATTTGTGATACCCTGTAATGGCTAAAAATGGTATGATATATTGTATATATTCTTGACGGATCCAGAACTTTTTCCCATTTTGAATCGGTTCCCACTAAAATTTCCACAAAGCTCGGACTACAAGAACCGATGCGACTCTTGAACTTATTTCATATTGAAGGAAAATAGAGTCTGCTCGATCAATTCGCACCTAGAATTTTACAAAGATCGGACTACAAGCACCGATAGGAATCTCGAACTTAGTTTGCTGATAAGGAAAATTAAGAGCTAGAGAGACTAGAACTCTTCACTTTTCGATCGGTTTATAGTAAACATTTCATAAGGATCGGACTTCAAGCACCGACGAGAATCACAAGCCTAGCTCCCATTGTGTAATACTAAGAATATATATAAACTTTTTGTAAAAATCAAATTGAATTGGATTTTCTTAAACATTTTCATATAAAAAGGTCTGTCAGTTCACCATAATAATGTCATTTGTAATTTCTAGGGTATTTCAACTGCGACAATGCACACATACTTATTTACTTAACGTTTTTTTCCACTCTTTGTTTAAGTAATAAGCGACTAAGTAGAATGGAATTCATGGTAATGCATATTATGTCAATTGATATGAGGTTAATTAACTTTTGCTACCGCCTTTTAAAAGCTTTGGCTTAAGAAATTGCACTGAAACAAAAGCTGGAGTAGCAAACGGTATAACATTTTGGTGGCTTAACTGGGTTAGGAGCTAAACGAGTTCTCGACTGACGTCAAGCGAACCAAATGGCGTTCGTCAGAGATTCACAAATCCGCAAGAAAAACACAAAGGCCCAGAGAAATGTGGATGCTGACTAGAAAACTAGTTTCAATATAAAATTGTTGTTGTTTTGTATCAGCTAATGGAACTAGTTCCAGCAACAATTGAGATAAAAATACTTGTGCCTTAGTTTTGGGTAGAGTCAAAGACGCGCAGCGGAGGGGCCACAGCTGAGGCTTTTCTTTCGGATGGAAACTTACCTGAAAAACAAAAATAGAGAAAGGGAAAAAACGCACGTTAGATATTAAAAATTTACAAAAAAAGAGAAACAATATTTCGTAAGTTCAAAAATGCAATGAAAACACGAAAATTTATGAAAAATTTACCAAGAAATAAACAGATCGGGAGCGAGGGGCATGGGCGGGGAAGGGGGGAGCATAGCAGATAGATAGACAAGTGGTACAAGAATTTATGGCTATAAAAATGTTTATTGCTTGTGCTTTTACGCTGCACACACGAGGGGCAGGGAGACGGGGGGTGCAAGTTGAACTAAAATTTGTGGCAGCAACAGCGCGCTGTATCTACCTCCCCCTGACTCACACACCATGCCCCTTCAGCGCAAGTAGCTGTGCGAGTTCTTTGGGCAACATTTGACAGGTAGTCCGAGGGGAGCTGCCGCCACTTTGCTGTCACTTTGAATAATGCGTCCCCTCATAAATTGTTTTAGCGTGTGAAATGTAGAAACACCCCCCCTCTGCGCCCTCCTTACCACGCTGTCCCTTCCGTTTTCCATTCAGTTCTAATTAGCTGCAAGCTAGCTTGTTTCGCTCGTTTTTCAACACTTTTCATGAAAATTTCATTTCCAGCCGCCATTTGATGAGAGTATCCAATAAGCGAGTGAGAGGGCGGGGAAAAAGAAGAAGCACAAATGAAAAAGGCATCTCAGCGGTCGGTTTAATCCGTCAAACGTTGATGACAACTGCCTCAACTGCTTGTTTGGCTCGTTTCGGAGTTGCCAACTCGGCTTAAAGGCGCGATACCGCGAAAAGCAAAGGGATTCCGCCACACAAAGAACAACAAAAACAACAGATGGCAAATGAGAAAAAGAGTCGAGGAAAATACATTCAAAGAAGTTGTAATATCTCAGCAAATGGGTCAGTTAGGTCACAAACTTGTTAGAGCCTTTCTAATATAGGGAAACTAATGGGTATGTATCAAATTCTAGAAATTCAATTCAATTCAATCATTTTGATATACATTTAAGAGGATTTTACAGTTTCCAAACACTGATTTTTAGTGTTAAACAATATTTTATATGCCTTTTTCGGCGACATATATTAATATACTATTCGTATAAACCAGTTTTAGGAAGAACTTTCAGATACTTTGAATATAAATGTTTTTGTATTCGAACTAAAGATTCTCTATTGGCTTTTGAAATTTCAACTTTTCTATTTTTTAAATTTTTCTGGTAATATTTGGTTATGTTTTCAAGTAATTCTTAATAAACATTCAATTATATTGCGCAAAACTGGTTTTTGTTTTAAGCCCAATTCATCTGCAACAAACTCGCTCGCTTAGCTGATATGCTTGCACTCGCTTAGGGCATGATAAAAGCAACAGCAACAACAACAACAACTAGCAACAATGTTGCCAGCCAGCGCATTGTAAATATATATGTATGTATATATGTATATATATTTTAATCAAAATTCTCTTAAATAATTAAAATGCAAATTGTGGGAGCATAAAAATAACAGCAACAAACAAATAACGGGCGCTGCGGCGGACGATGACACGCAAGGACGACAAAACAACAAAGGACAACACAGCCACAAGCCGAATGATATGACAACAGGCAGCAGCAGCAGCAACAACAACAACAACGCAAACAACAACTGCAAATAATAAACAAGCCGATGATGATGATCACAATGCTGATGACAATGATGTTTGCCGCTGAGGACGACGACTTTGACAGTTCTTTGTGGTTTTTCGCTCAGCTCCGACAGACAGACGGGCGACAGGCAGAACGGCGCCTGCGAAGAAGGGAGCGAAAGAAGAACACAACAACAACAACAGTAACAATAACAACAACAGTTGCGTTAAAGTGTTAGCGATTATGATGATGCCGATAATGATGTTGATGATGATGATGATTTCTTGCAGCTTTTGAAGCAGGATTGAAAGGGAAGTCGCAGATAAAATACCCTTGCGCTATAGTTCTTATTATTAAACAAATTACAGTGAAGGCTCCGTTAAACGAACAGCCACTGAAAAGGTATTTTTGTCCCGTTATGAAAGAAGTCTGGGAGTTTCGTATGGAAAGATAAATGAAAATCAAGCGCAATTTGTCGGAATTTGGGAGCCTTACACTTATGGAAGCTGTCGGTTAAGCCAGCTCTCCCTGTACACAGCTGTCCGATATTGTCAATATTCGCACAAAGAAGTTGCTCATGGAAGAACAGTGTAAAAGCTCCAAAAAATACCGATCTAGCACAGTTTCATCAGACTAACTTCGACTATACGTCTGTTGATGCTAATCGTGTCTGTTGATGCTAATCACGAATATGCTTATGTATACACCTTAAAAGGTATCACATTTCGTGACAAGCTTAAAGAGCTGCTAAATAAATATATCACATGGCAGCTGCACGAGCGCCACTGAAAACCCGCTCCAAATGGGCCCCCATCCAACCGCTGTCCCTGGTAATGAAGTTTGTGCACACACATACACGCGCACACACTCGCACACACATAGCCACGTGACACAAGCTTTGCATGCACAAAAAGGGTTGCTTCTGCTTTGCCAAGCCGAACCCCTTCACCCGCCTCCCGTTGCCCTCTCATAAAAGGGAACGGTACAGCCAAAGTGCGAGCGGCACGTGTGCTCTTCAATGGAGTCCCACGCGCTCCCTCCCCCTTCCCCCCCTCTCTCTCTCACTCTCTGTTTTGTGCTCCTTCGATAAGGTCTGTGAATGTTGTGTTCATTAAGCTGCTTATTATGTTTGCACTTAAAAATTCATATGTGACTATGGCAGCAAATTGTGTGTGTCCCGCAAATTTTTAGTTGCCCTTGCTGTCTCTCTCTCTCTCTCTCTCTCGCCCACTCTCTCTCACTTTCTCGCTCTTTCTGTGAGTCCTTCAAAGTTGAAATTATTAGCATACTTAAGGGCTGGGCTTTAAGGATTTGAAAATGTAATTAGGACAATGGGACACATGTCGCCTTTTTATAGTTATTTTGCATTGTAATTAGGGTTTAATTTTCTGCCCCTTGTTGCTGCTCTTCTTCCTCTTCTACCTGCTTGTAAGGGCATGTGCTGTCCGCCCCGTCGCCCGACCAACATGTCATTATATTATGAACCTCACTTTTTATATAAATATTAAATTAAGCCCATTAAATTAATATTCTCACATTTATCAGGCCAGGGGCTTAGGGTTCCAGAAGGGCAGGAGGGCGGGGTGCACTTGCCAAGTGAAATGTTTGCGGTTAGCTGTGAAAGAAGCTGTCTAAAATAAAGCGCAAACTGTCGACCGCAAAACATTTCGTTAGTCTTATCAAGTGGTTAAGCTACCAGCAAGTGATTCCTCCATGTGAAATGCGCCAATTTGTGAAGAGAGAGAAACCTTAAACTAACTGAAACCTCAAATGAGCTTAACAACTGTTAACTTTTAGGGAATACTCATTTATACTGTTTGATTTGTTTCATTCCAGCTTTAAAAGCGAGTCTTAGTAACCGATAAAGCTGTGCTATTGAAAGCATTTACTAGAGCAGGGAGAAACTTTAAGTTAAACGAAGCCGCAAGCGAGCTAAGTTAAGAAGTTGTATTAGAGTACAGCACTGTTGCTGTCTGCGATTTGGTGGGTTGCAACCCTAGAAGTTAGTTGATATTTACTTAGTTGTAGCTGTGCTATCGATAAGTTGAACTGAGCGCAAGGAGAAACTTTAAAGTGGCGTGAAAACATAGGAGGTGAGACACTTGCTAACCTTTAACGAGAAGATTCTGCTGGCTTATGAATTCCTTTGCAGCTCTAGATGAAAGTAAGGATAGCTGTAATATCGATAAGCATGCCTATGTTAAGTAGTTCAGATTTGAGTCACAATTCTTCAGCTTCCGCTTAACAGAGCTACTTTAGCAGCAACAGTTCAGGAGTTTACTTTAACAGCGTCACTTTAACATATTCTTGCACATTCCGGTTCGCATCTCCACGGACTATTTCAGCGCCCTCCTTCTCGCTCTTCCTCTCTATCTATACTTCCCCCACATAAATCACTCTCTATCGTCCTTACAGTATTTACCTTTAACTGAGTGCCTGCCAACAATTTTCCACTGCACGGCTCAGTGAACCTCGACTCCGCATACCAAAAGTGGCCTTCAATTCAATAAGAAAAGCGAAAACAAACAACAACAAAAATGGCGAGAAAAATCAAGAAGAAAAGCGAGAAGGGAAAAATGCAAAGGCGCAAAAATGATGAGCGCAGTAATGTTAATGTTCATAGCCGAGGAACGACGGAATGGAACAAATGCCAAACAATGAGTGTAAAGTGTATTTAAAGTCTGGCAAGGACAAAGGACGCGAGCCAGAGAAATGAGAAGCAGGCGGCAGAAGCCGCAGATGCCGAGGGTTGCCTGATAGACGAAAACAGAAGTAGGAAGAGAGAGAGGAGGAGAGAGCATAAAACACTAGACACGACCAACGGGTGAGGGGGAGGCAAAGTTTATTTAAGCGAAAATGTAATTTTATGCTTTTTAATTGAGCGAATATGCGTGTAACATGTGCAGGGCGCAAAGATGGGGGAAAGACAACGCCTGATGATACAGTGGAGTGTCAAAGAGAGGGGAGAGGGTGAGGGGCGGGGGGCAGGGTTGGGCGCATGGCGAATGTTTGTTTGGGGGGCGTGTCGCTGCGGCTGGGCGTCAAGTTGATGAGTTTGCGATGCATTCGAGCGTCACATGAATACAAAGTAAGCGCTGGACCCGCCGCTGAGGGAGGCTCTGCTGCCAACCTGCTGATGCTGCACATTAACTGGCCCAGTATCAAGGGGGGTGGGGGCATGGGAGCTGCTAATGTATTTAAGCAACTAAAAGTGGCTGAGACAGCAGATGGGAGTGGGCGGGGCGGAGCAGCAGCAGGCGCACTTTGCTGCCCTGGACCTGGTTACTCGCTCGCTTGATGAAAAGCAATAAAAATGCAACATTATTAATCATCATCAATCAATGTCATCCATCAAAAATGCGGCAAGTCGAGGCGACGCATCGTTTATGAAGCTTCTTTTGTTCTGCTTCTTCTTTCACTTCTGCTGCTGCTGCTGCTGCTGCTGCTGCTGCTCTGCCCTGTCCCATTATCATCAACGGCTCTTTTCTACGTCTAGTTCCGCCCTCAGGCGAGGCTGCCAGACGGGCTGGAGACAATGCACAAGGTGCAGAGACGAGGGCGTGGAGACCAGTGGGCGTGCCAGTGAGAGCTATGACACTTTAATAGTTTTCGAGACACATTTGCATTTAAATGGAGAAAAGCGTAAGCATAGGGAGCTCAACAGATGCTGTTATTAACGTAATGCATGTTATGTTAACTGGCTTGCATTAAAAGTCTCATTTGTTCAGCTTAACAGCGCTAAATTTTACTCCTTAAATAACATGAGCTTGAAGGCGCGACTCTAACATTAACATTTTATGCTTTACAGACCTTACAGCTGCTGTTAACGCAGATGGCTTCGGCCAGCTCAGTAAACAGCTTATAAACGCGTTAAAATTAATTTCTTAATAGCAAAACCAATATCTTAACAGCGTTCCATAACAGAGTACATAACTAACCTATCTACTGTTCAGATGTGTCTCTTAAAGTTGGTGCAATAAAGTGCTCTGTTGTGAGGAGCTGTTAGGCCACAGCTGTTAACAACACTATCATTAACACTCTAATAGCGTCACATTAACAGTTACCGTTTAACATTTGCCTAGCTGTGCAGCTAGTAGACTAGTCAGAATGTAAATGTTATGCTTATCTCATTTTGAACCGGTATTAATTAGTTATAAGTTTCACAGAATATCTGTTTCTTTTTTTTCTAAGTTTTATTGACACACATTAAGCAGCCCATTAAACTCGAATTTATCAACGACAGCTTAAAATCAATAATAGAATTCAATAAAATTAATCAATTCACACGAATACAAATACCAATCTTGTTAGTTCAAAATACAAGTCAAACTGAATAAAACGACAAATCAGACCACGTTTTGTTGTGCTGAACTTGACCCTAGACATAAGCATTTGAGCACCAGCAAAAGATCTTAGATTTTATCGGGGGTCCATTAGAGAGGGGGTCTATTAGAGGGGGAATCTATTAGAGCATACTTAAAACTATTTTGCGTCTTAGCTTTAAATCGCCTTCCATGCATATGAATAGAAAAATCGAATATAGATTTTTGCTCAACTTTGAGCAGAGTTGCCAGCCTACAAAAAGATCAATTGAATGGATGGGTTTACAATATGCAGACACTATAAATATTACACGAGTGTTGGGCCAATAAACTATTAAAAAGTCACAAAAGGTGGCGCTGCTGTGCAAAAGTTTTCTATCAAGTTTCTGTAACCGAAACGAAAACCGAAACAGAACACAAAATGCAGTAACTGTAAATTTGTTTCCAAGTAAAACAAAACAACAAAGACGCAATGCAAGAAACAAACAGGTAAAGAACAAGACACGACACGACACGAATTGGGCAGCTGGCAAGTCGAGTGGGCTCGAGAGGGCTCCAGAGGGAGGAGGGCGGCCAGCTAAAGTAGGTAGCTGACTGAGGGACTGAGGGACGAGTACTTCAAGTATTTTGTATGTCAATTGCTATTCAAGAAGTCACGACAAAGAAGAAGCAGCGGAGGAAGAAGACGATGATAGCAGCTCGTAGTGGGTGCTGCGGCAAGCGAAGCGCGGGGAGAGGGGCGGTGGCAAAGTGCCGCAAAGTTTATAAGCTGAGTTTTTTTTTTTTTGGAAGTCAAGAAGTTTTCAAAGCAGAGCGGCAGAGGCGGCGCTTGGAGGGGGGCGGCAGACACAACGGTAACTCAGTTTGTTAATTAAATTCACGTTGGGGAAACAGCAAAAAAACAAAAAAAATAAAATAAAATAAAGAAAAAAGTTGAATAAATTTATATATGCAAGCAACGAAAAAGGTGTCATGATGTAATCTTTGCAGAGCGTGTGCCAAGTTCAAAGAGCTGAAACAAGAAGAAGAAGAACACGAAGAAGCAGGCCACAATCTGCACTTGTCTTTTTTCGACTGGGCGGTTTGTGAGGTCCGCTCATGTGTTAATTAAGGCATAATTTATGCGCTTCGGTCTTACCTCAATCTTGTGTTTACACTATTTTTGCCCTGCCCCCCGTCACAAATTAACATTTTGTGCCGTGTTCTTTGAGCCTTTCTTTCTTTCTGTCGCTTGGACATTGACTTTCTTGGCCAAGTTCATTGACTTTGGCTTTTGCGCGTTCTGTTTTTTTTGTTTTGTTATTAAGTCTTGTTGCAGCTCGACTTTCATTTAGTTGCCGCTTTTTGCTTAATTTTATTGATTGCTTTCCAAATGACATTCATTGCGGTTTTTTCGGCGCTTTCCATGCGTTTTGGAAAACCTTTCGAAAGTGACAGGCAGCTCATGTGATTGGCAGCTATTTATTTCAGGGGTTCGAACTATTGACCCTAATCTAGTTTCGCAAAAAAGTGAACGAGTGACCCTTTTTAATGGAGATTGTAATGGGATTTTTCTTGCTCAGAAAGTGCAATAGACTTTTACGCACTTTCCATGGCAAACCTTTCAATTCCACTTTGTTCCACTTAATGGGGTGTGTGCCTGCTTTCAGTCAGGCCTGAGAAAGCTCGTTTGTTTCTACCCCATTTCGTTCCATACACATTCAAATACACATCTTCCTCATTTTTAATATGATACAGTTTCTCACTGCGCAATGATTTATCACTTTCCAATGCCAATTTGCTCCAATTCCACTTTGTTCCAACTGCATACTAAAGTAAACTTTCTTTTTAACTAGTTCTCATCTGTTTCCATGTTAAATTATAGTAGTCCCACCTATAAGGGCTTGCGCCTGTCTTCAATCAGGCAAGTAAGAAAAATTATTTCATATTTTTGTCGATTTCTACATTTCGTTACACACCCATTAAGTTTTCCTTCTTCCTTCTTTTTATGTTATGCAACTTCTCGTTTAGAAATACTTGACGACTTTCCAAATTCTTCGTTTCAATTCCACTTTGTTCCCACTTCTAAATAAAACCTCAACTACAAAATGTTTCCCGTTTGTTTCCAATTTAAATGATAATAGAGATTCTGCCTGCTTTCAATCAGGCAAGTTGGAAAAATATTTAATATATTGGTCGTTCTCCACATTGAGCCCGTTTGTTTCAATTCCATTTCGTTCCACACACATGCAACTTCGGTTCTGCCTCCTTTTTGTATAAGGTTTCTGATCAATTACCAGTTTCAACAATTACAAACTTCAACTCACTTCCCAAATTCCTCGTTCCAATTCCAGTCGGTTCCAACTGCATACCCACTAAAGTCCCTACTACAACTCTTTCCCATTTGTTTCCATTTTGAACAGATAACAGTTCCATACCATTTATGTTTATGTTTCCCCGTTCAGATTAAAGACTCTTGATAACCTCTCATTATACCAAAACTTTTCATTTGCTTCAAGTCGAGTAGTTTCTAATTTTCTCGCAGCACATTTCCACCTGAAAATCTGGGCTAGTCCGCACACACGTACTTTCCTTGACATGCCGACACCCTTCTATTCAAAAACTCTTTGCTCATTAGTTCGCACAGTTCTCATCATTCATTAGCCGCACGTTTCTGGTGGGCAAACAAAAAAAATACGAATAAATAAAAACCTGACTCACATATTTCGCCAAAGCTCACGAAGAAAGCAACAAAAAGAAGAAACTCAACAAAAGAGCAAAGAAACCGCAACACAACAAAATAAATTACAAGAAAGAAAAACAAAATAAACATAAACAAATGTTAACCCAGTTATTTTTACTGTCACGTCGAATGAAACTCATTTAAAACTGGCAAAGATTTGAATTTTATTTGTATAAAGTAAAACATTTGCCCAACATCTAGTAATATTTTCTATAGTTTTCTTAATTTTCCATTTCCAACACAATTTCCACAACAATCTGTCAGCTGAAAGCCCCGCTGATTGACTGTCGCGACAGACCAAACGGAACCCACCTCCTCGTTTATCTCTTTGGTCAAAACTAAAAACAAGTTGCCTAATACGCCCACCAGCTGACCGCTTTCGACAGAGAGTGAGAGAGAGAGAGAGAGAGAGAGGGGGGAGGGGGGTGGAGTGGGTCACAGCTCTACCTGGTGAAAATTCCAAGAGGCCAGCCAGCGCAAAATATTGTCTGTTAAATGAGCGACACTTATTTTTGTGTAGCTTTTCATTTTTCTTTTTCAACTTTTCTCGGTATTTCTTTTCATTTTGCTGTCGCGCCGCTTTTCACACTATTCACACTTTGCCTGTTGACACTTGCTTGATAAATTTGTTTTTAGCTTGTTAGAGGAGCGAGGGGGCGGTAGGTGTTTGACGAGTGGAAAGGGGGGAGGAGGGGGTCGGAGGCGTTACTTGGGCACATGTCAAACGGATTTGTTGGCAATTCTACGGGAAATGTGTGTGACTAATAATGAGATGAAACAGATAGACAAAAACTAAGAGAAAAAGAATAGAATTTTGTTGGAAAAGAAAAAATATTATTTGAAGAGGGAACTTTAAAGGAATTAACTGTTAACATAGGCTATAAAAATTGTCTATAGTTAGAAAATGGATATGATTTAATTAGATTACAAATATAATTTTATCACTAGCTTCAAACGAATTTTGATCGAGGAACATTTTAGGGATATATAAATAGATTAACCATAAGCTAAATTGAAGATACAATAATTTACAGCCTCAATAATTTTCTGCTCAGGGAATATTTTAGCGAAGTCCCTATTTTTAGAGCACTTTAGAGTATCTAATCTAATCTAATCTGGTAATCGGAAATTAAGAGGTAAAGATACAAAGAGTGCACTTTTTTATATCCGCCATAATATTTATAGAGAACTTAATATTTGGTAACCGGAGATTAAGAAGGAAAGGTATCGAGAATAACTTAAGATTTTTCTGGTATTCGGGAATTAGAATGTAAAGATATTATGAAGAAGAACTGCAGGTAGATCGAAATAATATTTATAAGAAAGTAAATATGGGCACATTTGGAATGTAATGTACTCCGAAGTTGACGAAAATACAGACACAAATAGAATGTAATACTCCAGAGTTTGGGATAAACAAATACGCCTATTTTCTAGTTCTTCAGTACAGGAAATATTAATGAATTTAATTTCCATCAGTGTCACAATAATATTTTTCCTTCTTCAAATTGATATCATCCTGCATTTCTTCTAATTACAGGGTCAATGAACTTTTGCTTCTAGATTAGCTTTGGGTCAGTTTTTTAGCTCACATTTTGCAGCCTCCACTCGCAAGCCTTGTTTATGCCAAAATGTGGGTCTGTCCAGCCGATTGCCAGCTGCTTGAGAGGCCGCTTTGACTGGCTGTTTCAATTTGCACTAACTTTAACTACAGGTCAAAATGGCAAATGCGCAGGGCGGAGAGAAAGATAGAGGGGAGAGAGAGAGAGAGAGGGGTTTAGCTTGGGTTAAGCAGAGCAAAACAATTTATATAAAGCGCTGTGGCAGAAAAAAAGCCCAAGTGACGCCTTTCTTAAGGTATTAAGGTCAAACGCGTTAAACCAAAGCAAAACCAAAACCAAAACAACAAAACGACAAAACAGGTAATACAAACAGGCAGCAAGAGCAGCAGCAGATTTGCAGCAGCAGCAGCAGCATCAACCGCAAAAAGCCATGAAAAACAGCAGCAGCAAAAAAAAAAAATAGAGGAAGATAAATAAAAATAAACCTCAGAACTCAGGCCGAGAACATTGCCAAGTAACGGTAAAGCAAGAGAGTCCAGAGAATTGGGTCAGGCACAGCGAAATGTGCAACGCAAATAATTGGCCAAGAGCGAGAGGAAGGCAGAGAGAGATAGAGAGAGAGAGAGCTTGGCTTAAATGAAAAGAAAGTTAAGAACAGCGCCACGAAACAGTGGCAACTCTTTGCCTGGGCTTTACCGTTATGTTGACCGCCTTGATTAACGGTACTGCTGCAGAACATTAACCCCTTACCCAACACTTGCCACTTGCCTCTCATGCGCCCGCGGAACCGGTTACATTTCGCTTTGATCGCCTCTGCAAAACAGAGTTGACACGCATTTCGCAAAAGAAAAAAAGAAATTATGTCTTGAGCTGAAATTCGCGCTGGTTCTGCCGGAACATAAAAAAAAGAACTGGTTTTCAATCAGTTCTTTAGTTGAGAAGCCCAGCTCTGGAACTGTATTAGCGACAAGGCCCTACGAAATCAGGTCCAAGCACAGCTTTAATAGCCACATTATCTCAATAGCCAAACAGACAACAATTGATTTGAAATTCAAATCGAACTGAAATTGAGTTGAAACATTTGGTTCAATGCGCTGTCAGCCGTTCAATTCGATACAATGTCTTTAATCAGTCATTAGCCAATATTAATGCTCATTAACCGTATTAAATCTAATACTTAGCATAATTTTTTCCATTTTTTTTGTATTTTTTTGTTGTTGTAGTATTCTGACACCGCAGCCAGAAACCGGAAATTGCTCAAAACAAAACCAAAAACCAAACTTGGACGCTTCCGTTTGAGTGCCCAAAGCAAATGTTTTAAATATTTCGTTGCAGTTCGTTCTCTTCTTCTTTTTTTGCTGGTATTTTTTGTTGTTTATTTTGATCGCAACTTTAATTAAATCATTTGATTTGCGCACGAGCAACGTTCACAATAAAATTAGCAAAGTTTTAGATTCAAAGCCACAAAAGAAGTAGAAAAAAATACGTTGCTAAATTAATTAAAATTTATAACAATAAATTTGGCGAGTGGCGCAACTGAAGTTTGCTAAAAGCTCCATAGATTGCAGCTCTATGAAAACACTTCCAAACACCTCTTAACACATTTTGCAACACTTAACGCATCAGCTTTGATTATGATTTAATTGTATTTCAATTGCCTGCTCAACTTTTTAATTGAAGTCTTTTCATATCTTCATTAACTGTTATTCAATTGACTTCTTTCAACTTCAATTCAATCACACTTTCAATTTGCTTTTTTTTCTTCTTTATATCATTGCATTATGTTCAATTGTGACAACTTTCTTTCATATTCAATGCTTTTTTATTCATATTTTCCTTTAAAGTTAACTACAACAAAGATTTGATGCTGCATTTCAATTCCTTTTTAATTCAATTATGTGCTTTCAAAGGCACTTTCTTATTTATTTCACTTTCAATTCAAGTCCTCAATGACCAATAAGTGACTGATGCCTTTGCATAAAATGTAATTCAACCTAGGTTTCAATTCAATATTGAACAATTCGATTTCAATCAATTTTCATTTTTCAATTTTAAATCAATTTAAACAACGCTTCAACTAGAATATCAATTCAATTTAAGCTTTTCAATTTTAAATTAATTTGATTACAACTTTCAATTTCAACTCAGTTTCAACTAACCTTAAACTCAGTTTCAACTTCATTTTAACTTTCAATTCAATTTTCCATACAAATCAATTTCAATTTTCATTTTCAATTCAATTATTATTTTTAAATACATTTTTCTCTGTTTTCAATTTCCAATCAACTCAGTTATAACTAAATCTTTACTCAGATTTAACCCTGTTCCAACTCAATTTCTATTCAATTTTAGCTTTCAATTCAGTTTTCCCTTTCAATTTCACTAAAAATTCCATTTATAATAAACTTCTATTCATTTTAACACACTTCAACTATTCTCTTTGCTTTCCCATTCAATTTTTCTTCAATTCAATTCTAGTTGAATTCAACTTTCAATTTGCTTGAAGCACACCACGTGACACATTAAAAATTCACATTTTTCCTTTTCTTTTATTTTTGATCTTTTGGGTTTAGTTTATGATCTTGACATTTTCCTTACTGGTAGAACTTGCTATGCAGACAGACAGATAGACAGACAGACATACAGCCAGATCGGAATATAAAGATTTCGGACTTGAATAGTAGGCTAGGCTCGAGCAGGCTAGACCAGTCGCTAGTTAATTAATTTGTTTTATGACTTTCGGACTGGGCTGTTTTTGTGTGGGTTCTATGTGATATTCTTTTGATTGATAAATAGACAAAGCCACATTGCAAATGAGTAAATGCTTAAAATAATCGTTGCTCAAATCGATTGACATTTTAATTAAATTACTCGAAGCTGTCAAAATGTCGAAATTATTTCATTTTGATGCGTTTCGCACTCGTTCGCTGCTTATTTTGATAAATAATATCTAGTATATATATTTAGGAATGCCAAAAAAAATTCTTAGACAATAGCTGTCAGACCTGTTTCCAAATCCAAATCCAAATTCGAATCAAAAAAAATGTGTGTGTGCATATATTCTAATTAAATTAACAACATGTTTTATTGCCACAAAATCATTGTTCATACATTTTTAAAGAGTTTTTGTTGTGCGTAAGCTTTTTGCAGCTGAACTAAATGATATTAAATTTATTTATTATGCAAATTTCTGTTAGGCTTAGATAGACCCTTTTTTTGCTGACTACCTTTTTTCCAATGCAAATGGAAAAGAGCTCTGATTCATTTTCAATGAATTATAAATGTGTTTGTATGCATTGCCCAAAGCTAACAGCTAATCGTTGTCTGATCTAATAAATTAAACAATTTACTAGCTCGCCAAAAATAAACGCAATCCAAAATAGCCAAAAAACTGATGACTAAGTTAAAAATAAAAAAATAAAAAAAAAAGAAATAATATATATGAATAAATGCTACCTCACAGTTATATATGCTCGATTTGTTGATTTCGATAATCAGAGCGTGTGACTAATGAATTCCCAAGACAAGTTAAGATATTGCCTGGTTCACCTGCCAGAAACTTGGCCCACATTGAGAATTTGTGTTTTTGTTTCGAGTGTTTTTAATGGGCTGCCAGCTAAAATAGAACGCTATCCAAGCAAATGGTTTTCTAATAGTTTATATCTCCACACACATACACGGGCCCACTTGGCCCCACTTTGACCTAATGACGCAAACGGATGACCATCTAGAGATTTGTTTACAGCCAAATAACCCATACAGATTCCCATTATTATATAACACACAGAATGTGAACACTTTACGCGTTCGGTTAGTAAATAAAATATGGAGCCATGTGCGAAAATTCATGCGCTCGCTTTACCAACAACAGAAAAACCTCCTCCATCAATAGCGTCTGTTTATTTAGAAGAGGGTGGGGCATCTCTATATATACATATTTTGTTTCTCTAGCCTAAACAAATTACGTACATTGTCACCTACCTGCAAAGATACAGAGAGAGAGGGAGAGAAATACAAAAAATGTGTTAGAAATGTGAATAATTTATTGGATATCTTATCAATAGAATCTTAAATATTTGAGCGATCTTTTGGAAACTCTGTGTATTTAAATACTATAAATTGTATAAAATATGATAATGAAAACCTCTTTCAATTCTGTCAAGTGGTTCCCGAGTTACTTAGGAACTGGCATAACTTGGGTATGTTTTCTATAAGAACTTAAGATAATTTAAAGAAAACAATATTAAAACTGATTTTTTAAAAGAAAGAAACCGCTTTTCAACTCTGCTGCGCATTCGGAGAGCTAGCGAAAGTTTTCTTACAGAAATTATGATATTAAGATTGATTTTGTCATTTTTTTATAGTATTAAAGAAAACTACATTGAACTTTGCCGAGAAGTTCCCGAGTTTCATTGGAACATAGAGAACTTGGGTCTGTATTTTATTAATAATTTAATAATATTAAAATTACAAACTTCTATAAAACTTATCTTTTTAAGCAGTTTTAAATGAAAGAAACCGATTTTCAACTCTCTGAGCATTGGGAGAGCTAGGAAAAGTTTTTCGGTAGAAATTACGATAGATATTATTTGTATACATATATATAGATATATATATTAAAGAAAACTACATTGATTTCTGTCGAGCAGTTCCTGTATTCTTTGGGAACTAATTAAAGTAGGGATTGTATTTAATGAAAAATAAAAATGTTTGAGGTAACAATTTAACAATTTAATTTGAGGTAACAATTAAAATGATGTGGGATCAAAATGGATATATAAAGCCGCTTTGGACAATCCCAATTTGCGTATAAACCAATTCGCTTGGAATCCAGAAAAGCCACAGTCTATGAACCGCTTTTGTAGCCCTTTTCTGGGCGTAACTTTAAGGCGGGTTACACAAAGAGTTTGGCTGGCTGGCAGGCAGGCTTATTAAATCGCTTGGCATTGTCGACAGTTCCGCGTTGATAGACAGACTCTCGGTGGCAGCAAACAAAGGCTTTGGCTCTAGCTCTTTGCGAGAGAGAAGCGGGGTGGGGGGGAGCGGCGAGAGCCTGGCAAACTAGTTAAGCCACAGGGGATAACCGAAAAATCCGCATCAAAAGCGCTGCTCATAAATCACGAGGCCTCTTTCAAAAACAAAGGCCAACTGCGACACAGAAAACCAAAACAGGGCAACAAGCTGCGCGGCCAGAACAGAGAGGAGCTGCAGGTCAAGAGAGGGGGGTGAGGGGGTTAGGGGGGTCAACTGCTGGTCGTGTCGCATAGCCTCATAAATATTGACGCGTTTCGTGTGCCGAAAATTGTCGCACGCGGTTTTTCTCGTTGGGTTATTAAAAAATTCATGGCTTGTAAAATTCCAAAAATCCAGAAATATGAAATATTTAAAATGCCTATAAAAGACAAGAAGGATATCCAAAGCCAACGAATTGGCTGACAGGCGGCCAAAGCGGCTTAAAAACACAATCACATACAGAGAGAGAGAGAGAGAGAGAGGGAGGGAGGGAGAGAGAGAGCGAGCGATAAAGAGAGAGGGGGAGATTTCTGGCCCCTGGCCTTTTGACCGCAAAGGTCAGGGCAAGGGGCGAGGACGCGCTTGGGTGGGGTTTTCTGGTCATTGGGCTTTTCCATTTTCATTGGCTGCGTTTGACTGGCGGCCACTCGAAAAATATCATTTACATATCCAGAACGCATCCTTGGCGCCAGCCTCTGCCGCCCGCTGCCTGCCGCCCGCTTCAAATATGCAGGCAAAGCTTTTACATTTTTTATAAACCAAAATAAAAAAGGGGGTGAAATTTGGGTTTTCTTTTATATTTTTGCTCATGTGTCGCATTTTATTTTTTATTTATTTATTTATTTATTTATGCCTTATGCCTCAGTTGTTGCGCTAACCACGCACTGCCCCGCTGCCGCCCTTTAAATACAGCCCCCCCCTCACACCGTCACACCCTCACTCCACCCACCCCCAGCCGACGCCCTTGCATTGCCGGCCTTTGAAGCCTTTGGCTTCTGTCATTTTGCTTTTTGTTATTTTATTATTGTTGAATTTAACGCGTAAATTAAATTAAATGAAATTTTCTTGTTGCAACTTTCAATCTTTTTTTTCTCCCTCATCCCCCCCCCCCCTCGTCAACTGTATTTACATTTCATTTAATTTTCAATTTTTAAATTGTAATACAAATATTTCACATATTTTATTGTAGCTTTGAATTTTCATTAAAATAAATGTCTGAAGTTGTTTTTTTTTTTTTTTTTTGTAATTTTTTATTTTTAACTTCAAAGTGCAATTTTCACATATTTTTTAACGGGATTTTCTGTTTGTACTTTGTTTTTGTGTTTATTTTGGCGCAGACCTCTGCACAAATAGATATTAACAGACCACAACAATAACAACAACAACAGCATAATTTAATGGCACATCTGTGAGTTTTTCTCTTCGATTTTTCTTGGGGGGTTTTGTTTATGTTTTAATTACGTTTATGCGGTTGATTTATGTAGATGCAAAAGCAGCAGGCGGAGGTGCAAGGGAATTGTTGCCTGGCCATAAGCTGCCAGCTGTGTGTGTGTGTGTGCGGGTGTGTCTTGGCCAATGTTTAGCTAATGGCCAGGGCCAAGACATTTGGCCTTGAGCGGCGCAACAAGCAGCAAAATGGAGGAAAAAGAAATGGGACTGCGTAGAGAAGGGAGGGAGGGGGCTGTGCGGGGTCTGAGTTCAAGGCATGGAACTTATGTCAACTGGAAGTAAAACCCACTCCAAGCTCCTTAATCAGTTGCTATTGATAGAACATATACATATATATAATTATGTAGATTAGATGAAATATTATATTATTTCATATTTAACTAAAATTTAAATCTAGTTTAAGTTCTACGAGATCTCTGAAGCAGTGTTGGCAACTGGCGTTTAAAAAATAGACAGTGTTGAAAATGTCTACATTAGTTTGCTCAACACTGACTGACAGGACTCGTCAGTCATATATGCCAAAAGCAAAAACTAAACTAACTATTTTCAACTAAAATTTCAACTGTTTTTGGCTGACGAAGTCCGAAAATAGACAAATTTAGTCAGCAAGTAAAAAATGGCTTTTTTACAGCTTATAAATAATAAGCTACATTTTAATTTAATTTAATTTGTTTACCTTGTCCAGCTTTTGCATTTCTTGTGCACTCTTGGGACAGTTCTTGCTTTTAGACCCGCCATTTGTAATACTTTTCCCATTTTTCTTTACCTTTTGGCCCGCATAAGTTGCTTCTCCCATTGGCATGATAAATGACTCGCATGCATTCTATATGACCGAAGCAGTCATTCATCTATTCGAACACAATCTAACCCCAGCATCTATCTAACCATCCAGCTATCTATCTAACTTTGGCCCTTTTTTGTATTTTCTGGTGGCCAACAATATGGCAAATATGGCAAAAGAGTTTCTATACAATACGCATCCCCCCCCTCGCTTTATCTCTCTTTCTCTCGCTCTCTCTCTCTCTCTCTATCTCTCTCTGTCGCTGTCCAGTTTGGAGCTTCTATCTAATATGACCATCGAAAAGTTTTGTGCTTCTTGTTGTTATTGCAACTTGTCAGTTTCGGCGCAAAGACCATCAATTTACTTAGCTTTATTATGTGCACACGCAGTGGGGAGTAGCACACCACGCCCCCCTCCCCTCTCTGCATATTATATGCTCCCCTTTTTTAGGGAGGGGGGGGGGTATACGCTCCATTTTCTATGGACGCTTGGCCCTTTTGTTTACGCTTTGCACGCAATGCATAAAAGCGAACAACAACAACAACAAAAAAAAAGACCAAAAATATATCGGAAAATCGTTTCCTATGCAAGTGTCGTAGTGGCATGCAACCACCAAGCCCTCCCCCTCCCTCGCGCTCGCGCAGAGGCAGCTAAAAACAATGGCTAGGCAGCTGCAGCGGCAACAAAATGTATCTTGACACTTCATCGTTAGCCAAAAAGTAGCGCAACGTAGCCAAACAGAAGACAAAAAGAACAAGGCGTGGCAGGCACATGGTGACACGGGCCAAGGGGCAGGGGCAGGGGCAGAGGCAGGGCCAAGGGAGGCAAGTGCCTGCATTTTCGCGCTTGGCGTTAAATTCCCCTGACAGCTATAAAATTGCATTTGAGAGTAGCGCAAAAAAACGCAGAAGACAGCATAGAAAATAAAAACGCAGATACATTGTATCTATGTATCTAATAAATAGTTATTGCCAATACAACAACACACAAAATTGATATTCCCCTATGCGCAGACAGTGGCAGGGGCAGGGGCAGGGGCAGGAGCAGCGGCAGGGGCGGAGGCAGGGTGTGTGGCAGAGCAAAAGTGCGACATCATTATATAAATTGTGTGTGGTTGAGGCAACATAGAACGCAGCATCATATGTTTTGTATCTAACAGATACGTGTGAGTGTCGAGGCTGGAACTTCAAGTGATTTCACACACATGTTTTTCCACACACACACACACACAGACACAAACAGAAAAGCACACGCACCCCCTTACCGTCAACACAAACATGACCACAGGAAATGTTTCACAGCTGTGCAGCAGAAACGCCAAAGCAAGGCAAAAGTATCTCAACGCGTAGCTATTTGTCAAAGTAGACAACAGAGGGGCGGTGCAGGAGCGTGTGAGGGGGCGGGTGTTTGGGGCGCTTTAGGGTTGTCCAGGCATTTAAGCAAACAAACAGAAAACGGCACGTGACAAATGCCAGATACTTGCTGGCGAGCGTGTATCTTAGAGATACAACTAGTTGAGTTTTTAGCTGAAGCCCAGGATTTCCAAGCAAAAGCAATTTCCTGCGCTCGCTCTCGCTCTCCCTCTCTCAGACTCTCTCTTTCTGTCTCTCTCTCGCACTCTCTTTGCTGTTGATGACATGCGGCATCTGTCACACATGTTGACAGGGCATGCCCCGCAGTTTGAGGCCTGCCTGGACGCCAGCTGATAGCAAGCGTGGCACGTGTTGCAGCCACGTGAGTGACTCGAGGGCAGGCTGGCAACCCTCGACTGTATTTTTTCTTTGCATATCTGTATATATATTTTTTTTTGTTGCCTGCTTCTTTCACTTATGCAGAGATTACACGCTTGTCAGATCG
Organism: Drosophila littoralis; assembly: GCA_018903485.1. Lineage (NCBI taxonomy): Eukaryota > Metazoa > Arthropoda > Insecta > Diptera > Drosophilidae > Drosophila > Drosophila littoralis. Next base: position 426,463 of record JAEIGF010000406.1, read on the forward strand.
AGCCCAAAGCCGCTCATTTGCTATGCATATCAAGTTGATGGCCAAAGGGGTTAACAGCTTGTTGTGGGGAGAAAGGGTAGTGTATCCGATATGCCATAGCAATAAATAGCTACAAATTCGCTACGTACGCTTAGATGCAACTTATGCTAAAGCAATTTTTCTTATAATTCCCAAAGTGTTTTAGCTGCAGCTGCTTTAAGTCAACTTTCAGAAAATTCAAAGAAAAGCTTAAATCATTAAAAATAGTTATCAAGTCTACAATATTTTCACGTGTTAAGTAGCTTGCGACATTTGGCTGTCACAAAAGCATCGCACAGCTTCGTAAGCTGACAAAGACACGCAGAGATACTTTCTCAGAAGTGTGTCAGACAGGTGAAATTGTCATAATTCTTATATGAGCAGTTACCTGACACGCAACGCAACGCAACGCCATGAAATTGAAATGGTCAGTACATTAGCCATGACCGACTTTCACCCACATTCGAGTGGTTTGTATCTTTAAGTAATGCGTTTCGTCTCTTCTATGCGCAGCTCTGACAATGCATTTAGTTCATTTTTTATACAGAGCGCTAACCCATTCTTCATTATTATTATTAGACTTTTAACCCAGTTGCAGTTCTAAGCAACATTTTCCATTTCCTCGTTTCTCTGTGCGTGTGTGTCACAAAGGGCGGCAGCAACAACAATTAACATTTTCAATTGCAATTGCTCGTGCGAAACAGTTAAATTGCACAGCGCATTTCCGCCGCATACAAAACATTTTCATTTCCAGGCCACAAAACGAAAAAAACAAAAGCAAAAAAAAACAGAAACCGATTATTTGCTACCCTGTAAGCACTTTTGTTATCCCCTACTTTTTCATCTCAGCATGAAACTTGGCATAATACTTGCAGTCTTAAGCGTATTTCATCTTTTGAAGATTAGCGCGAAACTACATACCACATATTCTTACTCTAGCCCTTATAGTTCCCGAGTTCACGCCTCCACAGCGAATTTTATCTTCAGAAGGTTTAGAAGCATCCAGATACCTACATTTCTCACTCCAACCCACAATAGTTTTGTGAATTCACATATTAGCTCAATGAACTTCCTTTTGAATTTAAATCAAGCCTAGAGGAACCCCCTTACTTGATTTTATGCACATCTCTAAAATAATATAGAGGGTATTTTGGAAACTGCAAATTCTCTGCAGCGCTTTGCACTTGCGAATTATTTAAGCAAATTATGCGCACAGCTACTTCATCATCCAAGTAATAAGAGCCGAGCAAGAGTCCATGTAATATAGCCCAACACTGGCGGGCGAGCCCTAAACCGAACCCATCCTTCCCTCCCTCCCTCTCCCTCTGACAGCACCGCCCCGGCACCTAACTCAAACGGCTGGTAAATTTTCATTCGCATTCATAATCCCCTAAAGAGCAAAGGCACAAAATGAACAAAAAAAAACTTTGCATATCAGTTTGCAGGGCTTTTGAAGGGTTGGGTAGGTGTTGTGACTGAAATGGAGGTATGGGCTGGGTTAGGGGGGGGTAAGGGTTGGGGGTAGCTTTGGCAATTTGCTGAAAATTTGTTTGGCATAAATTGTAATTCAAGTTGAGCAGTTGCACTTGAACACTTTTTGGGCACTAAACTGAAAACTCGGGATACAATTAAGATTATGAGGCATTTAGCGTGCGCACGGGGTGCGGGGTAAATATATAAAGGGGCGTGGTTGGAATTTATGCTACAGAAATATGAGTTGAAGCTTGCCAATTTGTTAAGATAGCGAAAAACTTGAATCAAAATTCAAATAGCTTTGGCGCGCTCTTCATATTACATTTTCTTAGACTTAGACTTAAACTGAAGACTTCTGTTAATGCTTTAAATGTTAACATTTCATACTAAATTTGACTATTTAACTGCATTTAACATAAACGTTAACGTTAACCTTAACATTTAGATTAACATATATATTAATCATTTAGCGTTAACATTAGCATTAACATTAAAACAGAGTTTACATAAATGTTAATACTAACATAAGCATTTACTCTAACATAGAGTTTACATAAACATTAACATTAGCATTAAAAATATTATTAGCATTTACATATAGTTTACATAAACATGAACAATAATACTAACATTAACATTAATATTAACATTAACATTAACATTTACATTGTAACTAAGATTACGATTACCATTACCACCCTGCTTGCAATTCAAGCAAGCGCGTAAAGCATCTTGAGACGCACTTGAAACATTTGTTCTGTCTCCTTTTCAAGCCAGGCACATGTAGCTGTCAATTATGTGCACTTACCACCCAGAGACTGAACCACTGCACCGCTGCACCACAGAAGACTGTTAACTGGGCAACGCTGTTGCAGCATTTGCATACGCCATCAGTTGACTCAACACCAACAACTAGTTGCAATTAACTTGAGCAGCGCAATCTGCAGACCCAAGAACATGCACACATCTGCCAGATGCACAGGTACCACTATCTATATAGATGCCTTGCACAGTGCCAACCACAATCGAATCACACAAATGCTAAACTCACTTTAGGTGCTGGCTGTCGTTATCAGTTTAGTTGGCCAGCACCACCCGGCACCAGCCGGCAACACCCGGCACCACCCGGCAGCATCCAGCACATTGCAACACACTTCGACATCATTCAAATGGCTAACAAATTGCGCTGTCGAATGCAATATTTTTGCTTTTAGCCATAATACCTTTTACATATGCTACGACAGCCGCCAGGGCAAAGCATTTTAAGCAGCCTCCTTCTGCTCCTCCAGCTCACCCCTCTATCTCTCCCCGCTCTCCCGCTCTACTGGCAAGGTAAGTAAGTTGCATGCAACGCATGCTGCCAGCTCTTGGGCCAGCTTGTTAGCATGAAATGTGTCTGCCTCAGCTCTGGTCTCGGTCTTCGTCTCCGTCTCGTTCTCGGGTCTCTCTCTCTCTCTCTCTTGGTCTCTGGCTGTGTCTTCTCCTCTGCTTTCTCGCCGCGCCACAGATACCAGAGATGCCAGAGTGATAAATCCTTGCGGCTTTTTATTTCCACAGCATCGTCGCCGTCGCCGTAGTCGTCGTCGTCCTCGTGTGGGTGTGACATGCTCTATAGCCACGCCCCTGTCTGAGCATTGCATTACAAGCATAATAATTCTTACTGACAGCTCACGACGAGCTGTTACTGGTCTCCCGATACGGTTCTGGGCTCTTCTTTTATGGCGTTCATCTAACAGAACCCACAACATTTGCTTATGCCCTCACCTTAAGGTAGATTCGTTTGCTGACAAAATCTGTAACAATTGTAGAGCCTAGCAGATGGGGAATGGCCAGTTGAAAAAATAAAGCAATGGGCATTTGTCAAAGGCTGAAAGAGCTTTTGCTCGAATCGAACGAAACAAGTGAATGATTGACTGATTGATGACCATCACAGAGCCCAAGCCATAAAAGCAACGAGGTTTAATATTCGACAGTATTAATCTATTTGTGATTGTCAATCGCAGAAGCAGCTTCTGCCTGGATCAAACAAATCTAATGGCTGATTGAGTGCTTGACTGATTGAAGATCATCGCATAGCCCAAGCCGTAAAAACTACGAAGCTTAATTTTTGACTATAATCGTCTATTTGAGATTGTCAATAGCAGAAGCAGAAGCTTTGCTTTGCCTGTATAAGACGAATCACAACTGATTGAGTGATTGACAGATTGATGACAACCGTACAGTCCAAACTGTAAAAGCCATGAAGCTTAATTTTTGACAGTAATCATATAAATGATGTAAATGAAAGGAAAACAGTTTTGAAATTAAATTATATTATAAATATGAGAAAGGGTATTGCTACGTCGTCAACACTTATGTTATTGTTCTCTCATCCTTTTTCCTGATTTCCTTTCGCATTTCTTTGCACTTAGCGCCCAATTAAAGCAAAAGTTTCATTTCATTTTCGTTTCGCATCCTTTTTTACATTTCTGCTTGGGTCTAACCCACAAAAATGTACGCCTCGTTTATTTCAATTTAAGTGCAGACAATTTAAAAAAAAAAAAAACGAGCAGAGTATATTTTATACATGTTTATGTATTTATTATATTTGTGTATGTGTGTAAATGTGCAAATACTGCGGCATTTTATGCAGGCAGCTCGCGGCATTTTCAACTCCAAAGCGCAAATTAACGGCTCCGTTTGGAGCGACCCTCAACACCCACTTACACACTCACACACACTCGCACACACACGCACGTACATTGGCTTTGGAATAAAAATGTATTTTATCGTTGGCCAGGAAACAGTTTTGCGGCAGCCGGAAATGTTTCCACTTCCACTTTATTGTGGCTTATTCTTTTTCCTCTTTTGTATCTGGTGCTCTAGCTGGCTCTTTCCATTTCACTCGCTCTCTCGCGCTCTCTCTCTCACTTTCTCTCTCGCTCTCTCTCTTGCACTCTGATAAAGAGTTTTCAGCATTCCACACCGCAAAGCACAAAGTGCATTACATATTTCACTAATTAAAATAATGGAAAATACAATATTTGTAATTATTTACAACGAATTTTTACTCTATTTTTTCTCTCTCTCTCTCTCTCTCCCTCTCTCGCTCTCTTTTCAGCCTTTTAGCTGAAGTGGGAGGGGTGAGGGGTTATCCGGGGGATTGTGACATGACCCAATGCTTTAGTGGGTAATTTGGGCATAAATCTCTTGGCTGATGAGCGCGTGGCGGGGCGTAGCGGGGCGGGGGAGGGCGGCGCGAGGACAGCCACTGCAGTTGACAGTCGTCTCATCATTTAGCATAATGAGGTCGAGAGCTGGTTAAATTAAGAGCTGGTTTCTAGGGTTCGCCGGGGGACGAATGGGGGGTTACTTTTGTCATTGTTTGAAAAAAAAAAAAAATTTTTAAATTGCGCAAAATATTGATTTCAAATTGGGAACTGAAAAGTACACGAAATATTTTTGTGATATTCGATAACAATTAAAATTAATTAAATGCAATTTATTTTATTTTAACTACGTGCCTTTAAGATCCCAGAACATATTAATTAACGCATTACATCATTATTATATATTATTTATTATAAAACCTTAATTAAAGCGTTTGTTTTTCTTTAATTTAATTGCCAGCTAAAACATTTTTATTCTATTTAAATATATTTTTTCATATTTGGCAACAGCTTTAATCTCGAGTCTATTTCATTGAGATCTTAAAGAAATTTATCACACATTAATTACTTGTCAGTTTTATCTTATTTAGAGCTCAATTATATTATTTTTATTTATTTACAGCTCATAAATATTTCACGCCTAATCACACTTCTGACCTCGCCGCGAAGTGCGCATAAGCTTATTTTAAGTGCAATCAACTTTTAATAAGGCATATTTAAATATGTGACCCCTGCATGGAGAACAGAAAAGAATCTGAAACCAGTTGGGACTGAGAGAGAAAAGGAGAGAGAGAGAGGGGTGCGGGCAGCGGGAGTGAGAGCAAACAAGTTTGATCTGTATTTCAAGTGCTGACAATTGACTTACTGACTCTCAGCTGCTGGCCGCATGCACTCAAGAAATATATTCGAAGAAGTCGTAATATTCACACATGGCGACACACAAATGTAATACAGACATATAAGGCTAAGAGGGGGCATTACTAGAGAGAGAGCGAGATAGGAGAACACATATTCAAATGACATGGGCCAAAGAACTTTAAGCCAACAGTTGCTGACCCCCGTCTCTGCCACTGCCAGTGCCTCCCCCCTCTCTCTCTCTGTCTACTGCCTCGCTGCTGACTTCATTCAGTTGTCTTGGCCACATTTTTTTTTATTTAAGCCCGAGTCGGCACACATTGCCCTGGGTCATTGACATGTGGGCAACCACACACGCTTCTGCTTATAAGCTATGAGGAGAAATATAAATAAATATATGTAATTTGAGTTGACAACAAACAAAAAATCGTATAAAACAAAAGAAATGGAACACAAAATCTTAAACTGAAACAGACCGATGACAGCATCTTTTTTCCTTTTCTTCACTATTCCATTTGAGAGGCTTTTTTCGGGGGCCTGTCTATTTGTCCATCAATTTGTTTATTGGTTCTTTTTTATACCCTTGCAGAGGGTATTATAATTTTGTCGTGAAATGTGTAACGCATAGAAGGAGACATCTCCGACCCCATAAAGTATATATATTCTTGATCAGCATCAACAGCCGAGTCGATATAGCCATGTCCGTCTGTCCGTCTGTCCGTCTGTCCGTCTGTCTGTTTCTATGCGAACTAGTCCCTCAGTTTTAAAGCTATCTTAATGAAACTTTGCAGAAGTCCCTAATTCTGTTGCACGCAGCACATATGTCAAAACCAGCTGGATCGGACCACTATATCATATAGCTGCCATAGGAACGATCGGTCGAAAATTAAGTTTTTGTATGAAAAAACATTTTATTTATCAAGATATCTTGACCAAACTCGACATTTATTAGTTTTACTATGCTCCTCATATATATGCAAAATTCTATTAAGATCGGACCACTATATCATATAGCCGCCATAGGAACGATCGGTCGAAAATTAAGTTTTTGTATGAAAAAACATTTTGTTTGTCAAGATATCTTGACCAAACTCGGCATTTATTAGTTTTACTAAGCTCCTCATATATATGCAAAATCCTATTAAGATCGGACCACTATATCATATAGCTGCCATAGGAACGATCGGTCGAAAATTAAGTTTTTGTATGAAAAAACCTTTTGTTTATCAAGATATCTTGACCAAACTCGACATTTATTAGTTTTACTATGCTCCTCATATATATGCAAAATTTTATTAAGATCGGACCACTATATCATATAGCCGCCATAGGAACTATCGGTCGAAAATTAAGTTTTTGTATGAAAAAACATTTTGTTTGTCAAGATATCTTGACCAAACTCGGCATTTATTAGTTTTACTAAGCTCCTCATATATATGCAAAATCCTATTAAGATCGGACCACTATATCATATAGCTGCCATAGGAACGATCTATCGAAAATTAAGTTTTTGTATGAAAAAACATTTTGTTTTTCAAGATATCTTAACCAAACTCGGCATTTATTAGTTTTACTATGCTCCTCATATATATGCAAAATCGTATTAAGATCGGACCACTATATCATATTATTAAGTTTTTGTATGGAGAATTTTTTGTTTTTCATGATTTTGCCATTAAACACGGCATTTAAAGATTTCACTATGCTCCCTTCATTTTTGCTAAATCTTATTTACATCGGTTTTTGATTAAAAGCCTTTTTTTTTGTTTATCAATATACCTTGACCAAACTCGGCCTTAACCATTTTCTCGGCATTAAAAGGTTGGGTCTGCAAGGGTATTAAATCTTCGGCGTGCCGAAGATAGCCCTTCTTTCTCGTTCTGTTTGATATTTGCGCCAAATTGTTGTTACACTTCATTGATAGAAATGCTTTTTCGATTTGCTGCGTAAATAATGTTCAGTCCACATAGAATTATATATAGCTGCATGATTCATTAACTAGCCCCAGAAGTTAGCTGTGATGTAAGATCCGAACTAGACAGAAGACATTCTTTGGAATGCCTTTTTAATCTTTTTATGAGATCATGCGCACTTTTTTCAAGTTTTGTTTTGCTTAACTGATAAATGAAAGTCGCGTATCTGTGAACGTTACAATTTCTTACTCATTTGAAGAAGTCAAAACAGCGTTGCCAGAAATAATTAATATTGTATTTTTGAGGAATATTTGAAGTATTTTTCTAATGCTTAAGACATGTATTAGCTAAGTATAAACAAGCGTTGCCAGATAGTTATGGAAATTTCATTGTTACATATTCGAGGAATATTTTAAATATTTTTCCAAAATTTGACACATCAGGTATCAACGAGCGTTGCCAGATAATTTTTAAAATTTCATTGTTACATTTTCTAGCTATTTTTTCACACATAACTGTTATTAAAAGTTTTGACAGAATTTTCACTGCTACATTTTCCAGGAATATTTGGAATATTTTTGTCTTTATTGAACACACTTATTTGCTATTAAAAAGCGTTGCCAGATTGTTCTGTTTTAATGAGATAACTAACCAGAAAATCCATTATCTTTTTACCTAAATATTTTATACACTTTTTTTAAAGCTCCAAAATACCTCCAGTCTTCAAGTTCTGCTAGATTTATATATTTCCATTCTGAATCTGAAGTTTTGAGGTTGTGGCATTCACAAAAGTTTCAGTTTATAGTTCCCCATTAAACGCGTGTCCTTTCGCCCAGTCACACGCTAAAACCCATAAAAAATGGAGCCAAAAATGAAATTTGAACTTTAGCATATGGTAAATGCCCGAAAAAATGTAACCGAATGATATAAAAATAAAATAAAAATAATATATAATAAATATGCGCCAGCATCAACGTAATTTTCTGCACATTTGAGCAGAAAATTATCGATTTTATATGCAGCCGGGCACAAAATGCAACACAACGAGACTGGCAAATAGAGAGCCACAGGCTGAACCAGAACCAGAACCAGAACTGAACCAAAAGGAATGGGAACAGGGAGGGGGGGTAGTCACAGACAGTTTTTGCATTGGAACTGAACCGAAATGATGCCCAGCGTTTGATGAAAGCGGCAAAAAATAGTCTGCAGCATGGGTTCATTCAAATGTTTATAGACAGGGAAACATATTTAGAGCGAGAGAGAGAGAGAGAGAAGGAGAGCCAGAGAGAGAGAGAGAGAAATATTTGGGCAGAGGCATGCTAAGGTTAAAGGGAAGGCAGTTAAAAGCGGGCGGAAGGGGGCGGGCTGCTACTTTGCTTACTTGCCATTCAAATATTTTGATGTGTGTACTTAACACAGCGCGACTTGTGCTGCGGGTGATGGGGTTAAAGGGCGGGTGAGGCGTGGCGAGGGAAGGTGCGTTTGAACTGGTATCTGCTGCCTAGTTCGCTGGGCTTTGCTGTTGTCCGCGCATCTCTCAACTGTCGCTCGTGGTTCAATAAACTTGTGCGTGAATTTTCTATTTTACTTGATTTTTCCACACCATCCCCCCTCAACAACCCTCCCACTAGACCCGTGTTTTTTATCACCGTTTCGTTTAATGTTCAACATGTTTTACAATATGCCAGAGACAGCAACAGCAACAACAACAACAAAAAGGAACTGCGCCCAAATGTGCGATTGGAGCTGGCGCTGCGGGGCGAGTGGGGCATGCAGCACAGGGGCGTGGCGCTGCGTTTTATGTGTCAAACATTCTGTAAAGTGAAGTGGGCGCCAAGAGCAGGGCGTACAACAGGAGGGGCCAGGAGGCAACGAGCCGCAACGAGCCGCATGAAACAGGCTGTCTGTTTCCCAGCGGAATTTTTGCGTTTTTGTTTTGAAGAGCTGCCGCTATATATATGGGTTTTTGCCAATGTGAGGGGGGCGGGGTCGGGTGGCAAGGGTTGTATGCTTTAGGTGACTAGCTGATAGATTGTTGAAATGCAAACGCTGCCAGCACAGGGCAAGAGCTCTGGGTTTGGCCAGAGTCCATATCGCATTTGCCTATCAAAATACTATTTACTTTTTTTTTTTTTTTTAATTTGAATGGGCTGTGAACTTGAAGAAGAGGTAAAAATGCTTTGATAAAGAATATATATATGCATCTATACCTATATCTATATCTATATCTATATCTATATCTATATCTATATCTATATCTATATCTATATCTATATCTATATCTATATCTATATCTATATCTATATCTATATCTATATCTATATCTATATCTATATCTATATCTATATCTATATCTATATCTATATCTATATCTATATCTATATCTATATCTATATCTATATCTATATCTATATCTATATCTATATCTATATCTATATCTATATCTATATCTATATCTATATCTATATCTATATCTATATCTATATCTATATCTATATCTATATCTATATCTATATCTATATCTATATCTATATCTATATCTATATCTATATCTATATCTATATCTATATCTATATCTATATCTATATCTATATCTATATCTATATCTATATCTATATCTATATCTATATCTATATCTATATCTATATCTATATCTATATCTACATCTACATCTACATCTACATCTATATCTATATCTATATCTATATCTATATCTAAATCTTAATCGTCAAAACGTTGACGAATGCGACACATAGAGGAAATGCAACATTTTGTGCTGTAAAGTTTCCAACAGAATTTTATTTAAAAGCAACATTTTAGACCTCTTTAAGATAGTCCTTGAATATATCATTTATGCTTCCATCTTTCAGTTCCATCTTCCTTAAACGTTTTTCATTTCTTCAAAGCAATGACAGGCAGACTTTCATCTTCTTTTCTGTTTTTGCATAAGAATCCTCCAGCTCGACATCCCCACCTGGGTTCCATCGCTCACATCGCATCAATTGCCACTTTGGCTTGACCTTTTTTGGCTGCTAATTTGCTGTCATTTTGCTATGTGCGGCCACTTTGGCGCTTGGCATCTGCGTCCCGTGCCCCGTGCCACCATCCATGCATTATATATCGATCAAAATTCAATTTGTGCCGCTTTTTTGACAACGTTTTAAGTAGGAAAAACGTTTGAAAAAAAGCGAAGCGTACAAAAAAATTAACTTTAATTGAAAAAGTTTGCGACGCACTTTCCGTAGTCGTTTTTTTTTTTTTTTTAATTTTGTTAGCCAATTTCCATGTGCTTTTTTGTCGTTAGGCTGAGTGCTGGCAAAAAGAGATTCAAAGTGTGACTTATGTGAGAGACCCAAAAAGAGAGTCGAGAGAGAGAGAGAGAGGGAGGGAGAGGAACAGAGAGAGAGAGGAGCCTCGAGCGGTTTTTAATTAACCTAATTTGCAGCTGAGCTCCCAACTTTTGCCTCATTATTTATGCTCCTGCTCTCCCTCTTCTCTTTCTCTGTCTAAGGTCGAGTTTTTCTCGCTCTTCATTGTGTAAGTCAAGTGTTTGGTTGTCACTTTAAGTCATTCATGTGTCACCTTGGAAAAGTCTTGACTTGAATTGGACCCAACAGATTTGAGTCATATTAAATCAAGTTGATTAGGCAAACTGCTGAGAAACCGCATGGTAAAGGGTATGAATATTTCAGGATAAGTTGCATAAATATGGGAAACTGAGTTTCAAAGGACAAACTCTCTTTAGGTGAAGTATACAATATCTCATAACTTCGTTTTCGATTAAGAAGAAGACGAAAACCGCTGAGAAAAGGCATGAAAATGGTATGAATATTTCAGGTTCAATTTATAAATGTAGAAAACATGCTTCGAAGGTGGCTGTAGATGGAATATCTACGCTCTATAACTTAAGTATAACTTAATATAACTTAATTTTGTCTAAATTCTATATAGTTTTATTTAGATCAGGTTGGCTATTCAAGGCAAGCTGCTGAGAAAGCGCATGAATGAAGGTATGCATATTTCAGGCGAAGTTAAAGCAAATGTTAGCAATATATTTTTCTGCTCTATAGAGGAAGTACTCTGATGTCCCGTAGCTGCTTTTGCTTTATATCAAACTGGTTTTTGTGCCCTAAGAAAACAGATCTTTCTGTTTGTCGCGGACGACATCCTCGTGCCGTTCACTGGGGAAATTGCCTTTTAGCTAACTTGCGAGCTGCTCTGCTGTTGGTTCCGCTTTATAGTTGAGTTCTGTTTGCGCCACTTAGCGTCAACTTAAGTTCACTTCAGTTCCATTCCGTTCCGTTCCACATAAACTATGCCCTTTGAGGCACACAGCGCAATGTCCATCAAAAAACTGAAGGCCCCCCCCCCTTAATGCTGCGGCCCCGTGACTTTAGTTTTTCCCGAACAACACACAAATTGTGTTTGAGTTGAGAAAGCAAAAAAGAAAAACTGCAATTGAAAGCAGCAGATAATCAAGTTGCAAGTTCCAAGTTCCATGTTGCAAGTTGCACGTTGCAAGTTTCATGGTTAGCTTTGAGGGCCATAAACGCAAGCTGTTTTGGCCCTGTTTCCAACCCAGCTTGAACAATCAATTTGTTCTGGACACTTCTCTGGCTGTAACACATGTTGTTAATAACTCTCTATTATCCCCCCCACCCGCCTCGTTGCCCCCTTTAATGAAATTGCAGCACGTGCCACACCCCAAGGCAAGTCATAATTAAGGCAAAAGTTTGGATTTTCGCAAACGTTGACAGAAAATTAATTAAAAAAGTGCAACTGCGATTCGAATTGCGATTGCGATTGCGATTGAGAGTTAAGTTCATTAAAGTTGGACCAAGAAATAGCCAAGGTCCAGACTCCAGACATAATTACGGGCCAGGTGTGTGCGCTTGAAAAACTTCAAATTTTCTTTGTCTGCAGCAACATGCATTTGGCAAGTGCATTTAATTGGATTTAACCAACTTTGAAGAAGTTTATGGCTATAGCCAGGTGAGCGAGAAGAAGAAGAGCTGGCTGTATTTATTTATGGAGCATTAAGTGCATTGGCTTTTAATTAAGCTGTCTGAGAGGCGGGCAAATGCGCAACTGTGTTTCGAGTCGACAATATTTATCGATAACTGTCGAAAGATCCCGTATTTATCGATAACAATCGAAAGAGCTCTTAGTTATCGATAACAATTGAAAGAGTTTTTAGTTATCGATGATAATCGAAAGAGCTCTTGTTTATCGATAACAATTGAAAAAGCTCAGACAAATGCCAAGCTTTATAAAGCATATAAAAAATTCAAATTTGAGCCAGCGACTTCTCTCCTTGTTAGACCAACTCTCAGAGTGAGTGGCTTGAAATGATATAGCAGTCGATATTACCTTTTCTTCAAAAACAGCTTCATCAATTTGTTGTTCTTTTTCTTTATTTCGCTTGATATCTCAGCTGGTCGAACTGTTGCCTTACATTTCCTCGCACAACTCCTTAAAGAAAACTTTTCACTCACCTTTGCTCCAGTTTTCACCTGACCAAAAACTGAACTCACAACAAAAACCACAAAATGTAGGAAAATCTGCGAGTAATTCGCTGTAACTCAGGCATTCTTTGGCCAATCCCATGCCAAAACATAGCTGCACATTCAGCTAAGCATGAACTCGTTAAAGCAACGAGGAAAGAAATCACATTTCCCACACACACACACACACACACACACACACACACGCGCAAGCATGTTGTGCTACCTAATTTGCAGCAATTTTCACCGCATCCAACGGCAGCGGCAGCAGCAAAAAATATTCTCTCCCGTATTAAAAATGAAGAGGGGTAAAAAAAAAATAGACCGTCTTAAACCCCCTCGCAAACGGCTCTCCTTAACAGCAAAATTCTGCAATTTTGCACGCAGCGCGCGGCGGCGAACATAAAAATAAATATTAAAAATAAATTAGAGCTACCTGCGGCTTTTATTAACTTTTAATTTATGAAAAGCGCAGGAAAAACTCACAGCTGCGCGAAAACCCCACACGAATGCGAATGCCAATGCGAACGCATATGGAAAAAGGAATCAGCAACAAGTAAAATAAAATTGAAAAAAAAATAAAATAAAATGCAACATAAGCGGAAAGACAAACACACAGCAAAGCAGAAATCCCAACAAACTGCAGTCGGTTGTTAGGTGCATGCAAAAAAGATACAAAGCCTGAGATACATAGATACATTTCGAGATAAAGATACACAGCTGCTCGGGTCGGACTTCAATCAGTGCATATTTAATTAATATTAGGTTTGGAAAAATCAGATAAACTAAATGAAGAACAGGTATTAAAAAGTCCGACATAATTAAAATGCCAGAGAATACCCATAACGTTAAAACGTTTGCGAATGGCGCACAATGAAGAATAGCAAAGCCAAGCGCTCGCATAAGAAGGAAAAGTTTACGAATGCCGCACAAAGAAGAATAGCAAAAACAACCATTGAAGTAAATGAGGGAAAAAGCAAGTAAAGTAAATAGCCTGTTAGCTGGCAGCAAAACGTTTACGAATGTCGTACAAAGTAGAATGGCGAAAACAAGAACTTAAGTGAATGTTAAAGTTCGCAGGCAAGTAAAGTATTCTTGACGAATGCTCATGCACATCAAAGAAACTTTAAGAATATACAGCACAAAATACTCGCGAAAAGAAAAGCAATTGGATTAAATATCTTCTCTTAGCACAATATTCTCATGTATCTGATTTTCAGCAAAACAAATTTAATACACTCTCTACTTCTCGCTGTGGGGAAGGTCATCTCATTCAAAAGGTCAACACCTAAGAAGTGCACACACAGTACTTTTGACATTGTCTTTGGCCCCGTTTGAAGACGCTTTGCGTTTGAACTCATGATCATGAGTTGCGCTAATTTCATAGAAAGTTGCGTGGTTTAATTGATGGCAGACAGACTCAGGCCATACCAGAAGACAACACAACTGGCAAAAACAATGCGACTGCAGCGATGCATAGCAAAAAGTGGGAGTCAAAAGCCCAAAGCCCAAGAAGAAGCGGAAGCAGAGGAGACAACCTACCTCCAATTTGCAGTTGCAGTTGCAGTTGCATAAAGCGAATCCGTCCAGGCCCAAGAGTAGCCACTCGAGTTGCGCCAGTGGAGCAGAAACAAGAAGGCGAGCGGCCGGCTACTTGCGAGACGAAGTCTGACAAGCTCAAGAGAGGCCTCAAGCGTCTATGAGACAATTTGTGCAACATGTTAATGGGGCAGCGGAGGGGGCAGGAGCGTTGGCAAGGACTTCGTAGGCGAAAAGCGCAGCGCAAAAACCAAGTGAGGACCACACAAACGGAAAAACAAGAACAACAAAATTCTCAACGACATTTGGAAAGAGGCAAAAACTAGCGCGAGTTGAGGGTAAGAGCGGGGAGACGAGAAGGCTGAGAGAATCTCAGCTTAAGCAAAAATCGTGGCTGGTTTTAGTCCGATTTTGCTTTTACGATTTTCCTACATTTTCTTCTCTTCTCATATATTTTTTTTTTTTTGCTACACACACATTTCTTATTATTATTTTGAAAAGCCTCTTGCAAGTCGCCTCAAGCGCTTTTCAGTGTTTAACTTGTGTAAAGTTTGTCAAGTTTGCCCAGTTGTACAACTGGTTGGACAGCCAGCCAGTCAGTCAGTCAGTCAGTCAGTCAGTCAGTCAGTCAGTCAGGCAGTCAGTCATTCAATGGGGGCAGGGGGGCAGGGCAGGGGGCGGGAGGCGCTGTCTAGTGACAGCTGTCGCTCGGCATTTCGTGGTCTTTTGAAAAACAGGTCAACTAAACAAAGAAAGAGCTAGATTTAGATAGAGAAAGCACGAGCTGGCGCTAAAAATGGTCAGAGCTATGGCAAATAGTATTTGGAGTTTTTCTTTCTTATTGAAGTTTAAAGCAATAATCAACTTGGAAAGTTGATCAACTTGTAAACGGCTGGAGAAATGGGCGAGAGAAAACATATGACTGTGATTGGAAATTTTTGAAATAAATGTGGTTTACTTATAGAGCAAAATATAATTGTTGATTTGAACGAAATTGAATGTGTATGATGCAGAAATTAATGTCTATGCGAGAGCTTATCGTATCAGAAAAAGTAAGTATTAAAAACTGAAAACTAAAATAAATAGTAAGAACTAACTATGAATTAAAAGCTCAACATTCACTTGGTCAAATCAAAAACGCTTGAAAATCGAAAACATTTTGGCAATATTTATATTTTTCTCTGGACAAGATTTCTAGTTCTTTCTGCACAATATAAGTCTATGTTGCAATTGCTTGAGTTTCAGTGAAAATTGATTAAACTTTTTCCAATACGTGAATTCTTTAAAATCATTTTTCTTACTCTTCCCAAAATTGTGCTCTAAGGAGTTGCTCCGTCTACTCAGGGCTTCTTATTACAGATCAGTTCACGTATTCAACATATATTTACAGCTATCAACTGCTCTCATTGGGGCCAGCACCAACAACAACAACAAAACATAGACAACAACAACAAAGACAACAACAACTGCAACAGAATGAAAAGCGATACCACGATTTGACAATGGCATTTCCCGCAGCATCGAGTCGCATCGATGTCAGGTCACAATTCTGCGGCTGTGACAATTTCCAGTGTCTGTGTGCGAGTGTGTGTGCGAGTCTGTTGTGTGTCTGTTGTGTGTCTGTTGTGTGTCTGTTGTGTGTGTGTGTGTGTGTGTGTAACCCGAGTCGCACTCAGCGCACACATTACGTATACGTAATGCAGCTGCAATTGTTGAAGGGGGAATATGGCTGCAGGGCAATTGTTACACTGAGAGAAATGAATCAAGAACTTGCACTCAATTGCAGCAAAAATATAAACAAATCAAGTAAAGCTCAAGCCAAGTCTAGCTTTAGTAAATCAGAATTTGCACTCAGTTTAAGCATATTTGTTTTAGAATTAGAATATAAACGTTATTGATAGCAAATTCTTCATATTTTATAACGCCTAAACTTGCTTTTAGTATGACGTTTTTTCGCTCAGTGTAGTTTCTATCTCTGTTAAGCGCTTGGTTTTGCTTACAGTTAAAACATGAGGTGCACACACACACGCAACACACACACACACGTACACCGTCAACAATTAGTTAACATGCAGTTAGCAGATTTAACAGGCGCTTCTCGAATATGTCTCGCATCCTAGTTTAACCTAAAGCAATCCTTCAATATCAAATTCTCACTGTCTCTTATTCTCTTTCTCCCACTCTCTCTCTCCTTCTCTTTCTTTCCCTCTCTCTCTCTCTTATTCGCTGGAGACTCAGTGTCCATTAATGCTTTTGGCTTTGTTGCAGCTTAATGAACTATGCATATGTGTGTTATCTCTCTATTTCTCTCTCTCTCTCTCCATCTTTCTCACTCCCTATTCGCTGTCTCT
The DNA here is from genome assembly GCA_018903485.1 of Drosophila littoralis. Lineage (NCBI taxonomy): Eukaryota > Metazoa > Arthropoda > Insecta > Diptera > Drosophilidae > Drosophila > Drosophila littoralis. The sequence continues at coordinate 443,265 of JAEIGF010000406.1, forward strand.
TTCTGCCAGCTGTTGCTCTATGCCTCAGCCGCATTTTACATGCATTTTTCAAGCGCATAAATCACTCAATTGGAAACTGCGCACACACACACCCACACACCCTGCCCCCTCTTCAGCCGTAAAGCTACCCCCTTCCCCTGCCCCTGCCCCCCCTTAAAATCATAATTCATAAGCTGCTTAAGCCTCTGGTCATAAATTTACTGCACACACATTAATTAGGCCGCCGCCACATCCCCAAAGAAACTCCCCCCAATACCTTTATCTACCTCATATCCTACCTGCATCCCACCCCTGCCCCCTTATCCACTCGTAATCCCTGCTTGCGCCTCTTTCTGGCTGGCAAAAAACGCAACTCTTCTAATAGAGCCAGCCGCTCGCTGGGCAGGCATCGGCATCAGCTTCAGCTTCAGCTTTGGCTGTTTCTGGTTGCATCCCGAACCCGAGATGAATAATGGATGCTCATTAGTCTTGGGCCCGAGATTGGGGGGGAGGGGGGGACCCTACTCGTGAATACCACGCGAAAAAGTCTAGCGAAATCAGGCAACTAGCCAACCAGTTGGTCAGCGATAAAACGCTTCCAATTGGAAATCGAGTTTGTTGTTTACAATCGAAAAAGCTGGGCAACAATTACAGCTTGGCCAGATCTGATAGTATATATATATATATATATATATACGATGTATAAAAGGGATTTTGGCAGATAATCAATCAAATTGTCAATCAATCAATGCAAACTAACAACAAGCAGAGAGGGAGACAAAAAGAAAAGCACACGCAATCAATGTGAAAATGTTTGAAAACGAAATTGAAATGGACAACAAAATTGTCAAGCAGGATCGAAGGCGGGCCGTTGGGGGGACGGGGGAGGGGGGCCGGCTTGTGTGTGACGAGAGGAAAAACTAATAACAAAAACAACAATGAACGGAAATAATTAGAAATATGCGTTTGGCAAAATAAAAGGCATTTCCAACAGGAAGGAATTACTTTATATCCAAGAAAAATCGTCAAATAGAAATCGAAATCTAAATGGAAATAAAAGAAAAGCTTTCAATGGAAAATTTGCAGAGACATTTTAGGAAAAACTGAAGGAATATAAAAAACGGACTTTAAAGAAAATAAGGCAAATAGAACTTTTTTCAAGACCAATAAAAAAAACAGTCAGAACCAAAAGCGTTCGAGAAGCTTTCAGAAGCTTAAACGAGCTTTAATGTGATATTAAAGCTTTCGTGAGAATAGCTAAAGTATTTAATTGGAATTCAAATTGCGTATTATTTAAAGCAAATTTGCAATCAATTTCATTCTGTTTATGAATTTGACGTAACGCAAAGAAATTGCATTTTGGGAATTTTATAGCTTTCGAATAATTGAGAAATTTTGAGTGCATTTCGAACAATTAGCTTGCATATTATACTAAATACTATACTATACTCAAAAATATTTCAGTTATTGTTCAACAAGTGTTATTAGGCAAAAAGAATGAAAGAGAAACCTGTTAAATATCGCAACAAACATATATAAAGTATTTAAATGTAAATTTGGGCTTAATACAAACTCGTAAAACTCAAGAATTTGCAAAAGCACAAAGAGCTCGCCTATTTGAAATTATTAAGAATTTGTAAGCAAATGATTTATTTTATAGGGAATTCTGTGACAAAGTCAAAGCCTTAATGGGAAATACGACTCACGAGTTGCTTATCGCAAATTTTAGACGCAAAAGGGCAGCAGGGAATAGGGAAAGGGTCAATATAAAGTACAGAATGGAAAAAAATACATTTGAGTAAATGAATAACAATATAATACGATGTCACAGTAGATAGAGTACAGTAGCCGCTTTTCCATTATAATAGATATATAAAAAAAAAAGATTCGAAACTCTGCATATCCTAACTGTTAAAAACAGAACAGTTTTAAGCAAAAAGTTCTTAAAGAAAGAATTGAAGACGGTGAGAAAAGATTTCTCAGGTGAGAAAAGATTTCTGAATATTTACCAAGTTTTAGTTTCTCTCTAGCCTATATGCCATATTTAGGATTCTCAAAAGTTACAATTTTTCTCCTCTCTTCCATTTTCTTCTATTCTATACTGTTATAATACTAAAATATATTTAATTCTATTTTCTAGATTAAAAAAATAATATATTTCTTTAATTCTATTCTATATTTTTAACAAGTTCTTGTTTTTCGTTCTTCTACTCTCTTCTCTTCAATTCTCTTCTCTTCTCCTCGTGTCTCGTCTCTCCTTTCCTCTTCTCTCCTCTTTTCTTCTATTCTGTTATATATATTAAATTATATTAGTCTATTTAATCTAATATATTCTGTTATATTTTAAATATATTCTATTTCATTCTTTGTTTATTTTCTATTGTGGATTTTTAAAAATTTCTGGATTTTCTCCATACTATTATATTTTATTCTCGTTTGTTCTATTCCATTCTTTTCTATATTCTATATTCTGAATTTTTAAGATGTTCTAGTTTTAAAAAGTGTTTTAAACAATTTTATGTCTAGACTTGTCTTGGATTGGGTTTGTTTTAATAATCATTGTTAGATTTTCTATTCTTATCTTTTTCTATCCTTTATTTAAAGGGTTTTCTATACTTACAATATGCTCCTTTAGCTCCTTGCGTATTGGTCCCAGCCATTGATGTAATCCAATGTAACGTTTTTGCACCATTTTGAGGGCGGGGGCGCCCTGGGCGTAGGGCCCGCCCAGAAGGGCGCTGGCGGTTTCTAAAACCACCATTTTGTTGTAATCGCTTGTGGTGCCGATTATTCTTGTTGTTTTTGGCACAAGCACACACACACACTCACACACACACTCAGAAGCACGCACACACACGCTTTGTGTTGGAATTTATCCGGGCTGCCGATAAGCGCAAAAGCCCCTATATTATATTTATATTATACTTTCTGATATTATATTTAAATATATATATATTTTTTTCTTTCAGAGCTACGAAAAAAAACAAAACAGCTTTGTTATCAACTTTGAGCTGAGTTTCAAGAAAATGTTGGAACTTTGGTTTCTGATTTCTGTTTTGTGCGATTTTATTGTAATGTATTTAACATTATAAATGTGTATATGTATTGGTCGAAAACTGTTGATTCAGTTGTTTTTTTTTTCTGTTTTTTTTTGTTTTGACGAAATTGAAATTTCGTATATTTGTTGTTGTTGTTTTTGGGTTTTGGGTCGCGTTTCAATTAAATTTTAAGCCGCATTCGTCAGACGTGCCTCGCTGGCCGCAAGAGCGATATATGAGACGAGATGCTGCCCGACTGAATGTACAGATATATATACATATATATATATATATATATAAGCTGCAACTTTAATCCTCACAAGTTGGTGTTCATAATGTTGGGAATCCTTGAAATCAATTAAATGACACGCACCACAGAAGACTGCAATAAGTGTGGGAATATCTCTAATATTTCTTTAAGATTTGCTTGCTTTCAATTATTTTTTATTTATTTTTCAATAGGCACTAAAATCGGGTTTTTCTTTTTTTGGTACAATATTGCAACAATTGATTTGTTAATATTATTGCACTTGAAATTTTACTGCACACTTTGCACAATAGTAATAATAATAATAATAATAATAATTTATGATAATTAATAAAATAATTTGTTATAATTATAATAATAACACGGGAAATGTGTATTTGATCTGGTTCACACGACAAAACGTTTACGTTTAACGGATATGCGAGCAGACGACGTACGAAACGGAAACGGCAGAACGAACCGCAGTGTTCAAAGTTCCATCGCGAACTGATTTTCCCGTCTGCGTACGATTTGTGCCGAGCCGCAGAAACGACAGCGCAAAGCGAACGAGCGAATGAGCGTAGAGGAGAGTTCGTCGCCGCACGAAATGCAGCGCAAGCGAAGCGCGGCCAATCTGGCACAGTGGGCACAGTGCGTGGCGAGTGCAAACATTTCTATGTACAAATTTAAATGCAACCTAGACAATTTTTAAACGAAATATACAAAATGTGCATAAATAAAAAACAAATAACAATATTATCGCACAGTTTAGCTATAAAAACCAAAAACTCGCCCACTTTTGCTCTACTGTGCTGTTGTGTAGAAGAGCGAGCGAGAGCGCCGCCAGCTTGTGTAGAGTTTGCTCAGCGCAGCCGACAAACACTTGTTGTTGACGTTCTGTGAGGCGGCAAAGCCGAGCACACCCCAAAAACAAAATAAAAAAAAAACGGCATGTGTGAGAGAGTGAGAGAGCGAGAGAAAACTGTTGCGCGCAATGTGCGCTCTTATACTCTTATACTGGCCAGTACGAAAGGCATTGCCAGTTGTGTGCAAAGAAAAAGCGCAGTTATCTTTTGTAGAATATCTCCACACTTTTTGGGCATGCAGTAGTGAGTGAATGCTTGTCTGTGTGTGTGTGTGTGTGTGTGGCGTGTGTGTCTGTGCGCTTGCATTTGCTGCAAAGCGCATTGTTTGTGGCTGCTTCCGCCAAATGTTGCTAAAAGTTAACAGGTTGCCCAAAGATTTACAGTTTGGGGTGAGAGAGACAAAGGCAACTGAAGAAGAACGGAAATATAAATGAAACCTAGCTGGAACATGAGCGCTGAATAGCTTCATGCTTCAATCAGATAGAAATGGAAATGAAAATCTTTACTTGAATAAAATAATTTACATAGCTTAATTAATAATTCTTTAAGCTTCTTCGAAAATCTTTGGGTTCTCATTTACATTTCTGAAGGTATTCCTTTTCAATATTTAAGTAAATTACATTAATTTAATTAAATATTATACTATAACTGTTTATATTCGAACTTCATATATTTCTAAATTTATAACAGTCAACATAACATTTCTTACACCTGATTCTTGTTTGAAAAACTCATTAATTATACGATACTAGATGACAAGTCCGCGCACGCCTTCGAAGAATTTTAATGATGATAATAATAAATGAAATAAAACTAAAACGAACACTAGCATACACATAAAAAATAACAAATCTCAAGCTGTCCGTCTGCTGGGTATAGTATGATTATTATTAGGTAACGTTGAACCCATGTGGAGTTTGTTGACTTCTGGCAACAAAGTGTGACTAAACAAATTAAGTCGAGAACTAGGCGGTCAAAAAGAAATAAAATAAAATAGAAAAAAAATGAGAGCTGAAACTAAAACCAGAGCGCGAAACGACGGAGCAAGAAAAAAATCTTATAAGGCACCAAAAAAGTAACAACAACAATAACAAGGCATTAAATTACATATTAGGCCTGGACTCCACCTGGGCTACACACATATCAGAGTAGTGTCAAGAGGAGGCAGATAATGAAAACAACAACAACTGCGATTTCATGCACGAGAACATGAAATTGAAGTGCAATCTCATAAGCTGGTAAATTGTCTGTGCGCGCATAGCCAAGAAAATGATGGAAAATCATCAGCTAGAACAACAACAACAACAACAACAACAACAACGACAACGACAACGACAACACGAACATAATCAGGAATGCATTACAAGCCCAAGAGTGGAAGAGAGTAGGAAGAGTTCACTAACTTCTAACGGTAACAGCGGAAGAGCCGCGCGCGCTGTTCAACAAGTTGCCATAAACATGTTGCAGCAACATTGCATCAGTAATTAATGCTGCTGCTCTACACGTGTTGCTATGTGCGCATGGGTGCCTGTGTGTGTGTGTGTGGCTGTGTGTGTTTCTGTGCTTCGTTTTTAGCGCACAAGTTCAATGCACGCCAATCACATGAGAAATTAGCACAAAAGCAACAGCCAACAACAAGAAACAACAACAACCGAAGCTTATGCAAACTAAGACAGCGCGGCTAAGCATAAGAGAGAGCGCAAGCGTCGCTGCTGCTGCTGCTGCTGCTGCGGCCGCTCTCTCAGCTCACCTCGACAATGACATTCAAAAAAGCTGCAAGTCAAGCTTAGAGGTTGTTGGAGCAAGAGCTAAGCGCAGCCCATCTCGCTCTAGCGCGCTGCTCTTGCTTAGGCCATGCGATTGTGTTCCCGTCAAACAGCTTTGAGTTCGTTCACCGCACGCGACGAGCAGCGCGCTGTTCGCGAGCGTGTGCAAGTGTGTGCGTGCGTGTGTATGTGTGCTTGGCCTAAAATTTTTCAGTGCCGGCCACGACCTGCCTAACTGCACAACAAGTTTGACTCGGCGCATGAGCAAGACAGAGACGGGCAGCGGGAGCGAGGGAGAGAGGGAGAGTATGCTTGTAACGATCAAGTCAAGATGTTAATCTCGCTGCCGCAGAGCCGCTCGCTCGTTAGTGGCGCTCTTTACATGCAGCGACAGCTTGTACCCCGCCCCCTACACACCCCACACACCTCCTAGCCACTTCTATTAGGCCCTGCAATTAGCCACAGCGCTGGTTCAATTAATTTAAAATTAGTGCGCGTCTTTGTCAATTTGTCGCCAAATCATTTATTTTGCACCACTGTGCCATCAATTTTTACTTTGCGGTACAGTCAACAATGAGCTATATGTTTGATCGATAACGATAAGCGCAGCATGCGGTATTCATGCAATTTATCTGCATTTATTTGTGCTTTTTTCTCGTCTTTTTTATGCAATTTCAATTCGCATTTGCAAAACAGCTGTGTGAAGTGTCCAACCAGACATGAGGCAATGAAGTTTCAAGTGTGTGCCAGTGTGTGTGTGCGTGTGTGTGCATGTAGAACTGGCACAGGGTTGTCAGACACTTGAATGATGCTGTCATACACGTTGCATCAAACTATTTTTTAACCCGTTATATGTATAACACACTGGACTGCGAATCGATATGCAATTTTTGCGCTTCGGCTATTTCGACTTTTGCTATGCCCTGCTTGAACAAAAAGTTTGTCGTGCAAAAATTCGATAACTTGTATGTATAAGCGTATACTTTTGGCTTCTTGGAAAATTAACTGTCTTTTTATGTACAATAATTCCAAAAGTATGTTCAAATATTGTACTTTAAACTATTCCCACTTTAATTATATAACTTGTATACCCTTTATACACAAATGTTTGGCAATTAGAACGAAATATATCAATTATTTCTTGCTGCTATATCTTTAAGGCCCTTCAAGTGATATTAATATCTCATTTAGTTACATTTATTTTACACATTTAAAACCACTTTCACTCCTTCCCAGTATTCACACTAAAATTGTCTACATTATTTTCCCACCTTTCATATTACATATTAACACGTTTGCCATAAATCCTTCGTTTATTCAAACCCAATTTGCGAGTATAATTTTTCCATAGCTTTACAGTTATTTATGGCACATACATATGTATCGCTCGTTGCTATTCCACTTTGTCATGTTCCCCTGCACCAGAGTTGCCACTCCGCTGAACGATGCCACAAGCTAACACAATTCACATGTTGTCTTCCATTTCTATTATATTTTGCTTTTTTTCTAGTCGACTTCTCGTACATCCATCACGTATCTAAATTGAATTTATAATAGTTGACAACGCAACCTCATGACCCGACCCTCCACCGCCCACCCACACAGACACACACACACACACACTCGCAAAGCGATTGAAAGTCAATTGGATTCGTTGCATGAGGAGTACGAGGGGCCAACACAGCAATTGGCAGAAATTTTCATTCATTTCAGAGGGCACAAAAATGTGACGAAAATTAATTAAAAATCAATTTGAATTTGATTGTTGAGTGATGCCCCTCACACCCCCACCTCCACCCCCACCCCTCCCAACAATCCAACCCGACCCACAACTACCTTCCCAGATCTTGCATATACATTCGTTTACTATTTGTGTCTTTGTCCCGTTGAAAGTTAATTGACATTTGCGCAATGTTTGACGTTTACTTTTTTTGCAGCTGTTTGAATTAAAAAACCCGCCAGAGCCAGACCCAATCGAATGCAATTTTTTCTCTCACATTTGTTTACATATTTTTTTTGTATTTTTCAATTATTCACAAAACGTTGCCGTTGATTTCATGTGTTGTCATCTGCTTTGCGTTGAGAATAAAAACAAATTTATAATTGAATTATGCGCAAGATAAATAAATTCACTTGTGAATTGCGAAAATTCGTATTAATTTATTTATTTATTTTGGAATTCAATTTAATTCAATTGGCCATTTTGTTGCGCGTGAAATGTAGCTTAAAAATTTAAATTAGCTGCTGAAAGGTATTAACAATTTTATTGAAGCCTGGCAACGCCGCAACGCGCCTGCTTACAGGGTTGCCAAAGCACGTAAAGGGGGAAAAAAGACTAAAAACAATTCATTTGCCAAAAATGTTGCCAACTGGAAGGCAGCCAGCGGATCAGTGTCAACAATGCAAATGAATGAATTGAATGACAAGGCAGAAGCGTAACAGATAAATAAACAAGCAAAAGCAAAACTAAAAAATATAAACAAATAAAAGCGCGACAAGATGACAATGAAAAGTCGCGTCGCAATGAAAAACCTTCTATTTTTTTTGTGGGTCGTTTCCATTCAATTTCAATTGACACACAAAAAATTGTGTCAACAAAACGACGAGACGGGAATATTAAGAAAAGAATTGCTAATAAACAAAACAAGGTATTGCCAGAGGCAAACAGAAAACAACAAAAGTGTTGCCACACCTTGCCAGTTTTGAAGCTTAAAGAGATTTTGAATAAGTTTAAATACGTAATACATAATAAATAAATGAAATAATTGTTTAATTGCAATTTCGACTCTGCTTTTGTTTCTTTAAAATAAATAAATGTAAATGATTGTCGACTTTTAAAGGGTTGCCAACACTTTCTACAACACAAAAAGGCGCAGCTGTTGCTTTACTTGAATGTAGTTTATTTTCCTCTATGAATCGGAATTGACTTTTGGTTTTACTAAAACATTTTGAAGCCCCGAATTTGCCTTAATTTAGCACAAAGAAAACAGCTAAAAATACTTAAAAAAGTACAGTCACGCACAGCTGGACTGAAAAGTACAGTCGCAGGTAGATCTGTGGGTTGCCCGAGAAACTCTTAAAATAGGCCCTTTGCCACACATTAAACTAAAGCTATAAGGTACTCCTTATAATAGTTGTTAGGGTATTTCCCCAAGTACATACCCAGTAAGAATTCTTAGTTTAATATGGAAATAATTGAACGTACCTGCAAAGATAGAAAGAAAAATATTTATTAATTACAAATTTCATAGATAAAAAATACTTTACATTTTTAACAAATTTGAGAGCAAAACACAAGCTCAGCTTCTGTTCTCTCCCTTATTATCTGCCTGATTATATTATCTTTTGCTCTTTATACATTTTTTCAGCTGTTCTTTAAGTTCATTAAAAATTACAACGCACTTAAAAAATTTGCTCACTTATGCCTCATTTAACCAAATTAAAAGTAAACACGAAGCGAAATTACCAGCGCATAACGCTCAGAGAATGTTACGAGAAAAGCGCAGAGAACAAAGAAAATCTCTGTGATTGTGGGTGTGCGTGTGTGTGTGTGTGCGTGTGCAGATTTAATCAGCAATTCGAAGGCGAAACGGGAAAATTACACACAACCGCAAAAAGTATGCAATGGAAAATTATGAAAACGGGTAAACACAGAAAGGCGAAAAGTGAAAGTGACACGCAAAAAAGCCAACAATAACAATGTGGGCGCTGACGACACGGATGATTAAGATTATGTTTGATAGGCAGACTGACGATGTGAGAGAAATCTCAAGAAAAAATATATACAAGCGACAGCTCTGGTGGTAAGTTTATAAGATGGAGCCGCAGGAAAAATTGAATAATCATAGTCATGAGATAAAGATTATGTTTGATAGGCAGACTGACGATGTGAGAGAAATCTCTAGAAGAGAAATATAAACTGTAAGCGGCAACTCTGGTGGCACCTCTATGGGATGGGGCATTAGATACTGTACTAGGATAAGGCCAGCATTGCCAGATCTATGTTATTAGTGATGCCGTCTATGTTAATTACAAGTAGCTAGCGATGAGAAAACGATTGAAGTATCGTTTGTTTGTAATATCGATAAGAAGAGGCTGTCGATGTGGAGTGTGGAATCAGGCTGTGGGTAGCTCAAAAAGAGGACATTTCGAGACTAATAAAGAAGTGCAATAAAAAAATAATATATGCAACTAAAATACATAGGATATGGATTATTGTATGATAGGATAAATACTGACAACTCTGGCAGCTCTATAAGATGGGACATTAGACTTATCGGAAAGAGACTTTTAAATGCTAGGACAAAGACTGAGCTCCTCATGGAATAAAGATTATGTTTGAAAGGCAGACTGATGATATGAGAATTTAGTATAAGAGAATATAAGCTTCAAGCGACAACTCTGGTGACAACTCTATACAGAAGAGTATTGGACATATAGGAAAGAGATTCGTATAATTGGATAAATTCTGAAAAATCACAACACATATCCTGCTCGTGGGTACAAATATTTGAGGGCGTTGAAATTGGAACAGAATAGAAATTTGTCATAATTGTCAAACATATTCATTCTAGGGAATACCCTTACTAGTCTTCGTACAGCTACAACTTTATAAAAAGCTTAGCCTCTTTTTTTTTTAAGAAAACCATGTGGTTATCGATCAAAATCCCTTATGAGTGATTCATCTATATATATTCTTCACCTCAAGTACGTGTTTTATTAAAATCTGATTAGCCGCAAACAATCTCGAGCGACCTGCTGACGTCATGCTAGCGAATGCTGTCAACTGGACCGTCACAAACCGTTGACCCACACACAGAACAAGAGTTGCTCTTGGTCACCAGAATGCCGAAGGGCTGAAACTGTGCAAATCTCACATATTTAGCTGACTCAACCAATCAAACAAGCCACAGCCAGTGCTTTAGTGTATCCGACTACAGATACCCTGCCGTTAAAATAATTGTTGCTAAAATGAACTAGTTTAACAGATATTTTTAATCCACTTTCAAGAGTTGCAAGCCGCTAAACGATATTGCCCGGCATTGCTTGGCTCAAATTGAAAATGTGAAAAATTCAATGGTATCGGAATTGTTTTTAAATGCGCACCAAACTTCAGGACGATACAAAGCTTCTATCAAATAAGCAAGCATTAAAATCTAAAATTGTCCGTAGTTTGAACCGGCATCTTCACTCTTGTTGGTCCGACGTCAGCCACGAAAAAAAAAACTATTTCAGAACTCGCTATCGATTCAAAAGAAGGCTTCCCAACCCTTGCAAGCTCTTTTATCTATATGTATCTATGCTTTACTTTTATCTAGAGCTTCCCATTTAAATGATGTATAATGCATCTATTCCTTTATGTTGTCATCCCGGTTTCCATTTATGGCAACAAAACAGCTCAGAAACTATTTCTATTTTCTGTGTCTGCCTTGTGGTAGAAGTCTCACCATTTAAGCGTCATATTATATGCTTACAGGGTATCGGGTTGCCAGCATATCAGGTTTCCAAAATGTTCTCTTGCCTTTTCTAAATATTATTATAGAAGGAATGGGCTTAGAACTGAGGCGGATGCCTTTCGACTTTAATAACTTTAAGCAGCTACGGTCAATTTAATTTTCATGGCAGATGCACAGCGGAGACAGGACAGGAAGGGACAGGCCAGGACAGGCCAGCCAGGCCAGGCCAGGACAAGCCAGGACAGTCAGCAGTAAGTAAACGGCAAAAGGAGTAAAATATAAACACACACACACACACACATCGAGTCACATATCCTGCCAGTCGGGCGACAATTTGTGCAAGCATATGGACTTTGAGCGCAAGAGAGCCTGTGGAGGGGGATGGTGGGGGTAAATAGGAAAAGGAAACTTGAAAGGAAAACTTGATTATAAAGCGATGACTTCACACATTGCCGAACGGACAAACCGAAGGACACAGGACCTATAATTTTCATGCTGCTGCGCAAAAAGAAGGCAAAATAAAACAAGCAAAAGTGCTCCACGCGGCAGTGCCAGGCTAGAAGATACCCTCGATCCGCTGCAAACATTCCAGCTTTCTTCTATAACTTTGCTGCCTGTTGTCCGTTCTTTGTGAAACTTTCAGGGCTAAAATATGGCACAGAAATGCAAGAAAATCCGAAAGCCCAAGGTTCTATCTCGAAATACGGTTTTCTTACAATGCCGGACGGGAACGGGGTGCGGTATTCAAGAAGTAAAATATTCTTTATCTGTGTATACGATATGAGAGCCCACATACCAAGTTTCGGGTAAATAGGTCTTATAATCTTCGAGTTATTCTTGAGTAAAATGTCACAAATTCGATATTTATCGATATGATAATAAGAAGATAAATCGAGCTATTAAAATAATGGACTGGTGTAGTCTCTAACTTATGTAGTTTCCGAGATTTGCACATAAACATTATACCCTCTTTTACGCATTTTCAATAGGGTATAAAATGCGAGCATAGATAAAGAAAAGGGATAGCCACAGGACAGCACAGCACAGGACACGCCGCTTGCTGCAAGGACATTGTGCAAACAGAGGCGTGTGTCCAGCATGGGCGTAGTAATTTAATACTTTTCTAATATGTAGTTGTCTCTAACTGCCCGCACCCCTCTTTCGATCTATCCATCTCTCTGCAGCTGTCTCTTTCCGCTTGCGTGTGACTTTTCACAAGAATTTTAATAGAATTGGTAAGCTGAGCGCTCTGGTAGTGCTTCGTCTGCTGCGTGTTTAGATGCCTAAAAGTAGGCAGTGAATATTTTTTAGGGCCGAAAATATGGTATTTGCCGCTCCTTTAGCCAGCATATGGTGGCGGAAGTGGGTCATCAGAGTGGTTCAGAGAAGAGCTTTATGAATGGTTAAACAAGTGCGGGCCAGAGGCTGGCACAGCACAGTCGGGAGAGTCAACAAGCCGCAAAAAGTTGCTATGCTTGAGTTAAGTGCGCTCTGAAGCAGAGTCAATAAAAGATTGGCAAATGCAGAGCTTCTGGGATAATTTAGCATATGGACTCGATGAGCTTGATGGTGTTTAAAAAGCCAGTTAACATAGCTTACACTCCCATTACGATTTATAGCCTTTTTAAGCTTAAGCATTTACGTTTACGAACACAGCTCAGGGAGGGAAACGATGAAAAGCAACGCTATCGAGAGCGTAATACTGAGAGAAGAGGTGTCTAGGAAGTTTGAATGCTCTCAGAGCGAAAAAATAATAAGACTATGAGTTAAGCAAAGATTTTACGGTTCTTCTACGAATGGGACAAAAAAAGAGAGAAGCGTAAGCTCATAATGCAGTAATAGAGATAGAGAGTGAGTGGGAGAGAAAGAGAGAGTGTGAAGGAGAGGAAGAATTTAAAGTGAGAAAGTAGAAAGCATGCAAAAAATAAGACAAGGCAATATTATATGAGTTAAATAGAAGCCTTTAAAACATGTCCGAATAAGATACAAAGAAGAAAGCAAAAGCTCACAAAAAAGGTGTTTCGGAGAAGGAGATAAGGAAAATAACGTAAAAATTATGTAGAAATTATGAAGTGAAGGTCAGAATAAGTGATAAAATATTAATTTAATTTAAGCCTTTAAAACATTTACGAGTGAGATATAAAGAAGAGAGCAAAAGCTCATAGAAAAGTAACTATAGAGAAATAAACTAAGAAAAAAGCAGAAAAAGAAGCAGAAATAAAAAGTAAAGCTTATTCCTTAAATTCTCTTATTAAATTACTTCAGCAGCTGGGGAATATCTACTCCAGCTTTTTACTCTATTAAAAAACGAATTTCCAAACTGTGTACACCCAAGTAATACGCCATTAGCTTGATATTTGCACTGCATTTAGAGAAGCAGCAAAAACAGTGTTGTTAAACTCCCCGATGCTTAAGCAATAATTAATTTTAACTGCTTCACAGATATAACCCAAATACACGGCGCCCCTAACACCATGTAAAACCCCAAATAGAAAACTAAAAAATATAAAAAAAAAAGGGTCGCGACTTTTTTTGGAGAGCTGAATATAGAGAAGTAGGGTGCCTGCCCAAAGCTTTTAGCATACATATTAGAATAGAGTTTACACGTAAGCGTACTTCATTATTAACCCGGCGAGTGTGTCGCATGCACAAACATGACAAACTTCCCCAGAGAGCGAGAAAAGCCCTGATATACCAGAGCAGTAAGAAGGGGGTATTCACGGAGAGCGAGAGAGAGAAAAAAATAAATACATTAAAATGCCAGCGGGTAAAATGAAGATACAAACAAACGCATTAATACGTGACGCTGAAACATTATTAGAAAATGTGTCTCGACGTCGGTTACTTGCTACAGCACGAAGGGCACTCAGTTACGGGGGGGAGGGGGAAGGGGAGGGGGGGCTGAGGGGAGGAAGGGCTGATTGTTGTACGTGCGTCTATGTTGTGAAGGGGGGTTTAGGTTGGGTAGGGAGAGGCGACTGCCGCCTGCTGCTGTTGCCTGTGCAATATATTTTAGAATTTTTGCACTTGCAGGCGTCGGCTGCTGCGGGTTCCGGCTCCGGGGATGCGGGGGTGCGGGGGCTCCAACTCGAGCTTTGGAGTTCAGGTTTTGGGGTTCTCACAGTTTTTGGTTTTGCCAGTCGGTTTTGTAGCTACCATTCGGCTGGCTGGCTGGCTGGCTGGCTTTTGCCGCTGTCATGTCTGCGCGTACTTTTAATATGAATTTAGTCCTTTAAGTCCTGCCTGGTTGCCTGACTGTCTGCTCGAGAGTTGCGCCCGTTTCTGCTGGGTTCACCATTCTTCGGACAGCTTTGTTGCACTTGGCGGTTTTTGGTGCACGTTTGTTCAATATGTCAATATTACATGGCGTTGGCCATTCCTGAGTGGCATTACTTTACGCTGTGCGTCCTTCGTGCACAGCGCAGATCCTGCTTGTAAGTGACTTAATCAAATAACTTTGCATTGCCACCAACACTCTGCCATTGCCTTTCCCCCTGCTCCACTCTTTTCGCTGTGCTTTGCTTTGGTTTCTCAGCTTGCACTTTTCCCATTTTCTTTACGGCGTGTTTTGTGCGCCATTAAACATCGACTTTATTTTTGCTTTTCTCTCTCATTTTTCTTCTTTTTTTTTTATTTTTTGGCAAATTGTCACTTTGTGCAACTTGTTTTTGTTGCTGGCAAATGACACGTAGCACCCGACATGACATTAACTAGAATTCGAGATCGTGAGTGTTAGCTGAAGATGAAGATTTTTCTTGGGTTTGCCAATAAACCCATTAGCGACTCCTTCACATAAAATGGAGATTGAAAAAGCACTCTTTTAATGTTGCTGCATGAAAACGTTAACGAATGCGATGCCAAGCAGAAGAGTAAAAATTAACTGTGCTTGAGGTATAGGTAAACATAAAAGAGCGGAAAAGAAAGTGGGCGATAGAGAGTGTGAGAAGAGATATAGAGGAATTTTTACTATGGGAGAGTGAGTAAGATAGATAAAGGAGAGTGAGTAATAGGAGTGAGTATGTGTGTGGCAGATAGAGGAAAAGAGATAAAAAGAGTGACGTATGAGATTGAGAGTGAGTAAGGGAAAGGGAAAGATTCAAGAGAGAAGATAGAGACCACATAGAAAGAGAGAGTGAGAGAGAGAGAGAGAGAAAGCGAGAGAGAGAACGCGAGAGAGAAACAGCAAATGAGAAAAATAGAAAGCGCTAGCGAAAGAGAGAGAGAGAAGGAGTTGGAGAAAGAAGAAGAGAAAGAGAGAGGGTGTGAGAGGAAGAGAGTGTGCGAGAGAAAGATAAACAGAGAGAGGAAGCGAGTAGAAATGAGGGAGTGAGCGAGAGACAGAGTCAAAGTATTATTAAGAGTTAAAGAGAGAATGTTAGAGATCTAAAAGAGGCACGAGACAGCATGAGAACATGAGAGCGTGCAAGATAAAAAGGGATGAATAATCGTTTGAGCGAGAAGGAGAGTGTATCGCTCCATCAAAATGGAAACTTTAGCATAAGACTTTTTAGCTTTTTTTTTTTTTTTTTTATTTGTAATAATGAAATTTTTTTAACAAGATAAGTGTGCTGCTACCTTGCAAGGCAACTTAAACTAATCAGAAAATTAAACTAAAAATAACAAAATAATTTATGATAGAACATAACAATGAATTAAAGATAACTTATAAGGCTATAAGGCTTATGAGGCTTAATGGGTGATACTGGGGAGATCGTCTAAATTTTGAGTATGAGATATTTATGTCAAGACCCGGTTCAGGAGGTCTTGAGGGTGATGGCGTTTGAGTCTCCTCCTTACTCTTCTACGGTGACAGGCAGTATTTAGGCGTCTAGCTAAACGGTTTGGATGAGTTCCTAGCCTCTCCGTGTATTTTTGGGCAATCACTTGGATTCTGTCTCCTATTTTGGGCACCTTAAGGTCGCGCTCAATGTTACGTGTCCTTATGTACCATGGAGACCCAGAGATCATCCTCAGAGTCTTAGCCTGTAGCACACGGATCTTATTCAGGTGCGACTTGGCAGTAATACCGTACACCTGTATGGCATAGAATAGGCTGGGAGCTAAAATGCACTTGTATATTTTAACCTTGTTCTCCAGCGACAATTTGTTTTTGGCGGAGAGTAACCAGGACATCTTATTTAATTTGGCTCTATATGAGTGCTGCAGTGACGTGACATGTCTTTCGAAGGTATGGCTTCTGTCTAGGATGACACCTAAGTATCTGTACGCAAATGAATGATCCAGTACTCTTCCATTAAGTGATACGACTGGGCAGTTCTGCACTTGATTTGTGAAAGTCACGTTTGCACATTTACCTGCGTTTATGCACACATTCCATTTCGATGCCCATTCCTGGAATGCGGCCAAAAGCTCCTGCAGTGCACTTTTGGCTAGTAGTATGCAACTGCTTTTTGTGAGCACCGCCGTGTCGTCGGCGTAGGTCGCTATTAGCGTATCGCTTTTATCGACTGAGGTGATTGCCATATGGTTTGGTATATCCGCTGAAAATATTGAGTACAATGTGGGGCCTAGAACACTGCCCTGGGGAACGCCAGCCTCGATAGATTTAATGGAGGACTTGCACCCATCGTCAGCCACTCGGAATGTGCGCCCTTCTAAGAAGCTCTTTATAACCTGGAACAGCTGGGGGGTTAAGAGTCTCTTGGCTTTGTAAAGAAGTCCAGGGTGCCACATCCTGTCGAAAGCTTGCTGTATGTCCAGGAAGACAGCGACCGCATACTCTTTCTTCTCTATGGCCTCTAACGCAAAGTTGACAACTCTATGCAGCTGTTCTGGAGTGCCATGCTGCTTGCGAAATCCAAATTGAAATTTAGGGATCGCAAGGGTAACAGTCTCGAGATCCAGCATTCTGTTTAGAATCAACCTCTCCATTATTTTGCTCAGTAAAGGAAGAAGGCTGATCGGCCTATAAGAGTCCACATCAGTTGGTTTGCTTTCCAGGCTTGAGGATCATAATAATGTTTGCCGACTTCCAGGCTCTCGGAAAGTATCCCACACGTAGGACGCTGTTGAAAATAAGCACCAAAAACAACAGTGCTTGATCTGGTAGGAGTCTTATGGTTCTGTTATCGAGTAAGTCTTCGCCAGGGGCCTTATTGGGCTTCAGCTTTGACACCAGCTGCTTCACTTCGTCCAGTGTTACAGTATCTGAAGGCAAAGCCATTTGAAACGGTGTTTCCAATGCCTCCGCAACTATCCTGCAGTGACTCTCAGGTGCAAAGTCGTGCGGCCTGAATCGTTGCTCAAGATTGTTTGCAAATACTTCCGTTTTGTCAAGACTAGTGCGGCAGCAGCTCCCTGAAGGGTCTCTAATAGCCGATTTCGGTGTTGCCAATGTCTTATATCTCTTAGTAATTTTCCACAGAGTAATTAGTAGAGACATCGGTACCCAAGTTTTCCAACATGTTGTCAATTTGAATTCTTTTCCTGCGAGCCAGAACTTTGTGAAGACGATTAGCCAGCCTGTTGTGAATCTGTTGTATTCGGGCATCTCCTGTTCTTGCATACTCCTTTCTTACTTTACGCTTGAGACGCAGGAGCTCAACGATTATAGGAGGAAGCTGAGGCGATCTATCTCCATGCAGATGTTGTTGATTCTTAGGAGCAGCTCTTGTTGCAGCATCTTTCAGCTTGCTCATAAAAATATCAATTGCGTTATCAATATCATCTGCGTCTTGAATTTCCATATTTAGATCAATCAGCTGCTCCAGATGGGCCCTGAAAATTTCTGTATCAGCACCGCGTGCTAGTAAAAAAGAGCGCTGTCACTTGCTTATCGGAGTGGCGTGTAAATCAGCTATAAGTGGTGTGTGATCCGAAGAGAGCTCATGAAGCGTTTTCACGTTAAGCCTGCTCATTGCGTATCCATTAATGACAAAAAAATCTAGCGCTGATGTTGACACTAGGGAGTTGGATGAGTAGAATGTAGGCTCACCCGTTGCAAGAATTTGGTACCGATCATTCGCCACTACAGCCTGCAATATTTTGCCTCTGGAGCAATTTGTTGAGTTGCCCCACCATGAGTGCTTGGCGTTGTAGTCACCACCTGCAATGAATTTGTTGCCTAGCATGGAAAACAGGGATTCAAATTCCGCTTTAGTACAAGGCTCTTTGGGAGGAAGATACAAAGATGCTAGTGCGACGGACCCTTCCGATGTCTGCAGATTCACTCTTGCTAGCTGTATGTTGTTTGCTGAGATGGGAGGCTGAGGAATGTGGCACATGCTGCAGCGCAAAATGACTGTGGCGCCACCTCTGCTGTTACCGCTGGGGTGGAAGGCATGGTAGGTGGAGTAGCCTGGCAGGAAGACACGCTGTCCCTCTTTCATGTGTGTCTCTGTGACAAACATTACATCTATATTATTTGCACTAAGAAACAGCCGGAGCTCTCCAGAGCCCCTAACTAGTCCCCGTGCGTTCCACAATCCGATTTTAATGATCGGTTGCATCATTTTTGGATACTTGAAATGAGAACCTGGACCAATTCTCGGAAGGCCTTGTTAGCCTCCATAGTCTCTTGAACCAACTTGAATAATTGGTCCATTCTGGAGTTGACATCCCGTATGGAGCTCTCCAGCGCATTCAATTTCTTGTCAGGCAGTGAGTTTGATTCTCGCTGAAGATGCTTGTCAGCATTTGGACCAGATTCCGCTCTTTTGGGCCGAGCAACGTCGGCGTAAGACATACTGCATCTGACAGTCTTAGCCGGGATGAAGCCACGTGAAGGGCCTTGGTTATATTTTGGCCTGGCAGTGTTGCCAGTAGCAGGGAGCCTTGGGATCGGTTTCATTTTTTTGCTTTTCTTAATCCTGACGGGGCAGTCTTTGTCGGTCGACGCGTGATCACCACCGCAGTTGACGCACAGAAATTTTCACTCGTGCAAAGCAGAGAACCAGTCATATGAGAGCCAGCGCATTTGCCACAGATTGGGTCCTGAAGACAATAATTTTTGGAATGACCGAAGATGTGGCATCTCAGGCATTGTAGAACTTCTTTTCTGCGAGGAGCACGCTCCACTGAGACTCTGTATCTGCCGAGTTGTGTAATTTTCAAAGCATTAGACACATTGGGTCCTTGTATTAGATTGACAAAAAATTGATTTTGCCTAGTCTTGTAGTTGATCGTCGCTTCATCGTCTGTCTCGTTGACCTGAACGTTACGCCAATCTGCCTTTCTTGGGCAATATATATTGAGAGTTTCGAAACCCTGGTCAGTAAAAGCTTGCGCAATTTGTGGTTTGGGGACGTTGGCATTAACGCCCTTGACGACAACCCTGTAAGGCTTTTCCTCCCTAAGTTGATGGTGCCAGAATTGACAGTTAAGTTTTGTCAAATGTTTTACAGCTGCTCGGAAAGCGTCAGAGTTTGCGGTGTATATCCGTGATACACCGAACTTAGAGGTGCGAATGCTATAGTTGTTGGCAACCACGCACGAGTCTAGTGCTTGTTCCATGCCTGAGGGATTGTTGACTTGTGGTACACATATTGCTGGAGGCTTTGAGAGCGTTTTTGAGGATTGTTTGTTCCCGTTGCCAACAGCACGAGCTTCATCGTCAGAACCGCTTTCTGACAATCCTTGCTCCATCATGTTGTCCGCTTCTTCGTCCAGAGCTGCAAAACGGTTTTTACTCAATGCTGCTGCAGTCGAGGTGGATGCCGTGTCTTTGGCTACTTCCTTGTGCAGCTCAGCGGGCTTCGACTTAGCTTTCTGTATAGATTTAGAAGTGTTTATAACTCCTTTATGTTTTTTACTAGCAGGCAGGCCACGGTCTTGAAACGAGCACTTCGTCTTACGAGTTGCTGCTGACAAGATTTCACCCAATGTGTTGTCAAGTGACGTAGTCGAGGACATGTTAGGCCCCACAGTTGCCGCTACAGTATACGTAGATGTAGATGTCAAACTTGCTTGCGACATAGAGATAGTGCAGGTAACGCTGGTATCAGTGCTTGTTGTTACTGTCGGCCCTGTTATCACCCGATTTGGCAATAAGCTGTTGTTTTCCGCAGAAATGGATGCTACGCTACTGCGGATTTGAGAGCGTAGAGTTTCAGGGCTTACCCCAGCTGCTTTTCTCATCTCCTCAAGTACAGCTTGCCTATTACTAGGTACCGACTGATTCCATGAGTTCTTGTCCATACCTTCAATTGTTATTATTTAGAGTCAAATAATGCAATTGTCGTTCACTTTTCCAGATCAAAAGATAAGAATTAACGGAACCAACCTCTCGCTTGCGCAGAGCGCAGGGCGAGGGGAAAACTAAGCACCGTTTAAGTCTGGCTTATCTTAGGTAAAGTACCGCAATAAGCTGCCGCCACCGCAAGCAGTGGCTAAAAATAGTGCAAGAAGAGCACAAAGAGATAAAGAGGTAAAGAGATTGTGTTGATCACTTGCGAAAATAACTTGTCAAGCGCGCTCGTCCGAACGCAACGAGCTGAGATCTGAGACTGACTTTTTAGCTGGGGATTTAACTCATATTAAGCATTTCCACAGCTTGTAATACCATTTTACACAAATAACACGAACAATTAAAAACAGTTTGGAGCCACATTTAAATGCCAGTATCAGCGCGTTGCACAAAGTCTACTCAAAGGATTTCGCGTGTGCTTCAGCGAAAAAGTGGTGCGCATTAATTCACTATATGCTGTCAGAAATTCACTTTACAATACTATGCGAATTACCTGCCAACACAGGGCAGCAACAACAACAACAACAGCAACAAAAACAATCTAAACTGTACAGCGTGGAAAAATTCATCAAGCGCAAAATAACATTGCATACTTTATGGCGCATTATGAAAACACACGCGCCAAGTGTGTAGGGCGGGGTGGGTGGATAAAAAGGGGGGTGTGCTAGGGTTAGAGTGGGGTTTAAAGTGTGAAGGATTGGAGTGGAAGGGGGGGGCAATGCGCAACGAAATTTGCGCCACATTTGCACAAAAACGTTTTAGAAAATGTGCGCAACATGAAAAGCGCCCCTTACCGCTCCATTCCAGTTTACCCCCCTCCCCTCTAGACGTCAACCGACTGATAAATACACACACATACACACACACTTGAAACTATTAAAAACATGCAAAATATGAGCTGGCAGTTAACCCGGCAGTCAGTGTGACCCAACATTTATGCAGATAGCGCGGATGCTCATGATGATGATGATGATGATAATGAACAGCATGATGATGTTAATGAGAATGAGGATGACGCAGCTGATGACGGGTATGTCTTCCAGGCAGAGGTAATGCGCGACTCATAGACATACACTTGAAGAAAACAACAGTAGACCTTATTCAGTTTATATCTAATGCAAATGTTTAACTCCTTAAACAAAGTTAAAAGCTGCGAAAATATATTTATAATATATATATATATATACATTCAGTATATATATATACAGTATATATACATATATATACAAACAATTATTCATTTATATAGTGTAGCATAAAGTTAATTTGTATAAACTTTTTTGCCAAGTGTATTTCGCTGACAGGACTCTCGTGCAGCGCAACAATTCTGGCGCCTGTCTGACGAGGCTGACGTCAAGCGCCTGCCCCCTGCCACGCCCCACAGCCCATGGACAGGCTCTTGTTGAATATTTTGCCATATGGCAGCGTAACGATAATAAACTCCAAAAGATAAACTCGTATACAACAGCGACCGCAGCAGGAAGAGAGGCGGGAGGGCAGGGGGCCGGCGCAACAGGCAGGCGAGGCGCAGGGGGTTACGGTTACGCTCACGGTTGAGGGGTCGCGGCAGGGGCCACAAGTGTCGTCACTTTGCCGGCATCGGACGAGACGCCAGACGTCAGAAGCTGTCATCTTGTCTTATCTGCAACAGGGCCAGGAGCTGCGTCATCCGTAGCCAACGGGGGACACATCCCCGCACTGAGCGACAGAGCTAGTTATTTTCTTTCAATTTGCAGTCGGTTGCCGTTGAACGGATGAAGATGCAGCCAAAGGAGCAGCAGCTGCCAGCGGGGCAGGCAGAATGGATGGAGGGGTGAGGTGGAGAGAGAGAGAGAGAGAGAAAGCGGGGGCAACTGCGACTGACGGTTGTGCGAAAAGGGTTTCAAATTGTTGCAGTCTAATTTTATTAGGGGTCAAGAAAATGTTAAGAATGCAAAAATTGTTAAGAAAGAAAAGCAAGAAAACTTATATATACAAACATTAAATGGCCTTTCTTTTGGCTTTAACTCAGTCCAAATTAACTATATTTTACTAGATTTAACTATTATATCTAGAGGTCAATAAAATGAATCGGATAAAGGAAATTAAACAAAAGAAACAAAAGGGAAAAAATACCAACGAATATTAAATACCCTTTCACTTGAATCCAACCAAATCAATATGCACTATCTCTTACTGCTATTTTTATTAGAGCTCTAGAAAATGGCTTAAGACAAAATTTAATGCATATGCAAAATTAAGAGAGAAATATGTGCGAATATTAATACCCTTTCACTTGAATTTAACTCAGTCTTAACAATTGCTCTTAATTTTGCAGGATGCCAAGGAAATTGCTTGAGATGAAATTGAATATAGAAAAGAATAAGAATATTAAATACTCTTCTATAATATCTATTAGAGCTCCAGATAATTGCTTGAGATTAAATTTAATGTAGAAATATAAGAAATATTATATTATATATTCCTTCTGGAATACAGTTCAAGTCATTCAAAACTATATCCTTTAATGTTCTTTACTTATAGAAAGACAAAATCTATCTATCTATCTGCCTTTAGTCATTTGTGATGCATCGATTTTCTAAATAATATGTGCAGATCTTAACTTTATCTTTGCTTCTTCCCTCTGGGATAAGTTTTGAGCAACTCATACAAATTCTCTTTGTTATATGCTACTTTTAGAAATACAAAATCTAAATTGATACCTCGATTTTCTTTCTAACATGAGTAAATCTCTGCTTTGTCTTTGCTTCCTACCTTTGGGAAAAGACTTAAGCAACCCATGACGAAACTTGTTCATGATTTCCACTATATATGTGGTTACAAAATCCGTTTTCCTTGACTCGTATAAGTTTCTTTTCATTACAGATGCCAGAAAGTTCCCTCCGCGCACCATAGATCATCCCCCTTTTCCACCTATGTACCCGCTAACTAGCCGCAAATTAAATTAAAAATGTGTCGCACAATCTCATTGCCATTTTTAAGCCGAATTATCCCTGCTCTCAGTAGGTGGTCACACACACAAACGCACACTCCCTAGAGCCCATACTGTCCCCTTCCTGCCCTGTCTGCCCCCCTGCCCTTTCTGCTTTTGCTGATTTGTTGGCCAAATCCAATGCCACGCCCCAGCTTCGATAGCCTGGCGGCAAATTAAGCGCAAGGCTGACGCTGACGTCGTAGCTTTTTGCCATCCTCCGCCGCACTTTCACCCGCGCCCTGCTCCCGCTCCATTGCATAACCCCCAGGCGTTATATGTAATTGCATTTTTTAGTTTTAATGGAGCGTACAGAACCCGGAACGGAATGGAATGGAACAGCGAGCTGTACAGCTCACTGCGAATGTAATTAATTTGTAACGTCTGATGACCAGCTTAATGGAAAAACACAGCACAGCATCAGCAGCAAGGTCCGAGGGGGGGCTGGGTTTGAGTTTTGGGCAATGTCTTTCATTTGTTCGCCCGCTGCGTGCAGCTGACAGCGTGACAAAGTGACTAACCGACTCACCAACTCACCAACTCACCGACTGCAGCGACTGGCAGCTGAGATTTGCTCTTAATAGTTTTATAATTGTATTTGATATGATTAAGCAGAAAGCAAAAAGAGTATATGCATATACCCTTTAGGGGTAGTCGCTGTGTTAAATTGTGAATAAAGCTGAGACACTTTACTACATTAATTTATTTTAATTAAATATACTTAAACTTGACTTATAGAACAAGTTGGCAGCACCAACAGTTAAGAAGAGAAATTGCCTGCACTTAATTATCTAAGAAGTTGAAGATAATAATAATCAAGAAAATCCGAGTTGAATTTTGATTTCCTTACGGAACGGGATCACCAAATATGTTTTTTTTTGACAAATTAGCAGCACTTTTCATAACAAGTTGGCAGCACTAAAATAGCACCAAATAAAATGAACTGCTTTGGGAACTTTTGAACAATTGACAGCACTAAAAAGCAACTAAAAATAATCAAGCAGTCCCATAGTTTTTTTTTTTTTGAATTAGCAGCACTTCCCTAAACAAGTAGGCAGCCCCAAAAGAGCACACGTGCAAAGAGCAGGAGTATAGGTAGTATTGCAAAATTGGCAGCACTTTTCTAAACTGGTTGACAGCACTTAAAGGGCACGCACATGAAGAAGCACCCCTGTTGTTTTTTTGACAAGTTGGCAGCACTTTTCTAAACTGGTTGACAGCACTTAAAGGGAACGCGCATGAAGAAGCACCCCTGCTGTTATTTTAACAAATTGGCAGCACATTTCTAAACCGGCTTTAGTTTATTCTCTAAGAATTGGAATGATGTTCATTTAAACAGGTTGGCAGCACCAGAAAAACAGGTTCGTCGGCTTTCATTATTCACGCAAGTTGGCACAGCTTAACCAGATATCGTCTCCTATTCCCAATTAAAAGCTGGACATTCACAGCGAGTTGTTTCTAATTTCGTATTAATATGTACTTGCTTTCTTTGCATACAAAAGCTTGAGCAAGTTTTGTAGTGAATTATTAATACCCTGTAAAAACTAATTGCCCACTTTTCCCAACTAATTCTCTATGCAAGTGCAGACCTAGGCACTTGCTTCAACTTTAATTACAAAACTCTCCAGTAATCCAGTTGGAAAACCAACCAGAGACCAACAAAAAAGAGAGGAGAAGAAGAGAACTCAAACTAAGGTCAACATCAAAGTTGCAAAAAGAGAGAAGAGCAAGCAAAATTTTGTGATTGTGATTGTGACAGTGGCTGCGACTGCTGTCTGCCCAGGTCGCCCATTTCCTGTCTGCTTTTGGGTAACACACACCAAACACACACAGACACACTCACCCACACCCCACACACACCAAACACACACAGAGACAGCACACACATGTCTAACAATTTGTAAAAACAACACTCGACTTGAACTTTAAGTAAACAAGTAGCGAAAACTACATAAATGAGTTTGCTAAAAACTCGCAAACACACACGACAAAAAAAAAAAAAAAAAGAAGAAAACTGAAAGAGAAAAAATCCAAAAAGCCGCCGCCGCCGACTCAGTGTGAATGACACAGCACAGAGTCGTTGTCAAGGGGGGCGTGCAGGGGGTTCCCTAAAGGTTCCATGTCCAGACACATTCACGTTCTCACACTAAAGTGTGCTGGACATGATGAGCGTAGGGCAGCGCACACTGGATTCTACTTTTATGCGGTGACACTTGTGGACCCCAGTCTCTGCCCTTCTGCCCCTCCTTGGCCCACAGCCATGCGCTAGCCACGCTCATGATATCAAAAAAACTTTGCCGACAAACGGCACTAGCAAAAAAAAAAAGATAAGTTAAAACAAATAAAAGGTACATAGAAAAAAGAGAGCAGTGATGAGGTGTGAAAAATGGCATGAGACTGTGCGACCAGAGTAATGTGTGTATCGAGGTGACAAATCAAGAGCTGATGAGAATTGACTCGCCACGAAACTGGTTTTCAGCCTCTCCAGGTTCCAATTATTTGCGAGCATTTTCACGCCATAATTTGATTGATGTGCTGAATAATTACAAATGCCGCCTATAAATATCTTCTCTCCCCAGTCTTTAGTGGCACTTCTTATCAAAGATCTAACGCGGCTCCATTCGCAGACATTATTCAGGAATTATCATAAAAGAGCGGCAAGGGTGAGGAAGAACTTGGGTTTGACGAACATTTCGTATACTCTTCGCAATTCCAATGTTTCCGCTTAACGAAAAGTCTTAAAAATGTATAATAATGTATTTTTCTCAATTTTAGCTACTATATCAATTAGTGTTTCATTTCCACTCTGTTCCATTTTGCGAACATATTTTTTTCGCATTTCTTTGCATTTCATTTGTTCCACGATAATTTGATGTGATAAATTGTTTATGTTATTTGACTGCATTTTAACATATTTTCTTCATTCTGTTCCACAAAATCATAAAACTTGTTTCATTTGCATTTAGTTCCAAGTCAACAATCTAAATAGTGCGCGTCTCTTCCATTTCATTCAAAGACGAAACATTTCTTGTAATGTTCCACGCTAATACATCAATTATCAATATGGAATCAGCTTGGTGTTCCAATTCCACTTTGTTCCAAAACAACATATTGTGCACAGACATGCATTTAATTTATACATCTTTCCATTTTATAACTCTCTCCTTCAGCAAATCAGACAAACTTGTCACTCTTAAAACTTAACTGAAGCTCTTGACCAATTCCATGGACCCTTTGAAGAGCCAGTGTATAAGTAAATAAATATTCTTGCCTCATTACGATATCGCTTGAAGCTCATCTAATGTGACTTTTGTCCACGCCGCAAGGCGCAACCGAGTGGAAAATGCGCGACGACGCTGACAACTCATGAGCGTCAAATTTGATCAAACCGACGCGACAGCTGAGGGGCCATAATGGGTTAACATTTAAGCGTCGCGCCAATGGCTGGTTCGGTTCGGGTTCGTTCGTTGAATGCAAATTTGCACGTGTTTTGTGGAAATGCCTCGGAAATAATGTCGACGTCTATTAGGAACATGGCGCGTTAATGGGGCAATCATTGAGCGGCAGTTGCGAACAGGAATGCAAAAATGCAAAGCACAATCCAAGTCGAGAGATTGTGAGATGAAAATGAGGAGGAAAAACGAGGAAATTAATAAAGTGATAAACATATGAATGGTTGAAGAATGTGGAGAAGAAAAACGTGAAAAATTCTTTAAGATAAGAGACTTGTTTAACAGACGAAGAAATATATCTCTGAAATATTATAAAACAATCTCAGAATGTTGAGGAGAAACGCCTGGACATTTCCTAGGTTAAAAGAAGAAGAATTTTAAGAAATACAACTTTGGAGTATTGTAAAAGTATCTTAGAATTGTGAGAAAAGGAACGTAAAACTTCTTTGAGATAAAAAACCTCTGAAATATGAAAAAAAAAAGTATCTTAGAATGTTGACATTCTTCTTTGAGAAAAAACGATTTGATTAACGAACGTAGAATTTCAAGAAATATATGTTTGGAAATATTTTAAATCTATATTTAAGATACAAGAGTAAATGTAAGAATCAAATGTTTCTCTTCATTTCGTTTAATAATTTCTTCCATTTTTCTTTCATTTTTCATTTTATAGTAACATTCTCCAACTCTCAACAGCTAACTATAATAAGCCCCTCATTTAAAGCGTATTTAACCAAAATATTCACACATAAAAATTTATTTATAACAAGAAATTATGCCATGACTTACGTAATCGTCGTCGTGTATAAATCGACATAAACATAAACATTTCTCCGGCCGAAAACATATTCTTTTCTTCTCCATGATGAGGTCATGACAATAGATTTTGTCAACAGCTAAACATTCTTATAAATATGTGTCTGGCTGCGGTGAGAAATTAATACCCTTTTCTTTGTTTGAGCGCAGCCATTAGTAAAATTTCGATGATAGATATTCATAAATTTTTATATTATTAATTAAATTAATCAAATACACATTAGCGGCACGCACAGCGCCGGACCCGGTTCTCATTGGGTCAGACGAAACGAAGCGAATCGAAGCAACTTTGGCCACTCATTAGAGTGCGGCCAAAACAAAGCGGGACGAAACAGAGGGACAGAGGAACAGAGGGGCAGGGAGGCAGGGAGGCTGGGGGGAACTGCGTCATTTATTAAATTGCCAATGATTTCTTTATTCGTCCAATGAACTTGCCACAATAAATGGCAAAAGGCAAATCAAATCAAAGCGATATTAATAATCGCCAATTAAAATGCTAATCGAAATAATAGTTGTTGGGCGACGGGGAACGTGCGGAATGGAACACGCATAAAAACTCTTTTGCCTGTGGCTTGGCGAAACCAAGACACAAAAAGAAAATTCAAGCCATGGAAAAACCGGAATTCGTCAGGAGAAAAAATAAACGCAAAAAAAGAAACAAAAATCTTGTTAGCTGACATCATTTAAAGAACTCGAGAGTCTCTAAAAAGACAACCCGTCCCAGAGACATACGAGCATTTGAATGTATTTATGGAGATCATGTCTGGCAAATGCCTGTTTGGCATTGCAAATCTCAGCGGAGCTGCCAACCAGGAAGCGAAAACAAGCAAAAGAAATAGAACCAATTTGTGGCAGTTGCAACTCCAGTTGGGTAAAGTTGCAAAGTTGCAAGCCAAACGAGTAGTTGCCACAGTTGACAAAGGAGGTGAAAGTTGCGCATGGAGCTTGAACTTGGACGGCTGGCACCCAGAAAATGTAACATAAAAGTGGAGCTTCTTTATATATATATAACGATTAGATAAGAGGAGCTAGTTTATATACAGAACCAGTCTGGGTTTATATATAGTGTAGAATAAACTAGAACTAGTTGCGAATTATATATAAATAAAACTTGTCAATAGTTCAAATTCAATTCATAGACAGCAATATTGTGCTCATTTCTTACCCAAAAACTCTTTTCATTCACTTAAACGATTTGTTTACCCAGTAGAGAATTCGTTTGATATTAGCAAAAATGTCTGGTCACTCTGCCATAAACTAGAGCTGCATAATTGATTGTTATCGATTGTAATTATTCAACTGGCAAAGTTTTGTTCTATTTCTTTTTTTTTTTTTTTTTTTTTTTTTTTTCATCTTTTCCTTTAACTGCAAATGCAACTTGTTAAATTTTTTCATCCAGTTTTTCTGCACTCATCGTTTATGCAAATTGTTTGTTAGACAAACAGCAAAAAGAAGAAAAATGAACAAGAGGTAGGAAAAGAAGAAGAAGAAAAAACTGGATTCGCTTCAAGAGCAAAAACTGTGCTACAAATGAGACGACACGAGAGAAATGGATGTTGTTATATTACAGTTAAATGCTGATACATAACGGTATTCTCTTAATGATGGCTAATAACTTGACAATGACAACAACAACAACAACAACAACAAGAACAAGAAAAACAACGAAAACAACAACAGAAACTACTTACATATGAGCCCCGAAGAATTTTGTAGGCATTTTCTCAATGGCCTGCTCAAAATAATTGGCCAGCAACAACAAAGCAACAAAAGAGAGGCGAACAAACTTTTGCCGCCGGACATGACAGAATAACAGCAACAACAACTACAACAAATGTAACACAATATAACAACAACAACAACAGCAACAACAACAGCAACAAGTACAAGAACAATAGCAACAAGTTGGCAAAGACAGGAAGCCATAGGAAACATTGTCAGCTACACCCAACGTGACATCATCAAAATAATAAAATAGAAAGCATGTGTGCAATGTGCACGACTATGAGATACCCTAGTTGGCTGGGAAAAGCGACGAATAATTGGATTGAATGAAGGCGCACTCGAAAGGCTAGTGAAATATGCATATTAGAAAGTCAGGGAGATAGCGAGAACAAAGTGAACCACCTGAAGATACTCTGTACTTAACCGAAAATAAGCTAGGAAGGTAGCTGTAAATATACAGAGAAAAGGACGTGTGATTTCTTAAAAACTAATACAATCCTAGCGCAACTACTCTGAAGACACAAAAAGCTAGATTTGCATACCTATGAGTTACCCTGTGCTAGGCAAAATAGAATATAGATGGAAGTTCACTACATATAAAGCACAAACTGCATATAAAAGCAGTATACCCGCTTAACAATCAGTTACAGGGTATTAACAACTATTCTACACATTTGTGAGGTAATCCGACGACTAGGCAGCGCGTTTGGCTTTCACGATTGCAATTAAAGGGCGTATGCGAAGACAGCATAAAAGAGAGAGTGTGGACGCGGGGGAAGAGAGATGGGGCGAGAGTGTGTGTGAAAGAGACTTAAGCAAGCAACCAACTGGCCGGTAGATGCCAATGACCCAGGGGCGTAACTGATGATGACCATTACCAACGACATTACCATTAACATTAGCCATTGCGATGATGATGAGGCGCAATAAAAGCGTTTAAAATAATGGTAAAAAGCCAAATGCTAACATAAACAACAATTAAAACTAAACGCAAATGCGTAACGAAACAACAATAACAGAGCGAGACGGGCGACAACAAGCAATGAGATTGCAAAACAAAAAGAAAACAACAAATACTAAAATGTAAAACAACAACAAACTCAAGCTTTACGTGCGAGTAGATACACACACACAGACACCCAGAGACAAAGCACAAGACAATGACCCAGAGCAAAGAGAGCGGCAATAGCAACAACACTTGAAGAAGAGTCATTAGCATGAGCTTGAACTAGTTGCCCAGGCAACATGTTGACAGAGCGAGCGAGCAAGCGAGCGAGAGAGCGCGCTCGTGATCACTGCCTAGGCCAAGGTCAGGTTGGCAACATGTTGACAACATGCACTTACATGTGCGTATAGCGTGAGATGTTGCAATTGCTCATGTTGCCAGCGAAACTGCAAATGTTGCGTGTCGCTCGCTCGCTGCCAGCTTCTCCTGCCGCGCTACTGCTGGTGCTGTGGGAATCAAGCTGCCAAGAGCCACAAACTGCATTTGTTGTTGGAGTTGTTGCTGTTGTGCGGGTCAAATGTTGTGCACGCAACATGCATACATACATGTTGACGTGACCAGGTAGACATGTTGCCCGGAAAACCACTTGAAATTAAAGGTCAGCCTGAGGTAGGCAGCCAATCAACAACGGCATGCTCGTAACTTTATAATCATTTTCAACACACTTTGCTACCCCTGCCCGCCCACTTTTATGCCTCTTTACCAGTGCCCCGCTGTTTCCTCTGCTGCTGCTGCTGGTGCTGCTTCTTCTTCAGCTCCTCCTCTCCTTGGCAACCTGAGCTCTAATAATCATGACTTGTTAATCTTTACGCTTCTGCCTTCACACTCGCTACCATCTGGCCAAAGCACATTTGCTCAAACTCTTTTCCCTCCCTAGCCCGTCCTCTGCCTTCTCCTTTTCGTTTATCTGCTTCGCGTCACGTCTGGTAAGCTGCTTGCAGCGAAAATAAAAATAAGAAAAAATAAGTAGAAGAAGCTGAGGCAGCGCAACAAGCTGGCATTTAACGGTGCATGTTCTGCTTCTTCTTTTCGAAAGCATCTTTTTCACGCATTATCATTATTATTATTATGATCATTACAGCCTTAGCATTATCATCATCATCATTATCATCATCGTGATATAAGTGCAAAAAGCCATTGAACGTTTATTTTTTCAAGTTTTTCACCTTTTGCCAGACAATTTCCTAAGCAGTTCCATCCCTGGGAAAACCCTTTTCCACTCCATTTCAATCGCAACGGCATCTTTAAAGTTCTACTCAACATTTCCTGTGGTTATCCTTGGCAAAAACACTTTCGTTGCGCCTTCGTCGCATTACTTTTTGTTACTTTTCAACCTTGGACAGACGTTTCCTTATCGCGGGTGTTGCCAGAAATGCGTCGCTTGCAGACGATTCCACCCCCTCCCCCCACAACCCCGTGGATTCACTCTTTTTCCCCAACATTTTGCTGTTTAGTGACTTGGAAAACCGCATAAAATTTCGTGTTTCCCTTCTTTTTATTTCATTTTTTATTTTGGCTGTTTTCAAGCTATTTTTTTTTGGCACTTAGCCAAGGTTAAGTAGGTCTGGCCAAAAAAGTTGTGTGTGGGGCCAAGAGCTTAAGAAACGTTATGCCAATTAAAGTTTATAGAAATAGTCCAAATATTTCGAGGATAGTTATAAAGAAGTGTGTGAGAGGGAGAGAAGTTTAAGAGCGCGTGGAAAATAAATGATTGGATTAATCTTATAAATATACTAGCCCGAATTAGTAGGCATTGCCCGGCGCAAGTTTTTACTTTCAAGGACAAACAATAATAGTTCGTCAAATTTAGAACTCAGTTCTTCAGAAAGAAAAAGCTGAGCGAGGCGATTTTTTTTTTTGATAGTTAATGGATTTTTCTTGTTATATTTGTAATTTGTAATTATTCAATTCAATCAAGTCAGCCTCAGGCCCTGGTTCTCCTTAAAACACACCCCTTTATTGCCATTGAAATACTCAGCTATCCAAGTTTTTACAGTCCAGTATGTTGTCCCGAGTTCTTATAGTTCGGGTTGTGTTTTGAATAGATATATCATCATCTCTTTATAAATCACACATTCCAACTATATTTGCTTTATAATCTTTCAAAAACAGTTTCTCGAAATCCTAGTTAAATTTTATTATTTTTCAAAAACAGTTTCTCGAAACCCCATTCAAAGGTTTCACTGCCCTCTTCTCTTTATTTCTCTCATTATTTTATAACTCTCTTATCATATCTATAGAGTTTACCTCCAGTTGCACCTCAACTCCCCTTCTCCTGCCTGCCTTATATCATTCCCCCTTTCTCATTTTGCCAATCAGTTTGTTCATACATAATGATTTTTCTTCTTCTACTAGCTGCTAGACTGCCATTCGCCATTATTGTCAAGGTCTTTGGTCTGGGCTTGTCTCTGGGAACTGGGATCTGAGTTTATTAACTTTTATGGCATCCACCGATGCGTAATCTGAGCGATTCGAAATGCAAGACCCAATAAAAATAAAAAATATGAGGCAAAGGAGAAAAAGACAGAAAAATATTTTACTTTGAAAATGAAATCGAAAACGTTACGCATGCGTTTTCAATGGCTTTTCAGGGGTTACTCAGGTGATGCGGCGGGGAGGGGGAGAAGCGGGGCTCGCTCAAAGCTATCGAATGACACAAAGCATTAAGGGGAGAAGGAAAAAAAGTTGATGCCGCGAATGCGAGCGCTCCAAAGTAAAATGGAAAATTGCGTTCACACAAAAGTGCAGCAGCTGGAAACGTGAGGTGAGGCAGCTGCCACACAATCCTACCTGCCCCCAACCCCCCGTACCCCCCGCCTTTTCGACGCCTCTGCAACACCCACTCTATGGCGAAATGTGATCTGTGCGTAGTTTGTTTTTCTTTCACCATATTTCCGTTTTTCTTTTTCCTCTGACCAACTCTCGCGAGCCAATAAAAGTAGGAGCCAACGCAGCGGCCTCTGCCAGAAGTTGTCCAGCTTTAAACGCATCTGAACGCCAGGATAATCGTCGCAGCAGCAGCAGCAGCAGGAGCAGCAGGAGCAGCAGGATAAGGCGCCGTTCGCCATGTCCGCACGCATATCGATTGCCATTTTGTGGCTCATTTGGGCCAGGTTAAAGACGGATGCAGCCGCGGCCAGCAGCGGCGAAAGGTAAGCCACAAGTGACAACAACAGTTTCACAGTCGGGTGTACACGACTGCGCCATGCTCTGTTCACAGTGTCTAAAACGAATAAAGCGAGTTTGAGAGTCAAACTGTAGCCACATAGCAGTGGCTTTTAAGCTGCCAATATGCCCGTTTTTCACTCTGTGAATAGAGTATGAGGATGCTGTTGTGCAATTAAATTGTCACTAAATCTTCTTGCCCAGGGTCCACATACGTCTGCACATGCCGGATGTTGTGCGGCAGCACACGCATTTTCACAAGGTCTACAAGCACTTGCCACACCCACTGCCGCCCCCTCAGCAGCTGGTGCCAGTGTCGGCGCCAATGGGCAAGCCGCATGTCTCGCTGCTGGGCTACACGACAACGGCCAGCGGTAGCGGGAGCATGGCGCCCAGTGTGAGGCAGCTAATGGCCACAGCTGCCACGCCCATGGCCATGCCCATGCCAATGCCAATGCCCACGCTGACACCCAACTATGGACCCGCGCTCTTCGATAGCTACAATCAGCAGCAGGCAGAGTCGGCAGCAGCGGCAGCGACGCCAGCCACAGTGAAGCTTAGCAGCAGCGCCAGCAGCAGCAGCTCCACACGGCAGCAGCAGCAACTGCTGCAGCAGCTGTTCGCGGCAATTACAGCCGCGCAGAAGCAGCGCTTGGAGCAGCAACTGGAACTAGAGCCGGAGCAGGAGCCGGAGCCAGAACCTGAGCCGGAACTGGAGAACAACGAGCTGCTGAATGAGAACTTTATGGCTGCACTGCAGCGCGAATATATGTCCAAATTTGGCGGCAGGCAGCGCAAACGCAAGAAAGTTAACTTTGTGAGCAAGCTGCGCGGCAAGCCGCAGCAGCAGCAGCAGCAGAGCAGCGAGGAGCAGTTCGATGAGTACCAGGAGCCATACCTGGAAGCAGCCAAAGCCTGGGCAGAACTAGGCGACAACCAGGATGAGGATGAAGATGACAGTGCGGCGGCATTCAGCGGGCAAAATAATGCGCTTAGTTCCGTGTCCAGTGTGGACGAGTTTCTCAATGATGTGGGTGGCAACGCCTTTGCGCCGCACTACGGCAGTATGTATAACGAGTATGGCAACAGTGGCTACACTGGCAGCACTGGTCACACTGGCTACGCTGGCCACTCTGCCTGGCAATCCACGCCCACCGCTTTTAGCAGCTATGCGCGACCCACAAAAGCCACGCCCACATATTCGAGAGGCCGTCGACAGCGACGACCCAACGAAACGGGCTCGGGCATGGGCAGCACTGAAGGAAGTGCCGGAAAAGTGCGCTACATAAAGTTGACAACGCGCAAGAAACGCAAGAATCGCATCAAAGCGAAAAGATATCGCATTTAGACATAACATTTATAGAGTATATATCATTATGAGGGGATATATAGCGACTATATATGATTATGATAAGCAGCTGTCTAGTTATTAGCTGTTAGCATACTTTTTTGAGTCAATCTGCAGTTAAACTTCAAATTTTACGTTAGTATTAAATATTAACAATGTTATGTTTTGCCGTTTTTGTAGATCTAATATACAATGGAAAATTGTTGACTTTCAAATCACATTTTGAGGTTAGTTTTGTTTTTGAAGCATTTCTCAACACTACAAGAGGATGCTGCTAACTGTTTTTAGCGAGCAGCAAAAAGTAAGGTTGGCTTGGACTTGGTAAGCACTACACAGTTTTGCCAGTCAGTTGGCAATAAATGCATTCTTTTAGGCCAGAGTTGCCACCTATTTTGCACCCATAAACAGTTAAGAATTCATATAGTTCTGTTAAGCATTTATTTACAGTGTTTTAGAGCACTGCAAAAGCTCTGCCAGCCTGTTGGTATTAGACATAGTAGCTATTTCTTTCAGAGCAGAGTTGCCTCCTAGTTTGAAGAAGCAGTCTTTAACATTTAAGGTTTCAGTTAAATGGGTACACTTAGAAAATAAAATAAACTAGTTACTTTAAGCAGATTCTTGAGGAATCTTATATGGGTTTTTTTACATTCTTTAGTCTATAAAGTTAAGTTAACTACACAAATTTCTTACCCACACTTATGGAGCTATTTTACGGCTGTTTTCCCTTAGTTCACTATTAACCCTCTACGCAATATCAATTTCCATTCGCAATCACTTACCTGTAAAGAGATAAAAGTTATAATAGAAAAGTAAGTCAAATTAAATGGAAAATATTTCTAGAGCACAGCACTTAAATAATCATAGTAATTACGATAAACAATTCCATGATGCCTTTTTCATCTAGTGTCTAGCCCCGAAATTGCTCATCCACAAACAAATAGCATATTCTATTAGCACACAAAGCATTAAAGGGCCGAACCCTGCTATCCGGGCCAGGGCAAGTATATAAAGGAATAGAAACCCGAACCATTCCTACGTTTCTTGGGAAATAAAGTATACGATTAAATGTGAGTGAGAGAGAGAGAGAGAGAGAGAGAGAGAGAGAGAGAGAAAGCGAGAGCAAATAATAAGTACAAATGCTAATAAAATTCAATTAAAGGCCACAAAATTACAATAAAAGTGGCTGGAAAACTAACTCGGCAAGGGTCGCAAGGGTCAGGATTCTGGTGCGTACTCCTCTAGGGGAGGACTAGGTTGCGGCGGGTGTCACATGAAAAGTCAAAATTAACGACTCATTTGGGCAAATTGAAGCCATAAACTACAAAGCAGCAAAGCCATACGCCCGGCCAAGACGAGCCATGGTATCAGGAGCCAAGACTTGCGAAAGGAAACCCAATGCCAGAACTTCAACCCCCAGCCCGAAGCCCAGAGCTGACGTCACTGTGCACAGCAGCCAAAATATAAATTACGCACAAAATTCCAAATGAGTGACGAGCAGGCATTACGGGGAGGGGCGACTGGCTAATAGGAGGGGGCTACCACTGCACTCGGAGTTGGGTTCTAGAGGGGGGACACGCTTTGTTTATGTCCACGGGCTCATCCTTTATTTTCGTTTTTGGCAATAATTTTTACTACATCTCGCTTTTGCTCATAAAAATGTGTCATACAAAACGCCCCGCACTCCGTTTCGCATTTTCTCTTTCTCTATTTCTCTCCATCTCTCTATTTCTTTGTTATGTCAAGCATTTGCTGCATACTTTCAGACGATATTAAAAGCGTGCAAGATTTTCATTTGTATAACTGTGTATTTGAGAGAATGAGAGACCGAGAGAGAGAGAGAGAGAGAGAGACAGGGGTAGAGTGGGCGTGAGAGGGGCGGCAAATTGTCCGTCTGGCAAGGCTTTGGGCTCTGGTATGGGCGTGGCATCTGGCAAGGCGACACATAAAGTGTTGATGTGTCAACCAAATGACATTTATTGTTTAGGGGGCGGCGGCAAGGAGAGCGGACACAATTTCTCTGGCACCATGCAAACGTTTATTATGGCCGCCAGATGGCGTCAACGTGCCGCGACAGCAGGCAACAAGTGGCAACGCCGAGCGTGGCCAGTGGCAAAGCAAGCACGTTACAGGCTGCACAGAATTTCTCCTTGTGCACATACATATGTGGGCGCATAGCTGACCCGCTTGCTTTGCGGCCATATTTGCCATGCTCTACTTTTCCAATTCATTTGATTTACAACGGAAATGAGAGAATTTTCGCATATGTAAGGCCCTTGATATATGATTATTTTATATGGTCGGAACATAAATGATTATTTGCAGATGATCTACGAGCTATTTTGAAATTAATGTGTTGGGCTGCTGGGCTGAGATTGGATTGCGGGATA
Source organism: Drosophila littoralis (assembly GCA_018903485.1). Lineage (NCBI taxonomy): Eukaryota > Metazoa > Arthropoda > Insecta > Diptera > Drosophilidae > Drosophila > Drosophila littoralis. Next base: position 480,692 of record JAEIGF010000406.1, read on the forward strand.
TTTGCTACAGATATCTTATTTTTCATTATAAATATAATAGATGCGTCAACAATACGTTTTTTTAATAACTTATACGCAAGCTGGCAGCACTGGCCAATCATAAATTCACAGAAATTGGCTGCACTGTCAGAAGTAAATTTAGAACTAAAATCCTGAGCGTGGGCAAATTGTGAACTTTTTATAATTTTAAGCGAAATGGGCCCCACTTGCTTTTTAGATGTCTGGCTTTTAACAGATTCTAAAGATTATTTCCTTGGTAACATTCAACACAAATTGGCAGCACTCTTTTACAATGCCAAAAGCTGGCTGCACTGATTGCACTGTGTTCGGTATAATTTTAAGCCAAGCTAGCAGCACTTGATTTAGAGTTTAAAATGACTTCAGTAACATTGGCAGCATTATATTCAATTGGCTGGACTAAAATAGGTTAAGTTTTTAATAACTTTTAAATATCTAAACAGTTGGCAGCTCAAAAAAATCCACGGCTGAGCTGCGTTTAAGAGAAAGAACCCTTGCAAAAATATATCTTTTGGGAGTAAAAAGGATCTGCCTTTATATTTATTTATGTACAAATTTCCCATTTAAGTGATACGTTTATCGTTTGCCATCACATTTTGGCCTTTATTTAATGAAAGTGCCATAAAATGCGATGAGAAGAGCCATCAATGGAAATTGAAACGCACAATTTCTTTTATTTATAATCCCAACACAACTTTATAAGCACCATAAAAGATGCGACACTGTACATATATCCATATAAATATATTTCGTATATTGTCATGTATTTAATTTCATGTATTCGCAATACAAAATTAATTTCCCAGCTGTGGTTCCTTTGTTTTTTTTTTTATCGCCCCCCTCAAGGACAACAATAAATGAGATGAATAAATAAATAGGGCATTATCACTGCAATTTCGACGCACCCCACATCATTTGTCTTTCGAGGGGCGACGCGGGAGGATTCTCTGATCTGCCACGCCTGCTGCGCCTAATTTTGTTAGAGAATGATTAGAAAATGCCATCGGGCTCTGTGGCTAGCATAAGAATTGCAATGGCAAACAATTCATTAATTTAATTAATTTGTGGCAATTAAATGGCGAATGGGGGTTGCTGTGGGGGGTGACTGGATTGTTGCTGCCACGTGGGGCAACCAGAAAAGCCGCACAGTCATCATCAACTCAACGCTCGAGTCATTATTTATACGCATATATCTACAGCTCTACACCCCCCTCTCGCTCTCTCTCTCTATTTTCTTTTCAACCTGGTCATCATCTGGGGGCCCATCGATTCCCCAGGACACGCCCCCGTTTATTCTTGCCTGGCACAAAAATGGGTTAAGTGTGTTCCATGTCCGTTTTGTAGCGCAGATAACGACAAGCTGGGCCTTATTGTTCGAGGTGTTGAAATGTGGCACTTAGCTGGGAGGCAGATGCAACAATAACATTTATTTACGATACACAAATGAACAAGAAGTGGACGAAGAAGAGCGGCGACAACGTCTACCTACAAGTTAAGAACACTCTTCAGATGCTCTTTAATTGCTTGTCATCGCGACGCCTCGAAATGATTCAGCTCGAAATGTGATTAAAGAGCGTTTGGCGCTTGAGAGAAACACAAAATAATTGGGGGTTTCAGTAACATGTACAAAATGTTTTCCTTTTCGGATAATTATAGAACACGAAATACTTTTGTATTTATTTCTATTGTAGTAACACTTTTGTAAGTTACAGTTTAAGGCGCAGAAAGCGTTTACGAATGCCACACAAAGCAGAATGAAAGAACCAAATGCTCTCTCGTGAGAGACTTAAGGCGAGAGACTGAGAGCCAGAGAGACAAATATGAAAGACCTTGTATGCTATGATTAAACAAGTAAGGAAACGGTTCAGTGTTGCATAGCTCTAAGAAGAAAGCAATTCTTTTGTAAACACTGTGAGAGGTAAAATAAATTCTATCGAATAGTTATTTTGAATTGACACAGAATGCATTTACACAAACGGGGTTTTTTGATTCCGATAATGTAGTTTAGTTGATGAACAAACAAAAAACAGCTCTGTGTTGTAAGACGCATAAAAAAATGAGGATAATTTCAAATAATTTCAAAACCTAGTTTTGTAAAAACATCTTAAAAGTGAAAATAAATCCTTCAAATCCTATTATATATTATCTTGTATTATATAATATTTTATTGTTATCGGTTATCGATTAAACCTTAAAGGAATTTCCGACAAATTTTGATTATTATTATTATTATATCAAATAAATAATCTTGTATCTCCAAATTGCTGTTCCATAATTGTTATCGATATTGCAAACGATTTTATTTGCGTAAAGTTTCGAAAACTTGCGCCTATTGAGGAAGAAAGTATCGTCAACTGAAATGAGATTTGGCTGCACTTTGCCAAGTAAATAAGCGTTCTATCCAATTTCATTTCTATGTCTAATGTAATGCCTGAAAGCGCACTCAAAGTTCGTTCTAATAGATACATTTTGGTCGCCTCTATATTATCTCGAGTAGCCTTAACCATTTAGCATATGCATTGGGGGTGTGTTCGTGGCCCCAAACGATTAGCCCGAACAGCATTTGCATAATATGAGCCCCAGACCAGGGTTTAAGTGCTCTGCGGCGTCGTTGTCATGCACTCGTCAGCCCAACCGCCGCTGGACAACTGAGCAATTTAATTAAAATTAAAAGTACAACTGCTGCAACAACAACCACAACCACAACAACAACAAGGACAGCCAGAACAAGTTAAAATACTCGCGGGTATTACGAATGTATTACAAAATGCTAATTAAATGCCATGAAATTGGGCCAAGCCTCGCAAATGTGAGCCACTAATCACACCCACGCCCCAGACCCGCCTCTGTGAAGCGCATAAGGGCGTGGCTGGGGGGTTGTTATTGTTTTCGCTTTTTTTTTGCCGCGGTCTCAAGTGCATTGTGTAAAAAAAAAATAATAACAAATTCTTGCGTCTATTTGCGACAATTAAGTGAAATTACATTTGTGTGTCACATGCGGACGATGATGTGGTTGATGTTGAGTATCGTTGTCATCGCCACAGAAATGAGCTTAACTAACACATACACACACACACACACGCATAATTATACAACACTTAAATGCAGCTGACAACACTGACTATTTTCATTGAAATTAAACTATCAGTAAAATGTGGCTTTAAAAAGTTACATTTAAACAAAATTATTTTACTTAAAATATATAAAAAGGAAATAAATAGAAGACATTTTTGTTTAGTGTTGTGAAACACTTTCACAAAGAATAATGCTAGTTCCAGTGTTTTGAAAGAGCATGTTTTTTAAATATATATTGTTAAACCTAAACAAATAAAAAGACAAAAGTATATTTAGTTAAAATCCTTTACAAACTTAAATAAATTATAAAATTACTTGTCAGTGTTGTAAAAATCTGTAAGCGGACAAAGAATAGAGCAAGAAAACTGCAGCAGTATTGGAAAACACTTTGTAAATGCACTTGAATAATATAATATTTCCATATGAACTGTATTGTAAGTATTGTAAAATGCTCCAAATAAACATCTTAAAATACTCAAAGCAAACACTTCAAAGAAGCCTTAAATGTTGCAAATGTGGCAAATGACAGTGTTGCAAATCTGTGTACAATCAAACATACAGTATATTGTCAGTAAATTAAGCGTATCATCTAAATTATGAAGATAATTATTATGATGTTACACTCTTCTGTTGCCCAGTGTAGATGGGTTGAATAAAATAGTTAAGATATGCTGGATCTTTAGTCAAGTAGCAGTTGCTGCAGCTGCTAACGACTGCTGCTGCAGCTGCTGTTGGTGTAATTTGCGCTAGTTACAATTAGATCTAAATTTCAGTTGACATTTTAAACAATTAAAACGAATGAGTGCATGCAACAATATGGCACAAGCTATGAAAAAGCTGTCCGAGCGGCCAGGCCACCAACTGACGTTGATGAGATTTTGCCCTATGGATGACGATGATGACGAGGACGACGATAATGACGATGATGATGACGGGCAACGTCTGTTGGCCCGGAAAGCATGAAATAAAATGCGTAACACTGAATGATGCAGTGCGTCGCCCGCTTGGTTGTCATCTCTGCGGTTGTTGTTCGTCATCATTCGTTTTGCTTGGCTCTGGCAGTTTTCTGATTATCCCAAACAAAAGTCAGAGCCGGCAGGGAGTGTATGAGCCTGTGAGTGCTGTGAGTGTGTGTTCCGGCGGGTCTTTTGGTTCGTCGGATTGGACAGCTGTGATTACAACTTTTCTGTTTATGTTTTGTAATTGTGTGCCATGGGTTTTGTCGGTTTTTGACAGTTATGATGAAGAAAAATGTGGGTGCCACACACACAGACACAGACACAGGCACGCACACATACATGCACGCATGATGCATTAGACAGCAGTCAACGCAATGTGGCAACCCATTCTGTTACTTGCAACTTGGCTACTTGCAACTTATTGTTGCATATTCCCAGGGCAAAGCACTTTGAATGTGGGACTGCGCAGCGCCATTTTACAAATTGAAATGCAACGAAGCAAACAATTGTAAAATATCCGCAAAGCAATTAAAATGATATGTGGTCATGTTATTGGCTTACAACTTTAAAACGCACTCAAAAGTGCTAATGAACAGGCTTAGAGCAGATTTTGAACCTGTTGAAAATGTGCTTCAAGGCTTGCATAAACAGAATAAACGAATAGCAAATTAAGTTACGAATAGCATACGAATTTTTGCATACAGAGATTATGGAACCAAAATGACATGTGTTATAGTTATTGCAGGTTTGAAACGCAAGGAAAATTGCTAATAAACAAGCTTAAAGCAGATTGTGAACCTGTGGGAAGGTTTCCTTAAAACTGATTTGTGAATATATAAAGAAAAACTTTCAATGTTAAAACGAAGCAATAAAGAAAGTGAGTGTAAAAAGTTTTGTAACACAGAATACTATGCCATACAAGAACCAACTTTTTGACCGATCTATAGCTATATGATATAGTTGGCCGATCCGGCGACAGCTTTAAAACTTAGAGACTAGCTTCCATAGAAACAGACAGACGGGCAGATGGACATATCCATAAAAACTCGGCTGTTTGCGGGGATCTAGAATATATATACTTAATGGGGAGATGTCTCTTTTTATGCGTTACACATTTAAAGACAACATTTTTTTGAATGTAAATAAATCAATTACATTTTAAATAATAAATGATTATTCTGCAAACATTGCGTATCGAACATTATATCATAGAGAAATGAGATTCAGATGGATAATCCTTTTTTTTTATTTTTATAAAGTGCAAGCAACAATTTAAAATCTAAAAATAAATGTATCATATTGTGTATCCTCCCATGAGAATGTCTAACTGGATATGCAGCACTTTCAGTTAGAAATAATAAAACATCGCAAAATTTGACACATTTCTAAAAATGGCAAAAGCTCCCAGCTGTCAACATCTTTATCACTGTCAGTTTATACCCCGACTCTCCCTTCCTCTCTCTCTCTCTCACGCTATCTGTCTATCTATATATTCACTGTCAATGCGTGTCATAAACGTTGACGCTTGACCTATGGCAATTGTTTTGCAATCCACTTTCATAAACCCAAACCACATGGAAAGAGGGTTAAAAAGCCTTGAAGTATTGTTTACGTAAATTGTGTAGAGGCGAGGTTGGGGCGGAGGCAGCGGGGAAAATAGTGTAAAACCCGCTGGCAAACAAATAGAAACAAGACATAAATAAAATAAAATGCATTTTATACTCGAATATTGCAATACACTTTGACAATAGGTAGCACGGGCCCGACTGGCCCTGCCCTGTGTGGGTTCTCTCTCGAGTGCCCATTGACCATATATCATAATAAAACACGGACACACACTCACACACACACACATACGCAGAGACTCAGCCATAAAGGTTGCTACTTGGTCGCCGAGGACACTTGTCCTTGGTGTGAAAAACTTTTGTCATAGAGCGAGAGAAATTGAAAATATGCAAGCACTGAAAAGTTTTCCCTGATAGTACAAAACAGCTGTATGATATGTGTGTGTGTGTGTGTGTGTGTGTGTGTGTGTGTCGGTGTGTGTGTGTGTGTCGGTGTGTGTGTTAGTGTGTGTGTGTTTGTGTGTGTCGGTGTGTGTGTTGTTGATATAGTTTATGGAGCACAGAAACAACACTCTTCCAGCGGGGCGTGGCGGGGTAACTGTGTCAAGTGCAGACTACAACATTTTAGCCAAAGGATGCGCACAGTTTACAGTTACCAGCTTAAATATTTAAACAATTTTTGGTTAAATACGAGCACAGCGAAAATATTTAATCAATTTCATAAGCGAGTCCCACGGGCAAAGTCCGCGACTACATCTCGCTAATGAGTATTTCGTGAGAGAATTGCAAACTATACGACAGTCTAGATACCCTGCATGGAGCTGTAAGCACAACTTAAAGTTCATTTCATTCATAAGGTCGATAATTATCGGCAAGTCGGGTAATTTTTGTGCGCTCAAGAAGAGCATCAGCCTAATAAGACGGCAATGGCTATGGCCTAATACATACATGATGTTTTGAGAGAAAATGTCCGCCCAAGAGGGGTGTCCGACTAAAAAACGATTTATATTTTTCATTATTTTCCTCTATTTATCCTTTCATAATATAATTTAGTCATAATAGTCGGCATGTGTACTCTCGCAAAGTTTAATAATATTACAAAATATTTCGCTTTTAAGATGCCTTCTGCCCATTATTATATATAGAGTATTCAAAATATTTCCATCATTAATCTGTTTGATTAAATTCTCTATATAACCGTAGCATCTAAAAGAGTTTCTCATCAGTTTTCAGTCACCAGCTCTCAATCGCATATATTATCACATATCATAGAGATCAAAGCCCCTGTATCCTTTGCCATTGACAACAACTCCTAAGCTCATTAGCTTAATTCTAATTCTGTTACTGTTACTTATCTACCTGTCCAGCTAATAAGCTCCTGCAACTCGCCGAATGACTGACACCGAAAACTGTCCGCACTTGACAAACAGGCGGCAGCTAAGCTCGACCTCAGTCGGGAGTCAAAAAGAGAAAAACTTTTCTATGCAGCGAGCGCGAAATAAAGCTCATTTGGATTTTTGTTGCTATTTTTCGGATATTTTTTTAAAACTTTTTTCGTGGTATTTATTTTTTTTGTGAGGTTTATCAACACTTCCGCACGACGGTGCGCATACAAAAGCTGCAAAATTTACGCTGAACAACTGCTACGCACACACAGAAGAGACACAAACACACACAGAAGACACACACACACACAGAAGACACACACACACACACAGAAGACACAGACACACACACACGGCAACGAGAGACATATGCACATCCTGCTACTTTGCAGGACATTGTTTGCGCTTTGATAACACACACATACACATACACCCAGAGACACACAGACACACATACACACATGCACACAGACACGCACGCACACCTACAACTGCCTTCATCGTCATTACGGCTATGAAAATTGCGCATGCCATCGCATTGTGTTTGTCTATATGAAGCCAAAGGGAAGGGCAGACCTGTTAGAGCAGGGCGGGGTTTGCGGGATGCAGCAGCAGGCGGCGAAGTTTTGCGAGGAATGCTGGCAGGCATCGCTTTGCTGACAACGCATACAGGACACCCTCTTTCTCGCACCCTCACCCTCACCCTCACCCTCTGTCTCTCGCGCGCTGCACAGCAGTCAAAACTATTTTTCGCTTGGCATTTCAAGCATTTTATGGTTTTATTTCGACAAAAATTTCGGCTTTAAACACGCAGATAGTTGCATGCCACAGCTGGCTTCACTCCGGCTATCACATAGCACCACAGTCAGTGGCCCCTTGCACCCCTGCATGCCCCCACAGTCCTTTCATCCTTCCTTTCACATTGGCTGACTGTTAATTCATTGCCATGTGCTTTTCATTACGCATACGCAGCGTGCGCCTCCTCCGCATAGCCAAGCGTCGGACCGCCAAAGAGTTTGTCCTCAGCTGTTGTTGCTGCTGCATCTGGTCGAGTATATATTGAAATATTTTGCAAACAACAAAAGGTCGTCATGCAAAAAGGTCAACTATGCGTAGAAGTTAGGACATGCATTGAAATATATTAAATTAGAGTCTGAGTGTATTAAAACAGGATGAAGTATTCTAAAAATTTTTGCAGCTGACTGCTTTGAATATGTATGTTTAGGGATTTTACTGAAATCAAAGCTTATTGCTATGAAATGCAGTTTTCTGTCAACTCAAAAAAGATAAATTAAATTCTGACGGCTATGAAACAAATATATATAAAATGAGGTAGGACATTTAGCAGCTGGCTGCCATAGGACATGAATAACATAAATGATCACGGAAAGCTGAGTGCTACGAAACTAACAAATAATTTGTGCTATTACATTTAGAAGCTGGATACTAAGAGATAAATATAATATTTATTATATTAAGATTTTACTGAAGTCAAAACTCAAATCAGAACAAATTAAATTAGTATCTATGTACCATAAGAAAAGCTGACTGCTATGATACAAAAATGATTTCACTTAGAGCAAAGCTAACTGATATAAAACTCAGTTGCTAGTCAATCTAAAGAAACGTTACAAACAGTTAAAGATCTCGCTCTCTTTAGAGCGTATGAAGTTAAGCTCAATGCTACGAAACTTATAAGATGCTAGCTATGAAACCTCAGTGTTCTCTAAAACATTGCAAATTGCCCGGAAAATCTTAAAATTATATCTACAGCAGACCCACATTTGAAAACTTCAAAGAAATAAGCTGCTTGCTATGAAACTGCCTCAGAGCAATCAGCTATAATACGGGCTTAAATAACTTTACTACACTCTTAAAATAAATAAAACAAATAAAACTACAACATTTATTATTCACATAAAAGTATAATGTCAACTTTTGACAGATAAATTACCAGAAGCAACAATTTCGACTGGCTCTACAAATAGAATGGAGCAAACACAAATGGAACATGAAATGAAATTAAAAACGTAAATTGCACTTTTTGAAAACTGGAAAAGCAAATAAATAAATAACACAGGAAACGAGCAGGACAAACACAGTCGCTGGGGCTCGTTTGCTTAGGCTAGAGATAAGCAACGGGCGGAGCCGAAAGGGGGTAGTGCGAACAGGAAGCGGCAACACGAAAAACAAAGCAACGTCCATTTTAGCCTTTTAGCCGTTTTGCCTCCATTTGGCTTTTTATGCCTGTCCCTTTGGCGGGCTGGTGCCGGCGGAGTCACTTGTCATTAATATTTCACAACCAGGCAGGCAGGCCAGGCCAGGCGAGGCGAGGCGAGGCGTGGCGTGGGAGACCGGCAGCGGGTGCAAAGGGGGGGCAGTTCATGGTCTAAGCTTCAACAAAACAACAGAGCTCATGCCACCCCACCCACAATTAAAATCAGATTAAAGTTACGCTAATTTATGCGACCGCACGGTGACACAATACAAAAGCGGATTTCGTGAGTTCCATGAAAGCCGTAAAAGAAACAGCGACAGGGGCGCGCGGCGCTTGCATAGCAGAAAGGGGCCAAAGAGTTTTAGAAAATTTATCAAAAAATAAAAATATATAAGCTAAAAGAAAACGAAAAATCTTTGCCGCAACAGGAGTACATGTTCGCCAAGAAAGACTTCGCTTAGACACAGTCTGAACCACGGGAAAACAGAGAAAACTACCCCTTTTCAGCCCCCCACCCCAACTCCTCAGCACACAAACCAATCTCATCCGAGTTTTCCACAGTTTGTTGCGGTTTTAGTTTTCGCGAGATTTCGGTTTCACTGCCCCAGCCCCCCACGTCAAACTGTCCAACATGTCTGTCGGGGATTACGAGCTCTAATCCCGGCCTCAGCTTTTCGCTGACAGTTTCGTCCGGTTGAGCCATGATAATTGCTTTGAGACCCCCTTCTCCTAACCCCAGCCGCCCGCCTCTGTGCTTCGGTTACCAAACAAACTTTGGCATAAACACAGCACAAAATGTTGTGGCCAAAGTCGCAAAGGAGGACAATAGTTGAGGACCCCAACCTGACTGAAAGTGGACAATTTTGATCGAATTGTGCCGCATGCAAATGCACACGGAATATCAAAAACCAATGTCAATAGAACCAATTCACAATACTGCATACCTTGCGCGAAGGGGGAATAGAATTGAGGGGGGTTTAGTGTTTCATAAATTTGCACAGCTCAATGCTGAGCCAAACATTTGGGGTCAGGAGCGAGTAAAGTAGAGAATGCATTGTTGAATGTGGATCAGGAGAAAGGGAAATTTAAAAGTACTGACATTAATAGGGTATACTAAAAGTATCGATAGTATCGCAATGCGACAAAGGCAACAGCTTTAAGCTCCCAAAAGTGTACTTGAAAACCTTTTTATATTTGGAATCAATGCATTCGTATTTTAATATCAATCAGATTAAGGCTTCAGAAAAAGCATAGGCTTCTTATATTTTGAATCCTACCATCGTATAGAACAATTTAAATCAGCTTTAAGAGTCGGGAATAGCTTTAAAGCTTCAAAGTTTCTTATATCTCTCGCATTATGACAATATTAATCAATTAATAGCTTAACAAAAAGCTTTAAGTTCGCTTGCTAAATATTTCAAATGAAGTTTTTCGTGTTATGACATCAATAAGCTGAAAGCTTTTGAATAGTCTTAGTCTATACTCGTGTGCTGACAAAATCAATCTGCTAAAAGCTTCAGCTAAACTTAAAGCCCGCTCTTTATGCTTTTTATATTTATGGATTGTCTTAAGCTTTTTTCAGCAGCTTTACTGTGATCTTTAAAAAAAATTTAAGCAAACTTTACCAAGGTGGTTTGAAGGGTTCTTGAATTCTTTAGTTCCAAAACCCTGTCCTGAATTTTATATTGAAGACAAATTCGTGTAAGGACTTAGCTTAAAGCTCCAGTTAGCTTTAATCATTTATTCGATATTTTGAATAAAAAGCTTACTTTAACATTTGCTAATTTAAAGAGTATACATCAACTCTCTCTCTCTCCCTCCTTCTCTTACTGCACTGGCCAACCACAAAAACAGTTTTTAGTCACTAAAAGTCTGCAATTTACGAACTCAAATCACTTTTGCGGCTCTGTTCAGCAAGCTCTCTTGCTGTTATTGTCTGTTATTGTTGTTATTGTTGTCTGCCCGTCTGGCTGGCAAACACAATTGCAAACAATTCAATTTAATTAAGAGTTTTACCAACGCACACACCCGAAAATGTCGACATTTTTTGGTTTGCAAAAAAATGTTCATTTGGCTTTTGTTGCATCCATCAGCAACAAATCAAAAGCTGTCTCCAAGCCATTTAATCGATAGCTTCTATATTTACACACAATTAATATTCATTTTTAACAATTTTGTTATGCTTCGAGATGTTCTAGCCAGACTTTAAATCCTTATAATTTTGAGACAATGGCAATTAACCAAAAGTTTTGCTTGTAAAGTTCTTGAATCTATAGGGAATGCCCCTGATATTTATCCAACAGTAACAACTATCACTAGATTTAAATTAATTTTTTAATTCAAATAAATTTGCAAATTTAAAATCTCACTTTACTAATATTCATTTCAGTTATTCCCTTTTTCGGCTTAAATTTATTCCATATACTTTTCCAGTGAAATTATCAATATTCCTTTGTATTTTCTTGTCGGCTCAGCCAATCAAAAGTTTTAACAAAAGAATGAAGTGAAATTTATTGAAATTCTTCGAATCAGATGGCCAAACAGATAAAATACAGTAAACAAAAGGCGAAGAAGAAGCTGTTTGCCAGGCAGAGATACACAATAAATTCACAAACAAATCCCAAACAATTATTTACAGTAAACGCATATTGTTTATTAAAAGTAAAGGACAAGTTAAGTACACATATGTATGCGAGTGGCAAGCTACAGCTGCGATGCATACAAGAATCTATCAGAGCCCCAGCCCACTCCAGCAAGGATCTATGGTGGGGCCTGTTGCCAGTGTTGGTTAAGCAACAGAGCAAATATAACACTTGGGCGCTGTATATAGCTTTATTTTTCTATGTACATGTATGCATACAAATATGTAATATACACACTCGCACACTCACACACACGCACACACACACACACACACCACATTTGTTTACTTGCACTTGGCAATTTTCTTTTACAAGTGGAATTTCCTTATGCTTGTTGCTTTTAAATGTTGCTCAAATGCCACTTCGGAGTTTTTGGCCAGTTGGTAAACCGGATTTATAATAATTAATTGGCTACAACATTTGCACATTTGTAAAACAATATCGTGTGTGTGCGAGGGCAAGTGTGCCATGTGTGTGTGTCTGTGGCTTTGCTTCTTTATTTCAATATTTATTGCCATTGCAGTTGTTCAGTTTAAGCAAGGTTTTATTAAGTGCCACTGGCAATCGGCATCCTCTTGACTTGATTGAGCATGAGTTCACCCATTGCTGCGCCCCGTCAGTTACATCCAATGGCTGACTGGCTGGCTTCGGGGTAATCCAAAAGTGGCTATCGATAAAGTTTATCACTTTAGTTTGTTTATGACTTGCAAGTGCCCTTCGATGCGATTCTCAAACGATTAAAGTAGGCGATAAGTGCGCATGTTACGAGCTGTGTTCATCAATTTTTATTGCTTGCTGCAGCCAAGCTTTTAATATCGATCAGTTGCACAAAGTATTTGGGCAGCAATATACATTTGGCTAATAGATATTTTGATTAAAATAAGGACTTATTTAAATGCTGTTATCGGTATTATTTTAACATTTTATATCCCTATCGATATGTTATCGGTTTTTGGATTTTGCTATCGAATTGTTTAAGTTTAATTCAAATAAAAGATAGCTTTAAATCTTCATTCATATCTTTTATCGATCCCGTTTTATCTTTTAGTATACCAGCACATTATATAAACAGGCTCTCATCAAGAGGCGCTTCACAAACATCGATAAATATTATCGATAACAATTAAATGTTCTATATGAACGCAATAACAACTTTGTTTGCTCCAGGACCAAATAGTATCCACTCTATTAGACAGAACACACACACAGACAACATATACATACATATATGCTGGCAAAGTTTTCTGCAAAAATATCTTATGTTTATTTGCGGTAATTGTTCCTGGACGTGGGCCTGGGCTTAAGTGTGGATAGTCTACTGTTTCTATTATTATTACACTGTTATGTGGGAGGCATGCGGCGTTTTGTCTTATGAATATGGCCAGTTCAAGCACGTAGCAGAAAGAAAAATATATTTTCCTGCACTCGATTCATAATTAAGTTTTGCCTTTTGCCTAATAGGTTTTGGCCATCTTTTCGATACACGCCCAAGTAAACTTTATGGCAAATTTAATTGGCTAAATGTGGCAGCCAGAAAATGCCAGCCGAATGCCAGCACGCTGTATGCTGCTGCAGTTGCAGCTTTGCTCCAAGCACACACACATTGTGGCCCGCTGCGTGGCAGGCAGTTTAATTGGGTTTTTCGAGCCCACTGGACAGCCTATCGTCAGACTGCACCTTTTGGCTACTTCCATTATCGAAGCGGCTCACGAAATGACGACGTCAGGTGGAGAGGTTTGCGAAAAAGCGAAAAGCGGCTCAGTTTTAGCCACGCTTCGCCGGTTAAGCTCAGGACAAAAAGAAAACATCATGCATACGCCGCGTGGACTGTCAAGAGATTTTCTAGACTTTAAAGCCGGAAATTTAAGCATGTAGCAAAGGAATGGATTATCGTAAGAAAAACATGTATCGAGAGCAAATAAAACTACATAAATATATTCTTCAACAAAGTTAATAATTATTTTAAAGAAAATACAAGTCGCTAGAATCCAAGATAAATCGATTCACGTAACAATCGATAGCCGATAAAGGAAATTATAATCGTAAGAAGCAAGCTGCATTATTAGTTCGTCCATCTTTACATCTAAAAGCAAATTCAATAAACTTTGGGCTTTACATTAAAAGTAAACATATCTAAATTACCTAAATTGGAGCTCGATAGGTCGACAGCCCGATAAAAGCCGAATTGCTCATCAAATCGATAACTAACATATTTACGCTTTCTTTTACTGTTTTGCGCTTGTGCACTGTTTCTTTGTATTTTTTATTGTCTTTCAACTGAAATTTAGTCATGCATAACAAAAGTTTGTGTGTTTTTGTGTTGTTTTTTAAGTTAGGCGTCTCGACAATCGATGGAAATAGTTTTGAATAGCAAATAAAGCGACAATTGTGAATGGCTGGGCGCACAAAGCGCATTGAAAGAGCGAGAGAGAGAGAGAGAGAGTGAGAGAGAGAAATGGGAAAAAAAGAAAGGCAAAAAAAGAAGAATGAAAGTAACACTGCACAAAACAAATATACCTACAAATTCAGTTAGAAGCAGACACCGGGGGAAATGAATGGCAGCCGGGAGTGCGACAGAGAGAAAGAGAGAGGGGAGAGTGTTAGAGCGAGATAAAGTGCCCTGGACAAACAGCGCAACGCGCCAGGCTGACTGACAGCTAAAGCTAGTCCAACAATTGTCCACCCACGGCCCCTCCCTCCCAACCCCACCTTACGCCAACCCAGCTCCATTATTTATGCATCAATGGCTGCTATGACGACATGCGCTAAATTGATACAGTCCACACAGCGTGTGGGCGGTTCAGGTTGTCTGGGGCGTTGGGGCGTTGGGGTGGCTCGCATATGGAAGTGGTGCAAGAGACAAGGACATGCCACACAGCCGGGCGCCCCGCACAGTGGTGCCAAACGCCGGCACGATGCATGCAACGCGACGCCAGAAGAACAGGTAACGAAAAAAATAAATAAATTCTAAAAAATATTTGCAATATTGAAAAAAGTGAAAGAAAAAAATAAAAAATGCATATACTCTACAGAGTATGTGCAGTTGGTGTTGTGTGAAAAGGAGTTGAAAATGGAAATGCAAACGATAAAAAAAAACTGCAACTCAGCCGCACTGGGCACTGCGCCACGCCCCCACCCAGTGTAGCCCCCATGGGCTTTTGTCAATGCTGCAGCTGTAATACCACGAACAAGCCACACAACTAAATAGATTTTCTCCATTTTCCTTTTTTGTTGCTGTGTGCTTTATATTGAAGAGGGAAGGTGGGTTGGGCGGCGGGCAGTTTGGGGAGCAAGTCGCGTCGAGTCATTGAGCCAATTGAGTAAATTGTTTTATTGAAAGATTTTTCGTTCTCGTATATCCGCTCTGTTGCCCGCTGAGCGGGGTTTTTCAGAATTATCGAGTAGTCGCATATAACAACGATACACACAACAAATATTTCGCTATTTTATTTTCTCTTTTAATACGCGCTGACATTTATGCATTTTTGATGAGTTTAACAGCACTTTTATGCTTCCGTTCATGTTTCGGTTTATGCAATTACTTTATAGAGTTGCTTTTATCAGCTTTGTGTACCGATTAAAGGAAATCAGACTTCTACGGAATATTGTGATTGTTTCAGGCCATTTCAAATGATTATCAGAAGCGGCGAAATGATACTTTCTTTAATTATTAAAATTCTGTAATATGTAATCCTCTTAAAAATTATATAAATGGGCACTTAACCTACTCAATGGTAGAAACTTATTTATGCTACTTACTTGTTTATACTCATACATATACTCCTCTATTTACTAAATACTCCTTTATTTGCCAAATACTACTCTATATACTCCTTTATGTGCTAAATACTACTCAATACACTCCTCTATTTACTAAATACTACTCTATATATTCCTTTATATGCTAAATACTACTCTAGATACTCCTTAAGCCTGAACCCTTATTCTTCTACTTTTTTCGACACACTGCTCTGGTATATATTTTAATTGCTCAATATAAAGTATATTTTTTTAGCTATTACTTCTACTACTGACCTTATAATACTGCAACTAGATTTTATTCTGTTATATACTACAACTCTTTTCGTTCGTCAAACTCTTGTTCTGTTCTCACCACTCTTTTATACTACTCCAAATACTTTTAAATGGTTATTATTATTTAAGCTTTATTATACTACTAATCTTTAATATTACTTCAAATACTTTTATTCAGTTTCTTCTACCATTTTATACCTCTACTACTTTTATTCCTACTATAATTTCATACAACATATACTCTTTTATGTTGTTCCTACTATTCTTTTCTATTCTCAATCAATGCTCGCATATTATAGCACACATATCTCAACTTTATTCTCTATTTCTGTTTCTTTTATAATTCAATTGAGTTCGCTTAAAGCTACCTTTAGCTACACCCAGAAACAACACATGTTAGCAATTGTGGAATTCGAGGAATGCTTTGACTGCAGATTAGACCAAGTCAACAGCAGCTGCGTCTTTTGGCCCGGTCCGGCCAGACAATAAAAAAATGGCAACAAAATCGCCTAAACAGCAGGAAAACAACAAATAGAAAACGCATAGATGGACTCGCGAGCAGCTAATAAAATACAGATGGAGGCGTGGCTGCCAGACACTAAATGCAAGCTATTAAAGTCGCATCAGGCATAATGTACAAAAAGGCAGAACAGTGGATACCCTGTAAGCAACACTCAAGTAGTTTCAGCCTACTTTAGTATATTTAAGTATAATTTTTTTTATTATAGCTAACGAAAAGATAAAATATATAAAATATATTTGGTATCCTATATTCGCTTAATTTAAATAGACAGTCTTTGATAGACTCCCTTCTTTCATATAACCCTTCTTGACTACTTTACTGATATAGGGTATATACAAGGGGTGTAAAAAGAGGCGAAATCCTAAACCACAAGCAATTGATACATTTGGCAACCGGTCGCAGCGCCTGAATGTATGCAACTGCTCACAGCTGCCGGAGTTAAACACATTTTGTCTGATTTTAGCAGGGCTTTCAGGGGGGAAGGGGTGCGTGTGCGAAAACCCCTTTATGCACAGGTTGGTATTGGACTTTATGAATACTTCGGTTGCTATTTTGGAGCCAATAAACTGCAGCTAAATTTGCGTTTGAGGGGGGCTCAAAAACAAATTTGTAAAGATTTAGTCTGCGAGGCGAGCTCTTGACAAATCAATAAAAACGTCAGCAGCAAACACGTCAGTTATTAGGTTTTCTTTTTCATTTGGCTGACGCTCATAAATTGCCTGCGTGTGTGTGTGTGTGCGTGCGTGTGTGTGGTTGCCACGCCCACACGAGGCCTGCTGCTGGCCACAAAAGCCAATTTTGAGAAAGGCGCCGAATGACAATAACGAGGCGCAGCCGGCGCGTTTGGGTGCCTGAATATGAGTGCAACTGTCAGTGGCACGGCATCTCTGAGTGAGGCTTCCAGTCACATGTCTGCCACATGCCCCCTCTTGAGCCTACACCCCCTCTACATATCCACAATGCATATTCTAAGCTCCACTCACCCTCTTGCTGGCCATCCCACTCACCCACTTGACTGGCTGTCAACGCAATGCCGCTCGCCACAATGCATGCACAATGGGATCAATTATTTTGCGATTGCGTGTGTGTGTTTGAGTGTGCGTGTGTGTTGTGTATAGTGTTGCGCAATCATGCTTGCGTATATCGAATTCTGGGCAGCTGATGATGATGTAGATGCCAACGTAACCAACCAAAAATTCAACAGCAGATGCCACTGAACCAACCGAGCAACCCTCCCACCTAACAACAACAACAACAACAACAAGTGTCAAGCGTTGGGCGCAGCGGAGCGGGCCGTGCCAGTGAGAGGCTGAGGCAGATGCTGCCCAGGGCTGGGGTCATTTGGGCTCTTTGAGTGGTCAATCAAATGTTGTTTTGAAGGTTTTGCGGGCTTGCAGTTTTGACATGAAATGTTCACAATGCGATGTTCTGTAACAAGGCACGACACATAGCTATGCATAGATGTTTGTGTGTCTGTGTGTATGTGTGAGGTTGTGCATGTGTGTTGTGTGCGTCTCTCATATCTCAACCAATTTTTCATAATTGCCACTGATTGCACAAAAAACAAAAATTACACCTGAATTAATGCTCTCTCTCTGCTACGCTTTTGCCAACAACATTTACATTTTCATTTTGCTTTGAGGCTTGCCAACTTATTTCTGCTTGCGTGAAGTTGGCAGCTTTTTCTAAAACTTATAGGCAAATACCATCTAAACTTATTATAAAGTTCAACCAGACTGTTGAAAAATAAAAAAAAAACTGAAAATTATATATTAAAAGTTGCCCCCAAACGCCCGTTTAGTTTGGGTTTCTGTCTGGCATTTTGCACTACAAGTTCATTAGAACATTTTGTTCCTTTGAACATGTTCAAAAACTTTTAATAAGCAAAAAGTATAATAAACAACTATTCATACATCAGAAAATGAACTCTCCAAGTGAAACAGTCATTTGCACAATTAAAAGGGACGTGTCTGGTTCAAAGCCAAGGCAAGTAGGAAAATTGGCACTCATCAGCAGTTGAGTTCTCCAGGTGAACCAATCATTTGGACAGTAAAAGGGGGTATGTCGTTCAATTCTTGGGTTACAGTGAAAAATGGTATTTATGGGCGGATAAAGTCTCCAAGGGAACCAGTTGAAGGAGAGGTGTCTGGTTCAAATCTGAGGCACATTTCATCAGCAAATGAGTTCTCCAAGTAACTGAACAGTTAAAAAGGAGGTATCTGGTTCTAATCTTTGGCTTCTTAAAGAAAAGGAACAAGTCGTTTGGCCAGCTTAATGGGTGGTGTGTCTGGTTCAAATCTTCGATTACTGTGAAAAGTGGCATTTATCGGCAGGTGAATTCTCCAAGTTAACCTGTCATTTGGGCAGCTAAAAAGGAAGTGTCTGGTTCGAAACTGCGGCTTGTTTATGAATATTAACAAGTCTTAGCGGTTAGTTTCAACATTTTTTCACTCTTTCCAATTATAGCTATATTATCAAAATTTGATCGCTGCCAGCTCATTTTGGCTATTACTTTGCAAACAAAAATGTATATTTATGCCTCACATAATGCTCGTTGAGCCCATATGAATAGCATTAGCTACATATGTCTGTTCCTTAATATCCACTCATATATTTCAGTCAGACGACATAACCTTGAGCCATCAAATTTTATTAACATATTTTCCAAATGAGCAAATCTCTCGCTTTTCTCTGCCGTTTGCTCTACGCAAATAAGCAAAAATCATTAAAATTAAATTTAAACGTGCAGCGAAATTTTCACCGCTAGCAAAGCTAAACGAATTTCCAAATTGACAACAACAAAAGGAAAATGAGCGTCATCGTCCACTCTATATACAACATATATATCGTAATTATTAAGCAGCATAATCATGATTAACATCATTAGCATGGCCGGCAGCATCAACGGCAGCTAATTAGACACACGTAACGTCATCTGAAGCAATTTTCTGCGCAAAATGCCAGCGGCTAAGCGAGAAAAACTGAGCAGAAAAAAAAACTGAGCAAAACTAAAAAATAAGAAGCAAAAGAGAAAAAGTAAAGCGAATGAAAAGAAAAACAAGGAAAAATCATTTTAATTACATTTTTAGCTATGCGTATTATTGGTGGAAAGAGCCAAACAGGTGCTCGGACAGACAAGCTGGCGGGCCAAGCCCCGCGGTTCCCCACCCCCCGCCGCTCAGACCAACCCACAGCAGCCATCTATCCAATTGCCGAATTTCGAGCCAAGTGGATGACAGTCGGACCAGTCATTCGGTGGCATGATGAGCAATGCCATATCATTAGTATTTTATATACAATAGATTAATGCAGAGTGAGGGTATAAAATTGATATAAAAGTGTTCTAAAAGCGGTTTGAAATGGCTTTGAGAACGTTTTGAAAATGTTGTCTAAAAGCGGTTTGGAATAGCTTCGAGAAGGAGTGGGTGGTTGTCTAAATGAGGTTTGAAATAGCTTTGAAAGTTGATCTTTAAAAAAGCCTTCTAAAAGCTGTTTGAAATAGATTTGGGATCATTCTCAAAGTGGTTTTCTAAAAGCGCATTGAAATATCTTTGAATAGCTGTATAAAAGCGAATTGAATAACTTTGAAAACTGAATAGATAATTTGCCTTATCGCAATTTGAAATAGATTGGAAAAAGATTAAGAGCTTGTCTAAAAGCGGGTTTAAATAGCTTTGAAATTGGAATTTTTAAGATGTTTTCAACACGGTTCAAACGCGTTTAAGATGGGTTTAAAATAATTTGTTAGATATTTGAGAGGTTTTGGAATTTAAAAGAGGTGTAAAACGGAAATCAAATAGTTAAAGAAGAGGAATAAATGTGGTTTTAAACGGGTATCAAATAGTTTTATGTGCGCTATAAATAAAGAGTAGAAACCTGGTGCATCCATTTATGAAGGAAAAGATGAAGTTCATTAATTATAGTTTTAAACACAGTCTATTTAGCGCAAGAAAGCAAATATAATAATAATGTGCACACGGTAAATTTTATAACACATATTGGCTCTCATATGCTTCGAGCTCAACCTTAATTCAAAGAACTCACAAATGATGTATTTATTATTGGAACATGACAATTACACATGCAACACACATACATATAGTAATTAACCCAGCAGCATTTCACCTTTAACCTCATAATCTGTTTGGGTTTCCGACCATGTATTACAGGAAAATAATTATTTAAATGCGCCTCAGTTGTTTGGCAAATGAAAACAAATGAATTTTGAATTTCAATGAATGAATGTGCGTATAAATAATTGAATATATCACATATCACCTGTAATAAATTGATATTTGTGTAATTTCAGAAGGAAGCCAAATATCACGTGAAAATTTCATTAAAATAATTATAACAAATATCATAAAAGAGCCATAGAGAAGGGAGGGAAGGAGGTAGGGAGGCAGGACAAATGCTTGTCAAGCGTGCAAAATGTAATGCATAATTGATGACACAAACCGAAATCAATCAATCATAAAATGTCAACAAAGGGGACATAAGGGGGCGTGCCACACACACTCACACACACACACACACACACACACACACACACACACACACACATACAATAAAACTGTCAGACAAGTGACTATAGCGAAGATGCGCAATATGAAAAGTTAATTCAGCTTGAAAACTATATATATTAGAATTAAAGCAGAATTTAATAATTGAATAGCCAAGAAAAAGAGTTTTCGATTTTGAGGTTCACTGAAATTTATATTTTCAAACCCTTCAGCCATTGGACATATATCGGTATTTTGTACATAAATTGCGACGCATTGAACTTTATTCGATTTATTTAAATTTCTCCACTGCCAAGTTGCAAAATCCCATTACAAATATTAATTAATTAAAATTCAATAACAATTTGCAGGCTTCAGCTTGCATTTTAATGAACGACACAGCACAAAATCATAATTAAATATGACACATAAAAAACTCTGGAAATTATGCTTAATAAAGTCAGTCGAAAAACAGAAGTGAGCAGAAGTGGAAAAATGCGCCAGCCGCTGAGGAAATTGACAGCTGGTTCGTCGAGACGCGGAACTGTTTAAGTTTTGCTGAACCAGTTTAGAATCGAATGGTTCAAATGAACAAAGGCTAAACCTACAAATCTATCTAGTAATAGGAAGTGAAAATCTTATTTTAAGTTAAATTTCTTTAATCGTTCATTCTAACTGATTCCATAGCTGGTCAACTGGTTTAAGCCTTGAAAATTGAAGCTTGCATTTGTCACAAGCAACTCCTTAATGAATTTATTCCACAAAAAGACTCTGAACAACTTTTGTAATTCTTATATTCTCAGTCGAGAGTGAACAAATTTCAATTTGAGTTCAAAAATGACCAGACATCATTTAACTTATGCTCTTCCCAACAATTTCCATAACACAATCAATATGTCGGCTCATTTATTCGTCAGCTGGTTAAAAAGTATATTTCAATGTTAATTAAATTGAAAGTCCAATATGAGATATTTAAACACTCACACAGACACGCGCGCGCGCGAGTCGATACATTATTAAATTATTAATTATATCACGAGTTCTTTTTTTGTTCCCTTTTTTATGTTGCCTTTTAATAAACCAAACGGCTGCAGTTTATTAAACAATACAAGAGTTGAAAATCGATGAATTTTAATCGAGGCAATGTCCATCAGCAGCCTCTCATACCTCACCCGTCGTCCGCTTTACCATCCTCTGCCCATACTCCATCACGTTGTCCTTGTATTCATCAAGGTAATTAAAGCGTAAAATTGAAAACAAAAGCAGATTCCCGTTAAAGTTTGCTTTCTGGGCACGCAGTCAAGCGAGTGCCAAAAAAGGCAACAACACGAAAATCACATGGAAAACTTTGCCATGAAAATCCAGCCCGAAAAGCGAAAACTTTTCGCCCACAACAACCGGAAAAGCAACAACAGGAATAGCTACGAAATGTGTTAACTCAAATAAAGCAACAAACGTGGACTAAGCATGGCACGGGGGGCAAGGTGAAAGCGAGTAAAGGGTTACCAAGCAGACAGACAGACAGATAGACAGACGGACGGGCGGGCAGGTAGGTAGGTAGGCAGGCAGGCCCGCAAACAATAATGAGTTGTAAGCACAACTTTATACAAAAGGATTAAACAACAATAGTCACTGAGAGGATGTGCTACCTGAATAGTTGCCGCACACATATTGTAGCTAAAGCAGTGAATGTGTGTGTGAAAGGCTTGGGGCATGGCCATGCAAAAGATTAAGATATAATCGGCAAAGACGAAAACGTAAAGCAAATACTTAAAGCATAGCCGCAGTTCAAATGCTCTTCACAATAATAAATGACTTTGAAAAGCTTAAACTTATCGATTGTTGCGATAAAGTTCCGATATAATCGATATTTATCGATCGAGTGAGCGAAGCATATTATGAATCAACTGAATCAATCAATCAACTGAATGTTATCGATAGTTTTACAAGCCAACGTAAGGTAATGATATATTCGATACAGTGCATGTTATCGATAGTGTAGTAGTGCAGTGTAAATTTGATCCATGTGCTTGTTGACATCAACAATTTAAATCTCAACCCTTAAAACAGAAACAAAATATGAGATATGTAACTTAAAAGCTCGATATATTATATAAAGAGATCTATTAAAATATCGATATATTCAATTTATTGCATGTCATATATAATGTTTAACCCTCCTTTATATGCTTGTTCAAGCAGAATATCAATATACTTCGAAAAGCCAAGTTCTAGCGATAATATCGATAGACGAACTATTGAAATAATTAGTTAGCTCTGATAAAATACTCATATTGAAAGATGGTGTCAAATTCATAATCGATTATCTTACTCAGTTTAGTTAGTGCGATTAACCGAATTATTCAAACGATATATTTAGGTTAAAACTTCGGACTGTATTTAAGATGCATATGAACTAGGGAATACCCAACCTTAGTAGAGTATTTCAATGAATCAACTTCGAGGACTTGTCTTAAGTTGTTGCACGTGTCAACTGCGAACGGCTTTTGTGATGTTGTACAACTCATTAAGCGTTGTCAAAACCGAAACCCTTTGGAGTGCTAATCACGGTCTAAACGAGTCAAATACTACCAAGAAGGCCGGAGAAAGTGCAGCCCCAATCGAGAGTAATACCAGAAATCTATTAAAAGGGCTTATCGCATGGTCTATTAGGCACACAAACATCAAATCGAAACACATCCACAAAATGCGACGCAAGCCGCAACAAAAGACTTAAATGGTCTAAAAGCTGTTGGCTTTTAACCTAAGCCTCAAAAGGGTTACAGGCAAAGCCAACAAACGGAAAAATAAATAGAAATATATAGAAAATTGCATAAATGAAACTAATATGAAAAAGTTTGTATGTTTTATGAGATACCCTGTATTTAACCTTACATTGGCAAAACTAACATCAAGGGTGGAGATGTGTATCCAAAAAGGCAAATAACCGGGATCTTGATCTAAGCAAGATTCTAAATATTAAAATAAGTCTAAAGCTCGCATGTGCAACAAATTTGATTTTAAATTCATCCAAAGAAAAGTTTTTATATACATTTGCGAAACTCTTATATACTCTTCTTTTTTTCCCCATATCCAATGGCTACAGGGTATTAAAAATAAATATAAAAAAATATTGCTCCATTAGTTTGTCAATTTTTAAAGAAGCCTCACGTGTGTTTATTAGAAAATTGCAACTCAATTTCAACCAATTGTGTGCCAGGTGCGTCGCCAGGGGGGCGGCATATAGTTGGGGTGTTGAGATTTGAATAAATCCAATTTTATCATTGAATGAAGAAACATTTCTGCTTGCTGAGAAAAACTTTTTAATAGTGCAACGTTCGGCTTTGCTTAGCTGCCATAAAAAGTTGCTTTGGCTTTGGATTTGCTTGTTTGCCAACATCTTCGTGCCCCGCCCTGCCAGCCAAACGCCCACTTAAGTGCCGCAAACAAACTTATACTTGCAACTCACACACAAACACACACACACACACACACACACACACACTAACACACACACACACACACACACACACACACATACGAACATACGCGCAGCACACTAAAGATATTGCTGTAAAAGTTGTACATTTTGCACGCTCGCTGTGTGGCTGTAAAAGTTTTTAATAATAACCGCAATACAAGAATATAAACATTTATATTACGAGTGCTGCCTCATAATGCGGCGCGCACAACACACACAGCACACACGCACACCCACACAGAGCTCGAAATGCCAGTCGGCCGCGGCACACGTTGCGTATGAGCAATGCCAGGCAACGACAGCAACTGCTGTATCTCTTACTCTATCTCTCTCAGACTTTCCCTCTCTCTCTCTCTCATCTGCAGTTGCCGTGTTTGAGCTGTGCCTGCTGCTGCTGCTTCTGTCGACGACTCAAAAGATTGAAGGTTAACGCACAAGCATGGATCCTACTTGGCGTATTTGTTTTTACTATCTCCCTCGCTCGCACCTCTACCTTATGGCTACCAGCTGCAGCTGCCATAAATGTTAAGTTTTATATGAAGTTCGGCGGTGTAGCGTGTGTTAAGAGTTCAAAGGATGCTTAAGCTACTTACTCGAACCCCCCTCCGCCCCTTCCCCGCTAACAAGCCACACAAACAGTTGAAGTGCTTGAATATGCCTCTCATATTTGCAATGTCTTTGATATGATATGGCTCGTAAGTTTTTGGGATTGATTTTTATGTCCAAAATAAAGCTGAGTGCTATGAAAGACATGTTAAGCACTTGAATTACTGAAACAATATTTACCAATAGTTCAGGTAAAAGCTTTTTGTTGTGATACTCAATTTGAAACGAATTAAAGCTGATGGAAGAACAATATTCGTCGTTTATCCACGTCGGAAAGCTAATTACTACAAAACTCCAGCTAAGCACGCTCTAATTGACATGAAACTCCCTTGGGAGACACTATTCAACTATTTATAAGAATAACTTATTGATTTTTGATCAACCACAAGTTTTTGAGCAGTATTCCGGACAACAAAATGCTGATCGTTATAAAACTAACGAAGAAGATTCTGCAACATTTTGCGACGAAAAGCTGCTCGCTGTGAACATCAACATCGAAAGCCCTGCATACGACAATCGATAACAGAACTTGACTTAATAAAAAGCTGATCGTTGCGAAGCATATGCAAAAACGTTGATTTAGGAAACATTTATTGGTTCACAACACTTTTATTGATTATTCTATACACACAGTGAAAGGCACTTTGAAATAGTCTGACTGTTTGAACCAATTGAGCTTCTCGTTACGAGACTTTTAAGCTCGCGATACATTTAGCTTAATTAGAGTAAACTGAATGGAAAACTAACTGGTAAGCTGACTGGTAAAGTAACAGGTAAGCTAACTAACTTGTAAGCTATTGCATTATCGCGTCGCCTAGCTGGCAGCTATTTGAAAATTCAAATATTCTGGGCAAAAAGCTGATTTCTATGCGAGTTAAACTTACTTGAAAACTAACTAGCACTTTGTCGAGTGTCATAGCTAGCAGCTATTTGAAAAGTCAAACAAAAGGGTGAACAGTGGAATTACTTTTCGGCTCATGTGCTGTCGAAGCGCCACTTAAAAAGTTACCGAAAAGCGGAAGACGCATTTCAAATCAAGTTAGATAAAAGCACACGCACACACACACACACAAACTTACACACCTGCACTTGAAGTGCCCGTAGCTTCAGCTGGTTGTTGCATCTACTTTCATCTACTCTGAGGGAGTCCGAGTACCACATAATGGCAACTCAATTAAGCACTAACTGAAACGTGGTCCATTGGCGTTTCCTTTAGAGTCAGCCCCGACCCATCCCTCCGCCCGTCACTTCTCATGAATGCAACGACTTTTCAAATTTCCATTCCCATTCTGTGCAGTCAATGCATTTCAGAGCTGTTCTCCAGCCCCTAGCCGCCATCAAATTTGTGCTTTGGCGTTTCCTGTTTCCTACATGCCGCCACTTCCTTTTGGCATTCTCCAACAATAAAAGCAAAGTGTATGGACGAGCGGCCCAGGTGGAGGGAAGGCGAGAGAAGGGCAAGGGCACATGGTATTGGAAATAGAATTAAAATTGCACAAGAAGTTGGCGACGATAAACGCAGCACAAAAGACGGAAATGATAGAAAATGTTTTAATGTTGCATAGCTCCAGAGACACGTTAACTTAGGCGGCGTGGCAACTGAGAGGGGGTGGGACGGTTGTCTACAGGTAAAAGATGAAAAGAACTTGGAATGAATAAAAGGCAGGCAGACACGTCGACTCGGTTCGGTTCGGTTCGGCTCGACTCTCTCTCTCTCTCGCTCTCTCTCCTGGGCGCGGGCAATAAGTCTCGAGAAACAGAAGCTGTTTCTTCTAAAGGCAATTTGATTGATTGTTAAGCAGTCAGCACTTGAGGGCGGGCAGCGAAAGGGAGCCTGTAAATTGCGGTGCAATTGAAGAAATACTCTGGATTTGCAGTTGCAGATAGGTGTTTGCAAACTGTAGCAACAGTTCTTGACAGCTGACGAAATGGAAAAGAAGTGCAATAGTAAAGAGTCTTATTTCTAGCTGGGCGAATTCCTTTTCCAATCTTGCAAGGGTATTTTAATTTTTGTCGCACAACAGATGAACCAGAGTCTTAAATCTCTGATTATCTTTTCCTTAGAAATATTGAAATTCGTATCTCTTCCCACGCTTTCTGCGACCATCCAATCTTTCCTGACTTCTAAAAGAGCTTTCAACTCCTTTCTCACACTTTCCCTTAACATATTTGAATAGCAAATCCCTTTTCTTCTGCAATTTTTCCACCCCTATATCATTTATTATACCCTCAAATCAAATATGTGAAATCAATGCAGACACTTTATTTAATGCCTGCCTCTTCTTCCCTTGCAATATTGCCACACAATAGGTCTCAGGCGGTGTGGCAACCCTGGGGCCATAGAAATCGTAATGAAAATGAAATAAAGCACACTTAGCGAAGGGATACTTGAGGCCAGATGATTGCATTCAATTGACAGTCCAAGCAGAAGGCGCAAATAAAACAAAGCAAGAGACGCAATGAAAAGCAGAGAAAATAAACAAGAGAAAGAGAAAAAAAATAAAGGAAATTCTCAAGATGTCGCGACATTCAACGGTTCGATTACAATTTAGCAAATTTTCTAACAGACTGATTCCGCAATACGTTCGTTTCCCGACTTTGAGGTGGGGTTTGGGGGTTTGTTGAGGAGATTTTCCTTTTTGTTTACCACTCAATTGAATTTTTAATCGTTTCTTCGTTTAACTTTTCTTTTCTGTGGCGCGAACGCTTTTCACTTTCCACCGCAGTTTGGCGAAACAGCTTGGAACCAGCGACAGGACATCTTGAGTTGGTTGGACTGCTGTTTCCTTATCGGTAGCCCAACAGTCCTTGTTTGTCGCTGGGCTTCCTCTACACCCCTCCCACACCCGCTCCACCGTCAACCTCAGACCATCGTTTCTCTCGTTTCCTACTCGACCGACCACTTGACTCGTCATTGTTTACATTTACAAATTGCTCGCTTGTCCGCAAATTGCAGCGCGTTTTGGTCCATGCGGATAAGAGAGAGAGAAAAAGAGACAGAGAGAGTGAGAGAGAGGGGGAGAGAGCAAAGGACTTTGGCATATCTTTTGGCATCTATACCTAGTCTTCTTCTTATTCTTCTTTATTTGGCGTAAAACGTCGCTCGAGGCTTGGCAAAATGTTGTAACAAAAGCAAATGTCGCTTTTCCTGTTTGCCTTTGCTTTTGGCTGCCTTCACTTCGAGTTTTTCCTTCCATTTCATTTTCATTTATTTTTTTTTTTTTTAATCATTTTGGTCGCTTGCGGTTTCTATTTTTGTTTATATTTATGCCCCATTCCCAGACATTTTTCTGTTGATTTATCATGATTTTATTTGGCTACTGAACTTCCCGGCGAGCATTTTTTTGGCTTCGACTTTGGCTTCTATTTGTTCTTTTTGATTTCTTTGGCCAATATTGAAGCGATATTTCTGTAAGTGGTTTCAAGTTTAAGCACAATATGTGGTTTCAGGAAATGTACAGCGTTGAATGGAAAAGTTATTAATTTAATAACTTCGAAAAAATAACGTTGGGCATGATCAAGAGTTTTAATTAATATATAATATATATAATTAATTATCTACAGTCAGTCACTATCGATAGTACGAAAATTAACACTATCGATAAGTCCAAAACAGAGTTATCGATACCCATACACTGCGATTTGCCAATTAATCATTAAATGCACCTTAAACTAAACGTATTATCGATGGTTCGAGCATATTTATCGATACTGCAAACATCATTATCGATAAGCCCTATTTCAAATCAAACTAGATGATTTCTAAATCTATAAATAAATTCGATATGTCAACCATGGTAATCGACTTTGTAAGTCGATCTAAATGCATTCCAGTACAATAAAAAATATAAGTAGACATCATCAGCAATAAAAACATGTATATGTATCTAAAAGTATAATCGATAACTCAAGCACAGTCATCTATAGTTTTTTTCAAACTAGATGCTATCTGTGTATATTATATCTGTGTGCATATTATATCTATGTATATTAAAGATAGGGGATGAATGGTTTTCGATAAACACATTTAAACTAGCTGTTATCGATGAGGTAAGTTTAAGATGTAATTGAAAGTACTATCGATAGGTCAAACATACTAATCGATAAACTCATTTCTAGATGCATTTCATGAGTTTGAATATTTTTGTAGCTCAACTTTAAAAAGTGCCTGGCACTGAAAAATTCCAATTCATGGTCTCTATGCTTCACTTCCTGGCCCCCCGAGCGCTTCATTCCACACGCATGCCATAAATTGAAAGTTAAAAAATTTTACACGCTCGCTGAACTGACTGACTGACTGAGTGACTGCTTGACAAAGCCAGGATAATGTCGCATATATATAACAAAAAGAAAAAAATGCTGCCAGCAAAGTCGGTGACAAAAGCAGAAAACGAAAGCGCCATTTATTATGCCATGTTGGGGCAGTCGTGTGTAGCTTAAGCAAAGAGCACACTCGGCCAAATTAAGAGAGTGAACAAGTTGCACGAAAGAGCAACAGTTCCGAGAGTCTACAAAGGACATAGTTAAGTGCGTAGTGTAGAGTTTAACTGTTGAATTTAATGTTGGAAATTGAAAACATCTTAAAAAGTGAATATACTTTTACAAAGGCTAAGCTTTAGACTAGGAAAGTCTACTTCATTTTTAACTTTTCAGCTACCAAAAATTACAACCTTTAGTAGCAAAATTTTCAGCAATTGAAATGTATTTTTAGACAAGTTACGTCATGCACAAATGACAACACCCGGCATTCGGTTTACCTTCTCAATCTCTTATAAACCACACGCTCTCTCTCCATTTCTCCCATTCTTTCTGTCTGTCTGGCAACGCATGCGCCCTATCTCTGCTTTGTTCTGCTCAATTGGTAGGGGCAACAACTCTACAAAAGCACTGGGTGGCAACTCTAACGTTGACTGTTGCCGCTTGCAACAAGTTGCTTGCGATTTTTCCCCTACTTTACATCGGCTGCGGCTCCTTCTGCTGCTCTGCTGCATTTGGGTGTCCTGCGTAGGAAAATGTTTCTGTTAAGTAGCCTCCTTTGTCTCTGGCTTTGGTCTGCCATTTGCACCTAATTGCATAATTGCCAAGTCAGCTGGAAAATTTGCCAAAATGCCAGTTAATTTGTGGGCAATGCGAGACAGCGGCAAATGAATCAATAGCAGATTGCCCAAGAGGGCAGACTAGGGTATTGCAAATGGTAATCGAACTAAACTTCAGGGGTTATCAAGCCAAACAAACACCTAAATTGCTAATCAAAACAAGAAATGGCAGCCATCAGATCTGGCATCTAACCTGTAGTCGGGTATAAAGTATGCTCAATTACAGGGAAATTCTCTGCTTAGCTATAAGATTATAAACTATGGACGACTAGATGATTCCCAAGAATAAGGCGCGCATACACATAGATCGCAAAATGTTACTTCAAATGAGTCTACCCCACTCAAAATGCAATTACATGGTATTTCTCCCAGCTTAACTATTCAATTATAAGTTCTTGTCTACAAATAGTCTGCAGCCTATGACAAGGTACCCTTTAAACAAAGATACACAAACATAAAAAGTGCTTTTACATTCATTTGATCTACCCCATAAAAAGCACGACTACGGGGTATTTATTATGTGAGGATGACTAGAATACACTGTCATATCATATATTACGCAAACACACATGTTATACACATATGCCACCAAGTGATGCCCACATATTCCATACAACTCTTCCATATGGCAACTAGAGGGTATTCAAAATGGCAGCCATGACATGCAGCACGTTTCAAGGCGCTGGCCAGCAAATAGAAATTTTAATTCAATTAATTATGTTTTCACTTAGCAGCTGCATTCAGCTCACGACCAGGGCCAGGCTCACAGGTCGTGCCTAATCACCCGCCTCCTCCTATGAAAATTGAATTAGGACAGGTTGCACTTGGTTGCAGGACATGCCACACAAATGCAGTTGCAGCGACAGGGTCGTTGAGCGTTCTGGCTTTATATACAAAGTAAATATATGTATATATATTTATATGTACTTGTTTCTGCTCCTGTGTATTCTGTGTATTCTGTGTATTATGTTGCAATTGTTGTTGTTGTTGCAGTTGATGTTGTTGCAGTTGTTGTTGCTTTATGCCTATCGCTTGCCAGGCATTTTGCCCGCTATTTTGCTGCCTGATTGTTACCTAACTTAATTAGCCTTGCCGCAGTCGCTGGCTGTCAGCTGGGAAATTTGCTGTTGCACAAGAAAGAAAATTGTTGCATACTTTGAAGCACAAACAAACAAACAAACAAACAAACAAACAAACACACACACACACACACACACACACACACACACATACACATATATATATATATAATAATAGAGTAGGACTAGGAAAAGTGGCTTCATAATTCAATTAAGTCGGCTTGCGCGCCTGTGTGGCATATGTTTTAAAAAGAATTAGCCGAGTTGTGTTTTTCCCTGCTTTTAATGAAGCGTGGCTAATAAACTTATCTAAATTAATTTACTTATTATTTCTACACTCAGAGAAAAAGTCGACAAAAAAGTTCTTAAAATTAAAGGCTCGCTATCTTTCTGTCTCGCTGCGAGCTAGTCTGAATTCTGACAACGTTTCTACTACATTTAAATCCAACATGTTTGACTTTTTTCTCTGAGTGTAGCTTTAAAAATTCTTGAATATAACAGAAATAACATACCCCTTTTGGATGAACTAAGCGACATATAAATCAAAGGCTTTCTTTGGCTTACCTGAAAGAAAAGAGAGCAAAAAAAAAATTCATTAGTTTTACATATTTAGCATGTTATAAATAGTTATAGATAAAATATGTCTAGTTAATTAACCCCAACCATAATTGTAGTTAATTCTACAAGAAGAAGCGAGAAAACAGAGCTTCAACGAGCCGGAAAATATATGAATATAAGAAAATGTTAAATAAATGATTGCAAAAAACTAGGAAAACACCTGAAAACAAGAGACACGAGGAAATAAAGGTAACTAAAAAATGAAACTGATTAAATGCGCCAACGAAAAGAGACGAAAAACAAAAAGAAATGCAAAACATGCTACACAATGTTCATGTTCGACATGAATTGTTCGACATCAGTTGGCAAGGTGAAAAATGGGGGGAAAGCAGTAGGTGCGAGAAGAGCAGGAGGGCCAACAGGAAAGAGCTCAAAGGGAGCAGCAATAACAATGACAACAAAATGAAAACTGAAACAAGAATTACAACAGCAACAGGACGTTAAACAGTAGTAAAGGAAGGGGACAGAGAGAGAGATAGAGAAAAGAGAGAGAAGGTTGAAAACGGTAAAAAGGGAGGGAGAGAGTGAAAACGAGGCAGTGAGCGAGTGAAAAGGATATATGACCACGGCTTTGTGCTGTTATTTTCCAAACGAGTGAGAATTATTAAAGGACATTATTGCAGCTTCACGAAGCACACACTCACACACATACACACACATATACACACCGATGCAAGTACAACCTGTGAAGACAAAACATGACCGTTAGTCATTGTCAAAGGTAAGTGCATAAAATTGGCAAATTTTGGGAAAATTGGATTAATTTCAACTAATTTTTAAGAATTTTTATTTAAAATGGTTTTCCCATTCCAGCTTTCACATCCATTTCATGCTTCTACTAGAAACTCAACCATTAAAATGTTTTTGCTCTGCTAAATTAAAAATATAAACAACTTTATTCGAAATTCACATTTAACACTTTTTCTAGGATTATGTTCCATAATGTACAAGTATTTTATTTCAAAATTCACTTTCCAATCAATTCCATCGATTTCAGTGGAATGCACTCTAAGCGAATGTCATTCTTTTAAATGAAAATGATTCCTAGATCGAAATCCACATATTTCTGTAAATTGATTTTAAAAAGTGAAATTTGGAGAATTGTGTGAAAATTATTCAATGTGGAATTTCACCTATATCTGTGGAATGGCCGAATTTCACCTATCTCAGGGAAATAGTTTCGAAAGTGGAGGTTGGAGAATGGAGTTCCCCCCTCTTCTACTTTTCACTCAAAAATCTTCAACCGAACACAGTCCTGTTTTGCGCAAGTTGCTTAAGCAGCTTTTCCTTACACACGCCAACCTCTTCTTGCAGTTAAACTTAATTTATATTGTAAACAGATGCCATAAGCTCCACACTTGCATAATTGGTATGCAATTGCAGCTGTTTTGCTAGCCAAATAAAGGGAAAAGTATAACTCATGATGACAAACTTTGCCGCGCAAAAGCTATACTATCCCTAGATGAGCAAAGAGGCTAGGTTCTGGTTGGGAGGAAAGTTGCTGCATAATGTTGCAACTTTTGCATTTCATAAATGAAACATGTGCATAATATTAATGCACACAAGTAAACAACAAACAGCAGGAAAAGAGAGTGAAAAACGTATAGACAGACAAGCAAAGTAGCTGGGTAAACTCATAAGAAGACTGCAAATGTGTGAAAAGTTTTGCTCACACAGATCCCTCAAATTCATTGAGATTCATGAATTGGCTGTAGATTTCAGGTCTGAGGGTCCTCAAAGAACGCCAAAGAGCTACAAAAATATTTGCATTTATTTATTGTTTAGTCTCAAAAATTTAATTTAATTGCAAATTATTTTTGCAAAGTTTTTTTTTCAAAAAGATTTCTCTTCTGGGCCAGTCAGTTTTGTGGCAAGCCAGACAAGTTGCATTTAGGTGCTCGGTGGCCAATTTCCAAAGCACTTGAACAATATGCTCAAAATATGCCAAAACATCAAATTGCTTGTGTATTATTTTGTGTTGGCTTCGCTCAGACCTTGTCTGAATTTTCCAGCAACTGAATGTGCCAGCTCAAAGCGGCACACAAATGAGCTTCTTGGCTGTGGATAAAGTTTTTGTGAAATATACAAATTTGCGGTGAAATATACAAATTTCCTGTCAAATCTATAGACGAACGTGTAGCTAGGCTATTTAATTACGGCTTTTATTATTATTTTTTTCGTATTTGTGATGGATGGGGTGCGTTTCCCAGCTAATGAGAAGTTTGACCACAACAGAAATGTTGGAATACATAAATAATTTTCATATACACCAATTCAATAGCGCGCAGTTGAGATAAATCTTTTTTGTTCGACATTCGTAAACGTTTTGCTCGTATACTCTTCTCATAGAGCAGCTTTTTCGCAATTCTTCTTTGTGCGCCATTCGTAAACGTTTCAATCTTTTACTTTTACTCTCCTGACATAGCTGCTATTTAGCAATTCTTCTTTGAGCGGCATTCGTAAACGTTTCAATCTTTTACTCTCCTGATATAGTTGCTATTTCGCAAATCTTCTTCGTGCGACATTCGGTAACGTGTTGCTTGCTTAATCGCTCAACTGAGTTATTTGCGACATTTTACAGTATGAAACACTATTTTTGCTGCTAAAAACCATATCTAAATATTTATATTTATAAAAGCTATTATCTCAAGGTTTAAAATGATTTTTAATTTTAGCTAATGGAATAGATTATTCCAAAAATTAAAATTTGTGGTGTATTATTGAAAGATTGATCACTGTAGCTACAAAAAATCAAGAGGTATATGTCACAAATTCAATTTTGACAAACTGACACATCAAATAAAATCCTAGTCAATGTTAGCAAGTATCAGTTACAAGCGTCAGCTAATTGAAAGCATGCCAAGCAACATATTTTTCAAGTAGAATGCAATGTTTTCGAAATAATGCAAAGTAAAAAACCAGAAGCCGAATGCAATCGATGAGGAACCCAAACAAACTTTAAGCTAACTTTTCAAAGATAAACTTGTACCAAAAAGAAAAAAAAAAACAATACAATACATCAAAAGAGAAAGGTGGGAGAGCAGGAAGGAGAGCGGAAGAGTAGATGGGGCAACATTGGCAATGCGTAATCATAAGCTGGAGCAGGTAAATGCAACAAGCATCATCATCATCATCATCATCATCATCGTGCTCAACTCAAAAGTTCCAAATGATATGACGGCAGCCACTGGAGAACAAAGAATATCAAAGTTAAATTAAATTTGTAGTTTTGCAAAACTTTATCGTGTCGCTCTACAGTTCCAAGCCTCACCTGTACTCTCACCGCCCCCTCCCTTTGGTAAACTGGGCTTGTCCTAGCAGCCGAGTCACAGCTCATTCAATTGAATTTTTCTCAACTTCATCTTAATTAAAAGCCTCAAAATTCAATTAATATACACGCCGAAATTTGTGATGCTTTACATTTGAATTGCAGCTCATTAAAATTTTTGAAGGTGATCAAAAATAAGTAAATCAAGAAACGCGGCCACCGTCGCCGCCGCCGCCGCCGCCGCCAGATGGCGACACAATGCCGCAAGTTTTGCGGGCTGCGGCGCGCTTTGCCATCAAATCTCGCAAAAGTTGTGCGCACAGCTCAAGGTGAATTTTAATGAAAAATATAATTATAATTCATGCAGATTTCCGGCAATGTGCGAGTGTGTGTGTGTGTGTTTGTGTGTGTTGGTTTGCAAAGTTTGACAAAGTTTATATTATTATTGCTGAGAGCACTTCGTGTAGTTGTAGTTGTCGTTGTTGTTGTTGTTGTTGTCGTGCTATTCGCTCTTGTTGTCAGTGGGAATTAAAATGTAATTATGTCGTAAAGCAACCAAAAAACATAGCACACTTTTCCGGGCAGGTGTCAAGTGTGCAAAAATTGGAGTGCAAGAGCGACACAGAGTGAAAGAAAGGGAGAGAGACGGCAAGAGTGCGAGGGAGAGAAACACGAGAAGAATGAATTTCAATAAACCTGAAGCGGTTCATGTTTTCGAATTGCAGCAAATCCATAGAAACTTTAATATTGTTGTCCTTTTTATTTTTGTATATTTTATTAGACCATCTTTTTGAACAAAAAATTTACGATAATTGGACTTAAAAAGCTTACCATGATTTGCGATTTTTATGAATAAAAAAATACTAATAATATGCCTTTGAAAAAATATTGAGAGTAGAACGGGAAGATGTATCCAAGAAGTCAAATATTTTGGATGAGTTTATACTCTACGATAGTCCATACCAAAACATGATTTCGATATAGATTATTTTATCGATTTTATGGAGGCATGTCAAGTTATCGATAACTTTAAGCAAGCCTGATCTACTTTTACCTTAAACCGAAGCACTGCATCTTTGTTCTCTACATTTTTCTTATACTTTTTAAAAATGGCATTCTCATCCAAACGAACAAATTGAATTTCAACACACACGCAAATTATACAATCTAACTGAATATTTAACTGCAGAAACTCGAGACAAATGTCAATTTGTGTCATCGGATGGCAACGCTGGCTGACAGGGAGCTGCTTGAGCTGTGGCAACGCTCAGTCTAATTAGAAATGTGGCATAACGAAGCCGCAGTCAATGCCAAGACAATAGAAAAATGCCAGCCACAAAATGTTTGATTGACAAACGTCTGTCAGAGAAACGAGCAGAGAGAACTGAGGAATAGCAGGCGAATTGACAGCAGCAGTTGCATTTTGCGCCATAAGATTCCAATGTCCTCAGCAGAACAAAAGGCTGACAAAAAGTGCATGCATTTGTTTGGAACAAAGACTCAAAGAACAGAAGGTGCAACCATTAAATGAGAGAGCTGCATGGATTTACGTCATATGGAGGATAAAAGATTAGAAAATATTAAATGCGCTATAAGAAAATATAGCAGGGGTCAGAGAATACGCAACGATTTGAAAAAATAATCGAAACTAAAGTTCGCTTTCTTAAACCAAACTCAAGTCTTTAAATGAGCCCTTTTGCCAGCCCCATATTAACATCTGGAGCTTATATATAAAATAATCTTTTATTTGCAACACAATTCGACAAAAATTCTGAGAGCTGCATGTGTAGGGCATCCGTGAATAGCTGCTCGTGTAGTAGTCATTTAATGAGCGCCCATTGTGCGAAATGTATAGTCTAAAAGCAGGCAAACCAAATGCTTGACAGCAGGCTTAAAGGGTTAATGTGGCAAGGGACAAGGGGCAGGGGCACGCCTTAATAATGAGATGCACAGCACGCAGCTGAAAAGATCTCATCTTCATCTAATACTCCGCCCACACACAGACACACACACACACACGCAATTATGCGACTGCCATTTTGAATCGTGTAAATTAGCAAAGCCGCCTCTCAAAATGCACTTTGATGCAGCCCCCGCACCGACCCGGCGCACACCCTGCCCAACGGCACACAAAAGCCTGTCACAAGCGCAGCTAATGATGATTATTCCTCTAGTTAACACAAGCGGCCAACAAAAGCCGCAAAAGCTGGCCCGAAGGCTTAATTAATAGCCAGGCCATGAAAATAGTCCAAACTTGACAGGTTTTTGGCCGCGTTTTTAATTAAGGCTTATGTAAAACTAAAAAGTTTGGTTAGGGGGGGAAAAAAAAAACAAACACAGGAAACAACTTAGATTACAACTTGCATTACGTATGTGGCCAGTGCCGAGTGCTTGGATTATGTTTTTATTATGCAAGCGCATTCATTGGCCAATTTACGGGCATTGCGCCAACTTTTCACGCCTCAATGGAGCGCATCGTGTTTTTAAACAATTTAAATAAAACAAAAAGTACAAATTAACTCAATAATAACAACAGCAGCTAGTCAAGTGCATTGGCAAAACGAAAAATCGAAGCAAATTAGACGAGCAAATAAAATAAATATAAAATAAAAATGCATTTAAGCTCGGCTTTAACTACTCTAATAACTAATGAATTGCCAATGATATAAGAGAGTAAATGGATCATCTTTATAATACCCTTTCAAAAGGCCAACCCAATCAGGTTTGAACACCTTCTGAAGCCCATTTTGTAATCAAGGCGAGAATATGCATCCTGTGGGTCGCTTTCTCTATTACAAGAGTGGACCCCAATCCCAATTTGTAATATATTTAAGAGTTATGCAATCTCCACTTCGGACTATAACGTTGCGAAACAGAGAGTAAGACTTCATTAGACTAAATTATTTCCCGGCCTTGCCCACAATAAGTTTACTGCATCAAATCACATTTCCACCCTTCCCACAAACCAATTAGCTAGTCTCCATTTTCACCAAAAGATGTGAAATTTATGAAAAGTGTGAAACACGTCTTTAGAAAAGTTCAAGAGGTAACTACATTACGACTCGGTCTGTTCGTTGATCACCATTCAGACAGTCAATCAAACATCAGTCAAACCAATAGTCGATCATCAAACATTCAGTAAGTCAGTCAATCAATTTTTCAGCCAGTCAATACATAATTCAATCAATTAATCTATCAATCAGTCCACTAACAGTCAATCGATCAATCATACAATCAGTTAATTTATCAATCATTCAGTCGTCAGTCAATCAATAAACCAATCTATCAGTAGGTTTGGACAAACATTCTCTTACTTTTTTTCATGCAAACTTCCAATTGCTTACAAACTTATCAACATAGTGTTCATGCCCTAACCGTGGCTAGCGTATACACACAACACAACAATCAAGAAGGCTAAATTAATGGTGATTCGAGGTGTTTTATGCAAACAATGCCAATGCTCTGCAAGGTTGCGCCACAATTATTGTAGAAGAACACAAGAAAAAAGAGTTTCCCCCCATAAATGAAAAAACAGAAACAGAAACAAGTCAGATTTCAGACTTGTCTAGCGTG
Organism: Drosophila littoralis; assembly: GCA_018903485.1. Taxonomy (NCBI): domain Eukaryota; kingdom Metazoa; phylum Arthropoda; class Insecta; order Diptera; family Drosophilidae; genus Drosophila; species Drosophila littoralis. The sequence goes on from JAEIGF010000406.1 coordinate 519,335, forward strand.
TGCTGTATTCATATAGTATGACTCGAACTCTATCAATCGCTCAGATTGTTATCATTAATAACAGTTGCTACACAAAGAACAATGAAGTTGACTCCTTCACACGACAGCAATAAAAAACCATTAAATATCACTTTTCATAGCGCTGAATTTTTATTATTTTATAGATGGAAAACTATTCGTTCATTCGATGCAGACGATGGCAAAAAACTAGACACAAATTCTGGCTAAATGTAGCGTAAATAAAAAACAGCCGCGAAAACAAGGGTTGAGGGGAGCGAAGAGGGGAGATGATAGCGATATGGAGTGTGCCCACAAATTTGGCGATAGTTGATTGCGTGTCACATGCAAGAAAGCGGCAGGGGAGGGGGAGAGGAACAGTAGCAGCAACAGTAGGGCGCACAGGTTGGGTTTTTATGAAAGCAAGGATATATTTATATATGTGTATATATACATATATATTTATATATATTGAACAGCGACGAGCACCAAGAGCTACGTCAAAGAGGGGAGGGAGGGGCTTGCCAGTGCACCGGTGCATTGGAGAATATGGCAACGCTATTAAAGTGCACTGAGCTGGAATACAGGCAGGAGGGGGAGTAAGGGGCATGGGAGGGACTAGGTGCTGCCAAATGTAGCTGAACCATCAGCCTGTGATATGTAGATGTCGAGTACGGTCGGGAGCGAGGAGGCCCGCATTGAAATCTATGACTGCCTGTCGCCAGTTTTTATGGGCAACGCCACGCCCAGTTGAACATGAATGTGACGAGAGAGGGAGACACACACATAAAAGAACAGAGAAAGAAAAAATACCAAATGAAGTCGCTTGACAACTGAATGCAACGGACGTTGATTGCCTGGCGCCGGCATTAATTATTTACAATATGACAGGGGTACGAGAATGTGTTGCAGATATGGCAACACTGGCCGCGCACAAAAGTATGCAATTAGCATTTGGCGTGATTGTTTTTTATTCCCCTTTTTTCTTTATGCCCCCCTCAGTTTTGATGTTGATTAGGGTTTGCATTTCGCAGCGAAACTGGGCCAATTGTTGTCCAGATTGATTGACATTTGTGCGAGTAATTGGCGCAATTTGCAAGCAAAAGCAAAAAATACTAAAAAGATACTAAAAATGGCAAAAAGTACTTGACGAAATACCCTACACATCATTAACAGTTTGACACATTTGAAGACTATTACTACTCAAAATAGATTAAAAGACTAAAACTACTGTGAAAATACTAAATGAATTCTTAAAATACTTAAAATAAAAATCCTACGAATAATTTACAGCTCATCACATTAGAAGTCTACTTTAAATTCTAGAAAAGATAATTCCCAAAACCACATTCCAAAACCCATTACGAAACTAGTTCCAAAGTAAGTATATTTATGAAATTTTTTATAAATGCTTGAAGAGAAGCGTGTGAAATTCCACAAAACCATATTAGACAAAGCTCAACGCTTCTCAATATAAAGCTATTATAAGAGCCACAATGTAGACCCATTTAAAAACTTGCTAAAACTTTATCAACTATATCAAAGGGCAGACATTTTTAGTGTATTTGGTGAGCGCTTCGAGCACTTTCGAGTGCATATTTCAAATAAATAAATACAATTAGGATCTATTCACACTCAAGTCCAAGTATTGATTTCCCGCCTTAACAAATGTCAACTTTTGCAACGCTTTTAACTTTTGCCTTTGCCAACTTTCAAGTAGCATACCCGACCCCCCTCAACTACCCAAAAACCCCAATACAACCCAACAACTCACCCAAAACTGTCAACATTTTATCAACTGTCTAGCTGTGTGTGGGTGTGTGTGGGTGTGTGTGTGTGTGTGTGTGTGTGTGTGTGTGTGTGTGTGTGTGTGTGTGTGTGTGTGTGTCTGGGTGTGCGTGTGTGGCTATGGAATCTTTGCTTGGGTGGCTTCCATCTAAAATTCAATGAAAAACTTTAGCACACACATTTAAAGTAACCATGTAAGCAATTTTCCCACACACACACACACACACCCGCACACATGGTCCATCATATAAATGTGCAACGGGAATCTGGTCTAAGCCAAGTCCTGTGGCTTTTTTCAGTCAGTACTTAACATGCTTTTAGTTTCAGTTAAGCTTTCTGACCAACAAATGAGTTACATACAGAATCCACACTCTACCACAGCGGGGTGAAAAAAGGGTGAGATTGAACGGTGGAATGGTGAGGTGGCGTATTACCGCACGCCCCTTCCATAAGAAAGGCAACAAATTTGTTAAGCCGGCAAGCAAGGCGTGGCTGTGGGCTGTTGTGGTTAACCGTTTGCTAATGAGCCAATTTAAATTTACGGCTCAGTGGCGCCATCTAGCGTGCCGAACCCAGCTCTAACTAGGGGCTGCTTCTAAAGCTGCCACCTGACAAAGGCACTTCTTCTTTTTGCTATAATTCTTTTTTATATTCATTTCTTGACAGATCTGTCGCAACTTCTCAACTCAAAGTGAAAAGCGCAGCGGCCAGCACAGAGCCAAGTGGCCTGGAAAATGAAATGAGCGACAACTGTGGCCGGGCCCCCAAGTCTGCAGCTGAAAGCCGTGGCGCGCTTTGGAGCAGCTTAACAAATCTCGTGACACCGCCCCAAAGTGGCCCCGAAACAAACAAACAAATGGCTAACAAGAACTGAGCCAAGTCATTGACAGACTGCGAAAGAAAAAGGGAAAACCGAAAAAGAAAAACTACTTTATAAGCATGAAAGGCGACGGAAGTACGAGCGAGTCGGCAACAGCGAAAAGTTGAGAAAAATATAATGCAGAGAAAGTAAAAACCAAGCAACTTCTTGCGTCTCGACGCTTAATTATGAAGCTTGTTAACTATTAATGAAAAAGTTGTTGTAAACCAGGAGCAAAAAAGAAACTCATAAAAAAAAAAAAATAACAGACAAAAGTTGACAACCAGCCAAAAGAGTCGTAAGAGCCAAGTTCTTAACACAAGATTTTGGATATGGCTGGCAAAAGAAAACATTTGTGCAGACATTTTACAAACAACAGCTCAACATTGAATTTAAATCAGATTATACGAGATATGGTTAATTTAAAGGGGGTTTATTTATGGAGAGCCTGCTTAAGTGTTTAAGACATTTCTGTAGACTCTGATTAAAGTTAGTTTAAGTCAAATAGAGAAATAAGTTGAAAGATGCATTAATAATTTCTCAGATATTGAGAAACAAACATCTTCTATGCACGGTTCTTACGATTAGTAGGAACGTTTGGTCAAATTTTCTTTTACTTAAGAAATTAAATCAAGAGATCTTTAGAAAATTAGTAGATAAAGAAGCTGAAGTACAGGGAACGAAGATTACCTATATTTGAATTAATTTAAATTTGAATATTTCAAGTCCTTAAACATAAGAAAACTGATTTCCTAAAAGATTAACAATTGGCAGGTCGCGGGTTCAAATTTAGCAGCAATTGTCAAGCACGAAGTTTAGGGAGCGAAGACAATAAGTTTTTTAATTTATATTCAAAATATTCAAACCGTTTACTCAATTAAGGATTCCTAAACAACCTAAGTATTTTCCATAATCTACAAATGCTTTAATGATTATTAAATTAATAATTAATTATATAAATGTAATATTTTAATAGCTCTATTATTCCCAAATCGAGCGACTACTTAACCTTATTCGCATCTGCATTCCCCCACCAAAGATTAACTCCACATGCAATTCAAATGGAAAGTCAAACTTTTACGAACTTTTAAAGGCCGAAGAGCATTTGAGATGGAGAGGAAATGGGTGAGAGTGAGGAGGAGAGGGGCCTTAGGGTTAGCAAGGGGTCAGTTAGCAGTTTTTCATGGCTTTTGGGTAACTTTAGTAAGTAATTTGGCTTTAATTAACTTGCTGACATCATTAAGAGCCGGCAAGCAGGCAAATGGCAACAGTTTGTCAGGCAGACGAACCATTTGTCTCGCCTCACGGAAACTGTGTGCGAGAATAGGAATCGCCCTCAATACCCAAAGTTCTAGCATATTGACAGGATATTTCCCGCCCCAACGAGAACTTCTCTCCACATTTGTGTATCTGTGTGTGTGTCTGTGCTAATTAAATAGAAAAATTAGAAAAAACTACGTCGTAAATTCCATGGCCAGGCGTCGTCATGTAATACAACACCCCCTCCCCCTCCCCGGACGCACTTATCACACTCCAGGGCTACGGAATGGCACGGTTGGGGTGCGCTGTGGGCGTTGCCAGACATGCAAAGGACAAGGGGGAGTGCACGTCGGGCTAGAAGGCAGTGTGGCCCCATGGTGTGAAATCATTTGACGACGTCGCCTCCGCATGACGCAATTAATCAAATTAAGCTGCCCGGTTTTCGGGCCCAGACACGATGCGATCCGACGCGACGGCTTGATTAGCCCATAAGTAGGCAATGGCCATGGGAGATTCGAATTTACTCAGCAGGTTGGCAGCGCCATTTGTTGTTGCCTGTCATCGATGTGAGTTTAGAATAAAGCAAGTAATGTTCGCAACTAATTGAGTGTCATGTGGCTTGTGGGGCTCCCAACTTCCATTACTAACTGGTTTGCAGAGGTCAGCTAGTCAGATGGTGCTGCCAACTTGTTTTAAGAAGATTTTAAGAACTCTTGAGTTGATTGCACATTGCACCCAGCTGCTGTATGCGTAGTGCTGCCCATCTGATTGATGCAGTGTTGCCAATTCACTTATTTTCTGGCTCAATTTGGCTATTTTCAGGGCTTTGCTAAGAAAAATTCAACTGTTTTTAGCTATTTTGATTTTAGGTTCAGTCACTTATTTAAAGCGTCAGTTGGCAACACTGGTCGGGTGTGGCATTTATATCTAAAGATTTGCTCTATTAAACATTTGTTACACATTTTTATGACATTTCTTCTTTGCCATTTAAGACAATTCTACCAAGCGCCGTACAACTTACATCTAGCCAACTTACTCGAGATAGACTTTTTTAATGAAGAGCTTTCAACTTGCATTACAAGACAAATGTTCTAACCTCTGTAGAACTCACAAGTTGATAGCTTTTACTGCCAGCTTCCACTAAACTAGTAAAACGGCTAACTTTACAGCTAGTTGCACATTTAAGGCTGCCCTCATATTAAAAATGTATGTAATATATCAAAATATCCGCCCATATTGGCAAATTTAAAGCTCGCCCCAGTCTTAGCGCAAGTTTAAATCATCGATTTGGATTTCTGGGCACTTTCACTGCATCATAAATTAGAAACTGGTGGGCAGCTTGTAGGCGTTCAAGTGCAGTCAAGCCAGAAAAATTAAATGCCAAACTTTTGGTCGCCCACAAGACTTTCAAGAACCAAAAAAAAAGTTTATATATACGTATGTATATAAGAATATATATTCATGCCACAAATTGCATTTTGGGGCGCCGCTTCGTTGCCCACACGCGACTGTCGCAAGGAAAACGACGCCGTTGATAGAGAAATGGGTCTGACTTGCGGGGTTGGACCGATGTCCTGGCAACGACAAATGTTTCTGTTATCAGTGAACCATAATCACAAAGTGGTCTTAGGGGCTGTGACTGTGTGTGGGTGGGTTTGCTTGTGGCGCTGCTCGCTTCACTTGACATTTGCCACCAATAAAGCCCAATTAGTGACGGCGGCCCCCGCCGAAATACGTCTCAGTAATTCGTTGAACGGCTTTTGGGTCTGTCATCTTTCAAGTTTGCGGGCACGCAAATGCTAATTAGCAAGTGGCAAATAGTTGCCAACTGGAAAAGGCGTCTCTATTAATTAGTCGACCACTTGGCAAAACTTGCCAACCTTTTGTGTGTGAATACCGTGCATAATTTTGCCGCAAAATTGGGTGCTGCCAACTTGTCGACAACTTGTCGCCTCGCATTGAGCATATTTCAATTATTATATAATTTTTGATCAAGTGCTAGCAATGCAAAGGATCAAATCATGATGTTAAAAGTGCTGCCAATTTGTGGCAAATTTCAGGCGCAGCCAACTTAGGCGAATTTCTGATACCCTTAGCTAAAAGCCAGTTGAAATGAAAAGGAAGAAATAATGGTTTAAACCTAGTTTCCACATAAAGGCAAGCCTGTGTGACTTGTGTCTCAGCGCCGGACCAACAGACGGCTAGTCGCTGGTTCAAATCCCTAAAAATGTGTGTTTTAATATTTTAAAGCAGAAGTTTTCATAACTGGCAATTTAAACGCCTGTAAATCTGCCCGAAATTGAAACAAAAATTTTTGGCATTATTATAAACAATTTTCGGGCAATTTCATTCATTTTTCAGGCCGCTTTTTGTGGCGTTTTCCAACTTAAGCGCAACTTAACTGAAACCAATTGAGATTTAGAAGAACATTGTGACTGTGATTGCATTTTATAGCTGCAATTGAATTTACCCAAGTGGCATTATAAAGTGGCGTGCGGCAAGTGGCAACTGCCACGTGCCACATAACATGCATAATTAATTACGCACACATTTGCGTGCTAATTAACGCTTAATTAATTGCAATTTTATGTGGCAAAAGACAATGCAGCAGATGTTGCATATTGTCAACTACTTCGTTTTATTGATTTAAATGCAATTTTATGCAAATTTTCGCCCCTGCGCCGAGTACGCAGCTCGCACCACACGAGCATTGAAAACAAATATTATAATTTTATTTATTTTCAAGTGCTGAAAATTCGGATTTGGTAATTTGTTGGCGAGAAAGCAAAAACAACTAAGCTATGCAAAAAAGTTTTGTGTGTTGAATTTGCATAAATAAAATATTTGCATATAAAACGGCTAACTCAGTTGCCCCTCTTCCCTCGTCACCTCTCGCCTAGTCAATTGCTCTTGAATGCAAAAATATTATAAATAAAATATTTTGCATACACATTATTCGAATTGAAGCTTCATTTCTAACATCTCATGGAGTTTAAGCAATAATTATGCAAGTGAGAATGTGGTGAATGTGAAGGATGTGAGAGAATGTAACCGTTGCCCAACACTAGTTGAGAACAATGCATTCCTGATTAACTTGGGATTTTATAGTCCGTTTTTTATACTAATTTGCAGGGTTTAAATAGGGTATACAAAAGTGTGGGCATACCAAAGTGCAATGTTTTAACCTTAACATGGAATTTTTATCCCATTTCGGGGGGAGAAAAAAAAAGAAAATTTTCTTAGCTCTGTTTTTATACGAAAACCTGGTGCATCGAGCTCTTACAATTTTCGAGTTATGCTTAAGAAATCAAGTTCCAAAATCGATACTTAACGATAGTGTGAAAATGAGGAGATATATTGAGAGAATGTTGCATACATTTGCACAAAAACCATTTACTTTTTTCGATAATCTCTTATTTTCCTTTGTTCAAAATTCCTTTCAGCCATTTCGTCAGCTTATCTTTTAACCAGCTTAAGCCGCACTAATTATCAGCCTAAAAGCAAGCCTGTTAAGCCAAAGTGAAGAAATAAAACAATATACAAGACGAAAACAATTAGGCCAACTTTCGGATCAAAGCAAATCCGGTAAACAGACAATTCCAGTGAATTCCCAGTGACTGATTAACAGACAAAAACGCAATCAAATGAAGCGAATCAAAAAGGCAAAAAAAACAAGTAAAAAACAAACATAAATTATTAAAGCCAAAGTAGAGTGTAACAAGAAGTAAAAGTAATCGCATATGCCACACCAAAGTTCCGCCTCAAAACTCAGCCGCATTTATAATTACTTTTATTGAGTGAAAACTTGCAGGCGTCTCTAGCTCTATCTCACTCTCCTCTCTCACTCTCTCTCGCTCGCTGGATTTTCACACTTTGCAATATTGCCCCCGCGAAATGAACAAAGTTTTTCCGGGTAGGGAAAGAACTTGTCTAAAGCTGTCATGTTTATTTATATAAAAAGTTTGCAGCGATTAGTTGATAGTTAGGCGTAGTTAGCATCAGTTCTAAAAGCAAACAGCCATGAAAATTGCATCAAAGAACTTTCATGATTATGATACAAAATATAGAAGAAAAAACGTTCTTGCAAGCGGCTAAAAGAAATTTAAATTTGAAAAATTTCTTTGGAAAATAATTACAATTAGTTACGGTTAACTGGCGCCGATGAGAGGTTGATGAGAGTTTGAATATGTATATCTGTATATGTATATCTGTATATGTATATCTGTGTATGTATATCTGTATATGTATATCTGTATATGTATATCCGTTCGTCTATCCGTCTGTCTATCCGTCTGTCTGTCCGTATGTCTGTCCGTATGTCTGTCCGTCTGTCTGTCTATCTATCTGTCCGTCTGTCTGTCCGTCTATCTGTCCGTATATATATGTATAAATATCTGTATGTATATGTATAATATATCTGTATATGTCTATCCGCGTGTCTGTCCGTCCGTCTGTCTGTCCGTCTGTTTGTCCGTCTGTCTGTCCGTCTATCTGTCCGTCTGTCTGTCCGTCTGTCCGTCTGTCTGTCCGTCGGTCTGTCCGTCTGTCTGTCCGTCTGTCTGTCCGTCTGTCTGTCCGTCTGTCTGTCCGTCTGTCTGTCCGTCTGTCTGTCCGTCTGTCTGTCCGTCGGTCTGTCCGTCTGTCTGTCCGTCTGTCCGTCTGTCTGTCCGTCTGTCTGTTCGTCTGTCTGTCCGTCGGTCTGTCCGTCTATCTGTCCGTCTGTCTGTCCGTCTGTCTGTCCTTCTGTGTGTCCTTCTGTGTGTCCTTCTGTCTGTCTGTCCGTATATGTGAACGCATTTTAGAATAATTGCAATCTACAAAATTACATTATATTAGACTAATTCTTAAATAAAGTATTAAATTCTTGACCAGCATCAATAACCGAGTCGATCAAGCTGTGTCTGTCCGTCTAGCTGTCTGTCCGTCTATCTGGCTGTCTGTCGATCTGTCTGTCTTTCCGTCTGACCGCCCGTCCGTATGTATAAACGCATCAATCTATTTTTTATGTTTTACACTTTATGTTTAACAATTAATTTAAAGCTTCTCAACCTTCACTTCAATTTATATTTTATATACATCGAGTCTTTATATTTCAATTTATATATACATATTTTTTTATTTATATTTAACTATTAAGACCTTGCCCCGAGCCACAACGATAAGAAACCACAAAAGGAGCGCCTCTCTCTGCCCCTCTGCCTCTCTGTCCAACCCTCCCGCACTTTAATCGCGCGCATTTTTAATGCCAGCGATATACGAGGCATTATTATAAATCATATCATTATTATATTTATTATGATGCACATATCACGCACACTATATACTAAAAGAGGAAAAAAGTAGGAGGAGGGGGGGGAGGAGGAGGAGCATTAAGCACTGAGCTGTAAATAAAACACGTATGGAGCGAAAAATATATGAAAACATATAAAAAATGATATTAAAAAATATGTGAAGAAAAACGCGGAAATTGGCTGCACAAGACGACGATAGGCTACAATATGTTGCCGATAATGGATAATGCACCTCCATTTAACCACCCCTCAACTACACCCCCCCCCTCAAAAACCCCTCCTGTCACCCGCTCCTTTGTGCACGAACTGCTCTTTTAATGCGCCAGCCAGCGCTTGATTTTTTTTTCATTCATATTTCTTTGGCGCATTTCGTGCATATTTCTTATTAAATGTCGTCGATATTAACACCACACAAAAGCTGACGAATTGCATGCAAAGTGGGCAACGCGGAGCGGAGTGGAACAGAGAGAGGGGCAGAGCGGGGCAAGTGCCGCACGTGTGGCATTGTATGGCGGCACAATGCAACGACTGCGACATGAATATGCAATAAATATATATATATGTACATACATATTGCAAAATCGTTATGCAAGGCGACTCACGAAGAAAGAAATTTGTTATATTGAAATTTAAGAAAAGTAGGAAAAAAGCAGCTCTTGCAACATATTTACCCCTCCTACACACTCATCCATACAAATATACAGTATAAGCCCATTTAATAACATCCTAGAATTAACATAACCATTTGACATCAATTTGAAATAAAATGTAATTAAACAAAATGAAAACAAAATATTTTGATAAGCTAAAGCAATTGGTTTTTTATGAAGAGTTTTGATATTGGATAACAGACTAATTTGCACATTTTAGATTAATATAAATAAATAAATAAAAGAAAATTTGGAGTAGCAGCAGCTGAGGCCTTTTACTTCTCTTCTTTCACTTCTCAACAGCAAATTATTCATACATTCTCATTTAAAATTTAGCAAACTTAACTTATTCGAAGCCTCAGAAGTCGGGCTTTAAGTTCGATTTTAGGGCATTTAAGACGCGTTATGCTCGTCTGAATATATAAAAGTTCTGTTTGAGCTGCATTTCTTATGACCAATGCCATTACATATGCATTTGTGGGAAGACCCGCATGTGCAGCTAGACATCGAGTCGCACTTTCCGGCGAGATGTATTCGGGGAGCAGCTGCTCTGCTCAAATGGCAAAGAAATCATTATTTATAGGCAACGGGAGGAACACACAGAACCACAGATCAACTGGCAGACAAACAGAGAGAGATGCAGAGAGAGGGACGCAGAGAGAGAGAGAGAGAGAGAGGGGAAGGGAGCGGAGACAGTGCCATTGGCAGACAGGACACATAGAAATGAATGCAAACTGTTGCCAAGACAGACGACATGCAGAGACCATCAATATAAATTTCAATATGACCAAAAACATATTTGCCATTACGAACGAAGAAAAATGCTGACAGACCGCACAATCAAAGGGAAACGCCAGCAGTCGGAGAAAATAAGTAAAATACCAACAAAACATATATACTGCACAACTCAAGTATATAAATCAATTAAATGGCAGATAAGCATAAAAGATTACCTCAACTATAAGCAATAGTTAGCACATATCATCATTAAACAAAGATAAAAACTATTCTCATATATATTAAATATATAAAAACAAACTAAGCTTTAAGTTTTAAAAACTATCGTGCGACTAAAAGCATGGAAAATACCAAAATCATTGCTAACATTTTATACTTTCCGTAAAATACTAAAAAAAATACCGCACTTATAATGGGCATGAAAATACGAAACGCATTAATAAAATTACCGATTTCTGTGAATACTACACATAGAAAAATACTAAACGTATTACATTTTGAGACTTTGGTGTATGAAAAATATCAAAAGCATCGATAAGTCGAAAACATACTTGAATTTGAGTACAAAAATGTTCAAGAATCTTGATAAATTTAGGCAAAAAGAAAATAAAAATGAGTAAAATTTAAATGATCTGATCAAGTAAATATGCAACAAAAAAAATACCAATAAAAATATGGTATGTTTAAAAAAATGAACCAAATATAAATATCACACATGAATACCACATTAAAATACCAAAAATACCAGACAGCGAATTGTGTGCGTATATTGCTGAGATGCTTCTGTGCTTTCAAGCATACACATTAGAGCGAGACGTCATTAACTAACTGCAGTATATACCAGCACAGAGATTGCAACAGAAGAAGAAGAAGAGGCCGAAGAAGGCGAAGAATGGCAAGCATCAAGCGTGCCCCAGAGGCGACTTTGCCACATGCCACTCCAAAAAGCCAAACTTTAAGCATAATGACATCAGCTGCCGCCTGTGCTCTTTTGCGGCTGTTATTGTTGTTGTTGTCGGTGTTTGTAGCATACACTCTGGCGCAAGTGGCAAGCGGCAAGCGGCGAGTGGCACGAGTAGCCAAGAAGCGAACCACAGGCCAGGCCAAAAGGCAAAAAGTGCAACGTAAAAGTTGCAGCTGGCAACTTGCAACTTGCAAGACAAAAGCGACACAAAAATTACAGCAACAGGGGGGCAGGAGAGAGGGGGAGCTGATGCTGTTGAACGAAGCGGCATGTTGTGCGTGTGCATGTATGTGTGTGTGTGTGTGTGTGTTTGCGATAAAAACGGAAGTGAAGATTGCCCCAGCAGCAGCAACAGCAGCAGCGGCAAAAGGCAACGACCAAAGTGTGGAAATGTCAATTTGCTTGCGCCAGGACTCAATGGGCAAAGAGGTGTAAAAGCTAAGAGGCAGTGGGCCGGTGGGCGTGGCCGCACCGGAAGATGGCAGCGGAAAGTGCAACAGCAACAACAACAACAGCTGCTGCGACAGCAGCTGCAACAACGTGTATTGATTTTCAATTTGACGCCGTTAGATAAAAAGCCAAAGCGACAGAGTAATGACATTATAGAGAGAGCAAGAGAGAGGGAGACAGCGAGAGAGAGAGTGGGAGAGGGAGAGAGAGAGAGAGAGGTGGCTATAAGTTTGAGAGCCACTGTGCGCAAATGAACGGCCAAAGCTTAAAAGCAATTTTGCGGCTAATAAATCCGATTTCCGTTTTGTTTCGAAATAAATTGCAAACGAGTTGTTGTTGTTTTTTTTGGGGGTTTTGTGTGCACCGGAAATGGTTCTCGGGAGACATCAACGTGCAACGGGCGATGAACAGCAGCTGCTTTCAGCCGGATGTGGTAAATTAGCAGCTGCAATGGGCACTCCAATGCACGACACAAGCCAAACACACACACACACACACACATACACACACTCACACACACGGACAACAACAGCGCACACAAAACTCATGACCTAATTTAGCAAGTACAGCCAAGGGAACTGCACTCAAGTGTTTATGAGATACCCTATAAAGAGAATAGCTGTGCAGCTGTTGCCCAAAAGTAGGCAATGCAATAAAAAGAAAACTTTAAGCAAATGTTTGGACAACAGTTAAAAGAGCATTCAGCTTGTGCTTGCATTTGGCAAATGCTGGAAATAGTATTTTAGCAGCTAAATATTGTAGATTAGCCGCCATTTATTAGATTATGTTAGCTTCATGTATATAAAGAATAGCTCTACTGAGGTTTCTATTATTCACATTTTATACCCTTAATTATTCTATTATAGCTCTATCAGACTTTAAGTATAATAATCCATTTTCCCTCATTACAGAGTAAACAGAAGAACTTTACATTAAACACATTTTATAATTAGATAAATCCATAACGAGTCCATGAGAGACAGACAGTACATGAGCCCATTTTTGCCCTTTACAGGGTATCTCTCCCTTTATATTTAACACTATATGACGAGTCAATGAGAGACAGACAATTCTTTTGCATTACAGGGTATCTCTCTGATTCCCTTTTATTTTTTTTTCCTTTCCTCTTGAATCCCTTGAACTTCCCATTGTACTCAATTTACCTCACACTCACCAAGAAAAATAGACTATAAGTACAAGGATCTACTTTTTCTGATTACAGGGTATCTCTTCGCTTTTTCATTTTAACGATAGACGAAGAATATCTCTCCTGAGCATGACATTATACTCATTAGATCAATACTTGCATATTAGAGACATGCATAAACCTGCTCCTTTCAGGTTTACTCATTACAGGGTATCCCACTGCTTACTTTCGATGATATGTGTAAAAAATCTCTCTTGAGCTTTCCATTATACTCATTAAATCAGCAGACGCTCGTTAGAGTCGGAATAAATACCTATTCTCCCAGTTTAACTCATTACAGGGTATCTCCTAACTCGGTATCTCTTACAACAAATCGTATTAATTGAGCACTCACCTGTACATCAAAATTTTGCTGCTGTTGCTGCTGCTGCTGCTGCAAGAGATTGCCTGAAGATTCCATATGATTGGGTCCGCCTACCTGTGCGCCCTGATGATTCAACATGGGTGACTGACAGACAGAGACAGATAGAAAGAAAGAGAGAGAGAGAGTTATGCTAAAACCAATGCTTGTCAAACTAGCAAGCTGTGCTGCTGCTCACCTGTGCGGCCATTGGCATTCCGGCACCAACTCCATTCATCATCGGCGGCTGCAATTGACTCATCTGCGCCGCCATCTGCTGATGTGCATAGGCAGCGCCTCCGCCGCCGCCGCCCACCGAATTGTTGCCCATGCCGTGACCCTGGCCATGATCCATGAGCATGTGATTGAAGTGCGGCATTTGTGGGAAGCCGCCATGGTGTGTTGGATCCAGTAAAGTGGGTGGGCGTGGCAATGTCTCTTCAGCGGGCGATGGCTGACGAGAGCCGGGAGTGCGGCTGTAAATGAAAACAAAACAAAGGGAAAAGGAAATTAAATTACATAAATTGCTACAGTTTAACATGCACTGATTAATAAAGCCCGTTAGGTTGGAGTGTCATTGGAACACACCACGTACAGTTGTGATGTCACTGTGGAACTTGTTCTATCTACAGTTTTACACTCACTGCGGATATCCCTTTCACTGTTCCACAGCTTGCGTGCATATTCAGTTTAGCAGCCACTGTGCCGAATGCTTAGCACAGACAACAACCTAGGCAGTTTAAACCTTTAGCCGTGACACGCACTGTACTAAACTCACATTTAGCACATTTGGCACTCAAACTGTGCGCAAATGTTAAGTTGTTGAAAACCAATTATAAACAAATTAATCACAGCTAATTGGACTTTTTAAATAAACTTGTACTCAATTGGGCGACAATTAGGCGCTGCTGCAATGCATATTTGTACAGTTTGCAAGTCACTGGCAATGACTTGCCAACTGTGTGGGTAAACAAAAGACTTAAGCAGCAAACTTGTTAACTCTAACTGGCTGGCAAGATGAAGTGCGAGGAGGAGGGGCATGTGGTCTATGACGTCAGCAGAAAGGCTGTCGCCAAAACGGCAGCTGGCAATATGGCCATAAATTAAAACAAATAAACAATAATAAATTCCGGCGGATTTTTTTTTTTTTTCGAAAATGCAAATTTCAATAAGATTTATACAAATAAATTATTTTATATGTATGCGACTGTCTGTGTTAATTAATGCATTTGTCCGTTTTGAAGCTCGCCAACAAAATTTGTGCAGTGGCTGTGCAACTGTATGCGTCTGCTTTGTTGACTCACATGAGCGCTTTTGCCGTCTCGCTCTAGCATGCAGTCAGCGCAAATTGGCCATAAATTAACTGTCGGGTCATTAACACCAAACACGGCAACTGCCACTGCAGTGGCTGTGCAACTGTAACGTCTGAGTGACTAATCCTCAAGCCGAATGGGCTCTGTTCAGCTGCTGCTCAAACTGTAAACTATACAGCACGTGCTTATAATCTGTCCGAAACTGTAACTAATTTCATGGCTTACAACATTTTGATTAATTTTAGTCAATAATTGCGCCACACAAATTGATAAAAAAAAAGATTGAATAATAGGTTTATATTTGACTGGGCTTGCAAAATTTCCCTATCTTCATCTTCTACTCTTTCTTAGCTACAAACTTCCCTAACTTCGCATATTTACTGTTTAGTAGTTTAATGAAAAATATTCTCTATAATTATAAAAAAAGAATATATGAAGCATGAAAAAAGAAGCTCCGTAGTTTATTTTCTTTTATATATTTCTATATAAAATTTTGACTAATATTTCAAGAACTGAACATTTTGAGAAATAAGGGAAATTTAATCGGCAAGTGAATCTCTATTTTAAGCCTAACTAAACTCACACTGAATCTCACACTGTAATCTGTAATACAATATCGATATTTTAATCTTAATCGTCATCTCTATTCTGAAGCCTTCCACTGACTCTCCTATCCCATCTATATTGTAATACATTACAATGACTTATAAACTGCTTATCTATATGTAAACCTCACACTGACTCGCAAACTGCATCTGTTTTTTAATATGAAAAACTCCCGCTGAATGTCAATTTGAATCTATATTTCAAAACTTATCGACATATATGTATATGAAAAGCTCACACCGACTCTCAAACTGCCTGCATTGCAAACTGTAAGCAATCACATCTGCGAAAATAAGCTTGAATAAGCAGATACAAAATACGATCCGCTATTTGTGATAGGTCAGTTCCATTGGCAACATTCCACATGTCATGCCCAAACGCTGGCCAAGAATCTTTTATTCAAATTTCGCTTATGCAATAGAAAAAGAGAGTGAATAGCAAAAGAAATGTTTCACTTTCAGCGGCAGCAAAAAGAAAGTGCGCAGCCAAATGTGGATAAAAAGGTCAGTGGAGCTCATAATGTTGACCAAGTTAGCAGACGCTTAGACGGACGCGGACAGAGGCGGCAGACAACAGACGGCAACAACAACCGCTGGCCAAGTCTCTGTCGAGAGTAGGTCGGGCGACAGGTGCTCCGGTGTAGTAACTGAAACCACACACAACAACAGCAAAAACAACAACAACAACAACAACAACAACAAATCGCAAACTCAAACTCAAGCCCCCTGCCCAAAGTTGGCCAGCTTGGCTGGCTGTTGCCACAATTTGAAGCGAGCCGTTTGAATTTTCGCAACTAAATTTCATTACGCGGCGCACAAAACGTGAGCAACAAAAAAAGATAGATATATATATATAAATATATACAGAAAAAAATAAATAAAAATTAAACGAAACCTGCCGCAACAACAAAAGAAACATAAACGCAAACTAATCGAACAAAATGCTATACAAAAATAAGGCTCAATATAAATTGTTGTTTGTTGTTGTTGCTTGAGTCATTGTTGTTGTTGTTGTATTCGCTGTTGCCGTTGATTACTTACATCATAACCGTTATTACGTTTGGCATTGAAACACGTTTTGGCTGCGCCGCCGACACCGGCAATGAAATTGCAGCAACAACAACAACAATTGAAAGAGAAAACCGGCAAAGCAGAGCAACAAACAATAAGAACAACAAAAGCAACAACAACAAAAGCAACAACAACAACAGCCTGAAGAGCCAACCACAACTGGTTTTTGTTTATGGTCTGGGGCTAGGCTTTGCAATTGCCAACAAAAACTTTATAAGGCCTGAAATTTTTGGCAGTGCGTGTTGTAAGCGGCTATTTAAAGAGATGAAATAGCATTGCGATTGAGATTCTGAGAGAGAGAGGGAGAAAAGGAGAGAGATGGAGTGGGTAAGAGCGGACATGAAGAGAGGAGAGGAGACATAGGGAAATAAGGGCGAAAGGCAAAAAGGAAATGAAGAACCAATGAGAAAGGGCGAGGAGAAGAAAACAATAAAAAGAGTAAATGAATCGCGATAGCGAGAAAAAGAGAGAGGGAAAATAAGTTGGAAAGAGAAATACAGGAAAGATATAAAGAAAGAGAAAAAGAGTGGGGGAGGAAGAGAGGAGGAGGAAGAGAGGGAAATAGATAGAAGAAAGGAGAGAGGAACAAAGAGAGCAAGAGCGAGAAAGTCTGAGAAAGCGAGAGCAAGAAACAAAAAACAGAGATAAAGATGCAGACAGAGATAACGATACAAATAGAGAGAGAAAGATAACGAAACACATACAAACAGAAAGAGAGAGAGAGAGAAGCAGACGCAAATAGCGAAAGCAAATATACATAAAGAGAGATAGAGATAGAGATAGAGAGAGAGATAGAGATAGAGAGAGAGAGAGAGAGAGTGAGAGAGAGAAAGAGAGAGAAAGTGAGAGAACGCTGAATTTAAATAATGAAAGCAACTATGCCTAAAGAGGAGAGAACAATACACATATGGAAATGGAGAATAATACAGAAAGCGAGAGATGTAAAGACTACAAGGCAGAGACAGAGACAGAGAGAGATAGAAAAAGAGATACGTAGCAGCGACAGATACAGCGAAAGAGAGAAAGGAAGAGAAAGAGAAAGAGAAAGAGGGACAACGAGGCAGGGGCCGATACAAAGAGAAACAGGGAGAGAGTCAACAACATAGAAACTGATACAGAGAGTGTTATAAAATGGTCTGCAGAATTTTAATACTCATTTGCTTAGTGCGATTCTTTTTAATTCCTAAGCCTTCCTCTCTAAATAATTCGAATATTTTTAATCTTTAATTCCGCTTTGTTCAGCATTCGTAAACGTTTATACAATCATGGGAAGGAAGAACCATTTACCTAGCGTTCAGCAAAATATTAAGGGTTAGAATATATGTATGCACCACACAAAAGAACACATCTATAAGAAAATTCCCGTTATAAGAGCCGGAAGATTACCAAGCACAGCTCCAAAGTTCGTACAGCTGTCGAGTAGATTTAGAAAGTGTTGCCAAAGGGGCAAACTCTGGACATAAAACACTTGACAACTGAATCATCTTTTTATATGCGAGTGCCCAAAAAAACGAAAGAAACTAAGTACAGTAAAAGCGCGAAAGAAACAAATGTGGGCCAAGTGGGCAGCAAAGGCGACACAAGTGGGTGTTGACTCAACGGATCTCAACTGACGGCAGTTGGAGAAAAATGT